>CM052126.1:1404650-1419450 GCA_028454245.1 Halictus quadricinctus | reverse complement strand
AACGCGCACAAGAAAATATCTCCAGCTACAAATTAAGCTATATTTTGTCTTGATTCTCTGCGAAGTAAAGAAAAAAACTGGAATCACGTTTCTGGCGTCAGAATTCATAATATCGATAATACAGAGCGAAAAATGTGACAAGTTTAGTCGCAGACATAGGACCCGTCGGATCAAGAGCAAGACGGATCTTAAGTCAGTGGCTGAAGGCTGTAAACGGAAATTATACAGCAGTTACCGACCTGCCGGCTCTGCAAAAGTCACGTGACTACCCTTGGCTCTTAAACATTGTCGATCTTCACGGAGCTTCTCAAGGTTACTGCAATGTCGTCTACAACTTTCGTCGGAACCATTTTCTCTCGTCACTTACAATTTTCGAGTAATTGGAAATTTCGTCCAGAAAACGAGCTTCTGAACGCACTGTGCGGCGCGCTGACGTCTAATGGGTTTATTTCGAAACGGAGCATTCCGTAGCGACGCGAGTCGCCGTATTTCGCGTTAATGGGCAATACGGTGTCGTGACGACATCGTGAAAGTAGCTGGCTCGCGTTGGCAGTGGTGAGTGGCACGGGCACCGTGCGATTACGTTGACGGGCGAATATGTTCGGCCGAGTGCTGGAAATCTGCAATGCTTCTCCCGGGTGGGCGTAGCCGAGTTTTGGCACGATTCGTAGACGAGCAAACAACGGGCGGCACGCTTGACAAATTCCGGGATCGAAGCAGTCGCATATTAAACCGCGCCAAGAAGAAAGAATTCGCTCGCTCGTAAACTGTATACAGCCTACGACGACGCGACGCGACGCGACGCGTCCCATCGTCCATTCGACTCTCGAGTCCTTTTCGCAAAGAAAATCTAGAGACGTGTCCGCTGCCATCATTCTCGCGACAAAACGGCCCGCGAACGCTCTCCTCTCGCAGGCCTAAACGATCCCCTTTTTGGCGATCGAGAGCATTCAGTCCCGCGCCGTGCACCGAACGCCTGGCCGACGTCCAACCTCTTTCTTCTTTTCCGGCTGTCTCCCCTCTAATTCTTTCCTTTCCTCCGGTCTTCCGGAATCGCGAGAAACTTGGCCTCTCCGCTAAATAATGGGAGAACGTTAACAATCTTTGCAGCTGTTTATCAAGATTTAGACCCCCAACTGGTCGTTACGCGAACGTGCTGCGCGCCCGTCGCCGTCGCCGTCGCCCTAGCGTTCTCTATTTCCCGGACGCCGAGAACGGAAATTTAAGAGTGTCCTATATTAAAAGGAAGCTCACCAGGCCCAGACAGACCGTGATTCTTGCCGCTGCTTCCGCTTCATTACGGCTCTCGCCGCCCCGCAACTTTTAATTCCTTCGATCCATTTTCGTGGTCCTCTGACGAAGCTCCTTCGACGCTTCCAGAGGCGTCGATACTTAATACTACAGTTGCCTCTACGTCCAGTAAATAGGAGTTCATGGTGGGCTTTCTCGGACTGTCACCTTTGTCTTCTGAAGTTAAGCGCTATTTCTTCACCCTCGTCTGTCCCCCTTCCTCACAACTTAACACGCTCGCTATCAGCATTTGTTTCAATTCTCACCTGCATTACTGAAGTGTTTTTTAAAATGTAACGCACCCCCTTTAGAATTTACGAACATTATGCAGTATATTATGAGATCGAGCAAAGAAGTTATAGAATTTCTTTTTATTATCTTTGTGATAAACGTGAGAGTATCGGCGACGGCGGTATCGAACATTTCATTGGTATAATAACAGTGCGATGGAAAAACGAGTGACCAATGGCAATTTGAAAATGAAACCCTATGGTAAATTAGAAATAAGATTATTCGCGTCATGTACAACTAATACAACGAAGTGTAGAAGATACTGTTCGTTTAGAGTCAGTGGAAAATGTGAGAAATTGATACGAAGGACGAAACCACTGAGAACGGTTTTCTGATCAGACTAGAAAGATACCGAGAAGCCATTAGGGTTTAAGGTATTTGTTGAACACACAGAACGGGGATACGTGACCCATATGAATTTAGCTGGTTTTTCGCTAAAAGCAACAAGCCCGTAGCGGTAAACAAAATGTACGTGTTCTGTAGTAGGATTTATGCCACTGAGCTAGGCTTCAGGCTGATAACCTGTCCAGCCAGACTCTCTAAACCCATTAAGCTTTCTCGAGGCATGTCAGCTGCTTTTCCCTTATCCCTATCCCATTCTTTTCTCCGGGCTGGGCGTAGCATTGTTCCGCGTTCCTTCGGTTTTACTTCCGTTTCGAACTTTGCCGGGATCTTAATAAATCGTTCCGTGACTCTATCCTATTTCCTGACGGTCACGGAGAAAAATGGAGTATCGCCGTGGATCCTTCGGGATCCCTTAGAAATTGTCGGACACCGGTCTCCGTCGGGCGGGACACTTTTAATCCAAGGATAATTTACTCTTATCGTCGCACCATCGGTGTAATGGCCGGCGATTACGGCAATTTTTCCAGCGATTGGAACAGAAAGAACGTTTCCCTGGGAAGAAGAGTTTTATCGTATCGTCCCGCACAAATCGACTTCAGTCCCGCGCGGGGGCTTCTGGGAAGGAAGATTACCATCGGACGCAGCTGAAACAGCTGTAGCCGGCCAACTAATTTTACGCAGCAGGACACTGAAGAAGGTATTGTTCTCGACGGGATTCAGACAGATCCGTTATCGAAGATTCCTAGAAACTATGTAGTATCGCATTTTTTCCCGTCGCTTTAGTTCTGTCCAGAATTAATAAAATTCCTGTATCTGTATCAAGTTTGAATGTGAGACACAAAAGTGAAATGAACGTAGCAAACGAAGTGCATGTCAGTATTATTATTACTATACAAAATATATTTCTGATTAATCGCACTTTTGAGATCTACGAAAGGTGGGTTATAAAACAGTTCAGTTATAGTTGGACAGTGGAAAGAATAAAAAATAATTTAGACAAGAATGTGAATTTAAATTTCTATTTTTGTAGGATATTTCATAAAGACATGGAAAGACATTTTATTAAAGATGCTGTTTATGGGTGTCCCATCGCATGCATTTTTAAGATTACGACACTAGCGGTCGACGAGTATATAAAAGTTATCAACACTAAACCTACCACAGTCAAAATCACCGGTTTTCTGTTTCACAATTATTGAAATTATAAAAACATTTTTATAGGAAATTACTGAATTGACTTCTTTATTTAAGCATATATTATAATTAGACTGCGGATCTTTCTGCGATTTATGGCTTATGAAAATTTACAAAAAATGCTACAATATCAAATTCGACAGAATTTAGTGCGATTTTTCTTCGTTTTGGATCTGCAGAGACTGTTCCCATGAAAAATACGATTTTATCTCATTCTATTTTCTTAAAATTTGGCTACGAAAATTGAAAATTCTTCTCCCTTCTATAAGACGTTTCACTTTTATATGTTTTGTGCTTCCGAAGTAGATACGGTGGGTGTGAGTCAGACACAGCACTATCAGTCAAATACGAGAGACAGGTGAATCGCTTCTAGAAATGTATCCTACATGATCTCCGATATCGCGTACGCTAATAGCTCCGGAATAGATAGAAAGAAGCTCGCCGAACTCCTGCGGGAAGCGCCGCGTGAAAAATTCATCGGCACGGTACGTGATCGTTTGCCCGCGCGTGGCGTTTGATCGAGCGTCAGCGTAAGATGCAAGTTTCCGGTTAATTTCCAGGAAGTATCCAGGGAAATTTTGCCCCGGTTCCTAAACGGCACGGCGAGCCGCGGGGACGGTGCGGCGTCGCATAATTCACGAACGCTAAGATCGTGGCCCATTATGGCGGACGATCGAAGGGTGAGCGCTGCGTCGGACGGCCCTAATTGGAATATTATTCCCATCCGTCTTATTCGACGGAATAATGCATCGCCGGATAGCGGAGGCTCAAAGCTGAAAGTGGATTTTCGCGGGCCGTGCTGCAGAGCCACTCGTCCTCCCGGTGCAAAGTGGATGCGAGTTTGATGACAGCACTTGGCGCGCCGCTGCCACCACCGCCGCTGTCGCCGAGCCGTCGTCGACGCCGACGACGCCGACGAAGACGACGACGTCTCGCGTCGTCTGAAACTTCGCGAAATTGAATCGAACTTGCGGAGGCTGGCGAGCTACTTTTATCGGTCATTGTGCTTCGTCTCCCCCTCGGACCGGCTCTGTCGTCCGGACGGCCGAGAAAATGCCCAGGCTAAAAATAATTTTCGCCCCGAGTCCCTCTCGCAATATTACGTTTGTCCGGAACAAAATTGTCAAACGGTCGCCGAACGAACCGAAGGGACGCCTAACTCCCTGGAAACACTTGCTTAATGTCGCTACGGCGCACAGTCCGGCGATCTTATAGTTTCCTTGGACATCGGGGCGAAATTTCGAAGCTCAAATTTTCGAATTTCAACGCATTTTCGTACTGCGAACCTTCCCCCATTATGTTCCACAACATTTTTACATTTTGCAGCACTATTCATTTCAAGGCATTCGAGCTTACGGTAAATTTTTTCTTTTCCTAATTTGCGTTATAACATCTCCATTCCATGACTTTGCGTGAAGAATGTGTGCGATAGATATTACAGTTATGATAATTAAAAAATGGACGAATTTGAAAATGTCACCGGAATTCTGTTAAACTTCATGATACACGTTACGGAAACGTTTTATTGAAATAGAAAGAAACTTCTCGCCATTTGTTTTTGGACAGTGTATAGATTACAACCATTCCGGTACTCGTTGCTGTTAGATGCTTTTTTATCAGAGATTTAATATGTAATTGTCAACATTGCGCTACTAACAACGAGCATAACTGTCGATTAAGATAGTCCATGAATATTGACGAAAGTTGAGAAATGATAATTCATGAGTAGACTGCGGATTTTATGCATTTATGACAAAAACGAGTCGGTGTAATTCAAAACAGTGGAAAGATTAACAAAGTTCAAGAATGTCGAGATACTATTTTTAACCCTTAGCACTCGAATGGCGACTCTGAGACGCCACTAAATTTATTTGTATCTAATAAATTACTAAACATTTCGGTATTGTACGAGTAAATTGCACCATTTTCGTATCTATAACATGAAAAAATATATATATAGAAGGACAATATTCTAGGTCAGAAGAAATGTTTCGTTTTGAAGTTAAAATAGCTTCGAGTGCAAAGGGTTAACACATAAAAGTTATTAACGAGGAAAGTAAATTTTTACTTAGCTCCTACAGATTGCAATTGATGTATAGAAATTTTATTTTGCATAAAGATCCGCAGTTTATTTATGAGAAGGAACATAACTAGAGAAAACAGGTTCGGATATGTGTTAAAATTTTTAAAGTGTATTTCCATCTAATCAAGAGTGTTCGTCCTAAAATACCGCAATGTCTATTAGCTTCCTTCGCTGATAAGTCGATGGAGGTAGTCGGCTGGAAACGGTCCCGTTTTCCTCGTTCTTTCATTCATACATTACGGCCGTCACAATCAGGATAACTCGATTTCGGCTAACGAGTCCGCGAGAAAACCAGCGTAACGACCGTTTATTACTGGATGTCAGCCGGTGTCGCGATTGATAATGCCAGTGATAATTCACGGGCAAGGAAAATCTCATTAAGGCAGGATAGCGGGCGCGCGTCGAATTTTTCAATTAAAACGGTCCAATACGAAACGGAACAGCGAGAAGATTGAATCGGAGCCGCGGGATTGTTAGCCTTATCGGTCACTGGTCCTGCTCCCGCAGCCCGAATACGGTCTGCTGCATCGGGGGAGGGCCAGAGGTCGTAACAGTTCGCCGATAAAAATTCACGATGACACGGGAACATATTTCTTGATTATCTTCGAGACTGGAAATTAAATGGTAAATACGACGGGTGCCGGGGCAGCCAAGGCAAAAAACACGCGTCCGCTGCCGACGCCGACGCCGACGCCGACGCCGCCGGCCCGGCCGATAGACAGACAGGGTTGAATCGATGTTTTCAGTACATATTGAAAATTACTCGGTAAATTAACTCGGTCGACGGCGGGGCGAGGGGCCCGTGCGTTCGCAGGACAAATTGTTCTCTTTGTATCGATCGAATGTACGTTTCCATCTATCGCTTTGTGTTCCGTTCGCCCCGTTTCGCCTACGAGGGGAAACTATCGAATATAATATGTAAACTTCGGCAAACTGAAACAAGAAAACAACATCGACGAAAACGGAACAGGGAAAATGGAACAGTTGACGAATCGCGGGGGAGCAAGCACCGCTGATGCCTGGAAATAGTGACTTCAAAATTAAGTAGAAGTCTACGAATAACACGCTGCTTCGATTTCACACGGTTTTCTACAGCACTCTTTTCAGCAATTCCAAGGAAAGTTCTTCTTCTCGATTTCTTCTCTTGTGTAACATAGAATATGTTAAAAGTGCTATTCTAGGGTTGTCTCAGCATTATGAGCATACTGCGGACCTTTGTGCAAAATAGGGAGTGTCTACTACGCCAATTCACGAAACAAAAATTAACACTCGAAGCTATTTTAACTCCAAAACGAAACATTTGTTCCGACCTAGAATATTTCCCTTCTATATATTTTCATGTTATACATACGAAAATGGTGCATTTTATAATAATAATAATGATAAAATTTAATAAATAAAATAATAATAAATAAAAATTCGTGTCCTAAGGGTTAAATAAAAATGTACCTTTTCTTTCCACAATTTTAATAAGTATGATATAGTGTGCAATATTATTAATTTATTCCGTCTTGTATTATTTCTTCAGTTTTATATTTGAGTTTAACGACTATTTCCGATATTATTTGCATTCCGGAAGGAAAACGTTGCTTGATGAAAAGTTATTTGATCAAAAATGATAAATAACGTAAACCAACATTAGCTCAGTATTTCCCACTAATATCTCTCAGTTTTTTCACCAAAATCCTTCTTTCTCCCCGTAATATCTCCTGTACTTAATTATTAGGCAACGAATTTTATGCATTTATGACAAAAATGAGTGGGCGTAATTTCAAGTGGTAAAAAAATTAGATATCTGTAACAATGCTGTTATTAAAAAGAAAATAACTTCCTACTTCGTTCCAGTTTGTTTCGTTCCAGTCTACTAATTACCTTATCTAACCAATCTACCTTATCTATCGCACGTTTCACTGTTCTTTGATTTTTCTGATATAAACTGACCGAGTCTTAGTCTCAAATTGAGTGCATAACCAGTGACGTTGCTTCACTTATAAACCCGCTAGGAGAAAAAAAGAAAAGAAAAAGAAAAAGCATATTCTTCAGAGGATTAAAGAATCGCAAGCGGGGCAAAGTGTCGATCCAGCGAATTGTGAAATCGGAGAATAACGCGGAATCAGGGTCCGCGATGGGGATTGAGAGCGAGCCCGCGAATGGGGTTGCGGGTTTTACTACAGAAGACCGATCAAAGGGACAACGAAATAAGCCACGTTCCGTTCGGGCTGACGCGGCGGAAAAATAGAAGAGGACGCGACGCGCGCGACCTCTTGCACGCTGCTCGGAGGCTAATAAAACTGATTTGCCGCGGAAGCCGCGGCCGCGCCGGATGAAAGAAGAATAAACGCGTTAAGTTGTATTAATTCTTGGTTCGTTCCGTCCGCGGGAAATTTCATTTAAGGCTGCACGGGGAATGTGGCCGGGAACACGAGGAAACGGGAGAAAGAGGGAACACGGGACGAAAAGCTGAGAGCTCTCTGCTCTGGCCGCGGCGGCCAGGTTGCGAGCGAAAAAATTGATTTATTCCACGCGAAAGTGTCGAGACACAAGGGCGTATTGTTCGTCTTTTCCCGTGCCGAATAAATGCTCCAATCTGTCGCGGATATTTCTCTCTCTCTCTCTCTCTCTCTCTCTCTCCGTTGCTCTTCAGCGCTAAAATATGGGGATACGTGTGCTGCACGGTCGGCGGCGAAAAAAGGGATGAAGAAGGGACGGCGAGCGTGAGACTGACGGTAGAATGCAGAAGAGAAAGGAAGAAGGCGGAGGGAAATGATGAGAGAGGCAAAGGGACCTGGCGAAACTCGACAATGGAGAAGGGTTCCTAGGAAAAGAGGGCCGATGCTGGCGGAGACTGGATGAGGCGAGACAGAAAAGCGAAACGGGAACAATGGCCGCGGTATTATTTTCTGTTTGCTGCGTCAGACCAACCACCCACCCTTCAGTTAGTCGGTGTTCGTCCACCCCCGCTTGTTCGCCTCTCTCTCGACTCCCTCGGCCCCTTCTGTCTCCCGCGTTCGCTCCTTCCAGTCGTTGCAACGCTATTCCCGCCGAGGAACCAAGATTACGGGCTCGATATTTGCCAAATAAACGAATAAGTTTCTCCTCCGGCGTCTGTCGGTGCTGTTTCATTTGCCGAGCGAATAAATCGTCCGATGTTTAATTTACCCCCGGTCTGTTCGGCCCCGATCCCAGGGCAAGGAGAATCCGCTTCGTTATCGAGTTTCCTCGATCCTGTTGAGGTTGTGTCCGCTTAATTAAAGGAAATATTTGCCTCGGTTGCCGCGCCGTGCCTAATGTTTTCGTCGGTCTCTCAGGAACAACAAGCTTGCCGGCGCGGAACCGACGGAAACAGCGTCGATTTTAATGGGATCACCGATTGTCCCCGCGAACACGACTGTCATCCATCGATGACGCGCATTCTCGCGAGACATTCCACGGTGATTATTTCCTGTAACGTTCAATTACGTTCGACCGTTCTCCTGTACATCGGTGGAAATATCGAAACGGAATCTCGTTCCTCGAGCGGGACCGTCGAATGGCTACCGGGTCCTCTCGGGCGTCATATTTTTCTGAGGTTCATCGATCCGGCCAAGATCACAGATAACGGTCGCGATGTTTGCCAAATAAACGAACGATAAATCCCCTTGTGTCCCGGCCGGATCTAATACGCCCGAGATGAGACCACGCACAAACGATTCAATTCGATCGGCAAACTTGCCCGAATTACGTGCACGCCGGTATTAGTCACACCGTCGCGTCGCGTCGCGTCGCGTCGTCGTCGATCCTAATCTTTTTCCTCTAATTGGATCGCGCACGGCGAATCGGTATTTCGTCGAAACAGCGGGTATCTCGCTAGGGCATTGTTCGTCGTAACAATGATGCAAATTAAAATAACGATTCGACGACCAATAATTAAAATGTTTCCGTTGATCGTGGGGAGTCCACCGATAGTTCACGAAGCCGCCGAGTAATTGCACAGTTCCCGTTCATTTTGTTCACGTTCGAGATTTATTTCTTCTTTCTCTCGCTCCCCTCCCCTCTCCCCCTTCACCAACCACTCCCCTCCCCGTCCCTCATTCCGTTCCCGTCGACCGAGATCCGACGGAGGAGCTTTTGTCGTTAATCATTTCCGTGCTCCTCGTCAGACCGTCTGGTCTCTCCTGGAAACGAAACTGTTCTCGCAATTAAGCGCATTCAAAGGAAAGACCCCCCGCTTCCTGCGGAGGTCTCTGGTACACGTGCTTCCGGCATTGCTCGTTTCGCGGCTAATTCTTCCCCCTTTTTGCCCCTTCGCTATAGCCGATGACTCGAAGTAGGCCGACGCCTTTCCACGTCGCATCCCTCCACTTCGACAACGATACAGTGATCTCTCTATTCATGTCAACAACACGGGTCTTGCCAGCGACTTATATCGTCCAGGAGATACTATTCTTTCACCCACGCTGAACGTTGTACCCGTATTAGGTATGTTTACATTTCTAGGCGAGGCCCCTCACGGGATATACCCCGCGGTAGTGGGGATAGTTCCGCGACTTTTATCTGTTAGGTAACTGCGACAAATATCGAAAAAAGACTGCATTTGCAGACTAATTTCTAAACGTGCCCGCGAATACCGACGCCCCCAAACTTTCTCGATGGACGCTGTTTATACTGAAAAGTATTCTACAGGAGAGTAACCTAAACGGGGGCCGAAACCCTTTGAGAACCAACTTTTGAAAATTGGACCAAATGGCTCGAGTTGTTTTTTAGACTCTAAAAGGATTAAACTACGAACTACCGTAAGGTGTAAGAAAATTTTTGAGGAATTGCTCGAAATTACGAAGAAAATGGTGAAGGTTGCGATTTTTAACTTTTTTGTGTCTATAATGAAAATTTCATTCAAGTTTGGACGATTGATCTGAATTGAATCTGAATCTGAATTTTTAATTGTTTATTGCTTATAGAAAGCTTAATCGATTTTGATTGTTCACTTGCTAATTGTGAACGGCGTGAGTAATTTTAATTTGAACTTATCGTACGTTACGGTTAAAGATTAATGTTAGTGCAATTTTTAAGTAACGTTCATAGACAAATAAAATCGTATGTGTTACAATAATTATTAATTTTGTTTTAGCGTAGTCGTTGCTCACTTCAACACATATTTGACATTCTTTCACTAGCTCATTACGTGCAACTCCGAAAAATTTTTCTGCCAGTGGTTTAAACAGTCCGATCGGCATTTTCAACTTTCCGTCATTTTCGAGGCTCAGCGATGCGAACCATTATGCGAAATGCAGAAAAATGTGGTAATTACTGAGTGCGAAGTCAGCTGCATGGTGTACGGTGTAGCGCAGGGTTATAGAATAGTTGATGAAAAATTTTGAAATTCCTGCAACTATTGAGCTACTGCGTTATCAGTAGACTGCGGATTTTATGTATTTATGACAAGAATGTGTAGGTGCAGTTTGAAGAAATGAAGAGATTAAATATATTTAAGAATACTAATGTGTTAGTGCCAGCTTGATCACATTATTAAAAGAAAAAAAGGAATTTTTACTTGGCCCCTGTTACTTGTAAATGAGGCAAACAATTTTTATTTTGCATACATATCCGCAGTCTAGTTATCAGATAGTTCATACGAAGACGAATATTCTCATATTCTTAGTTGAAAGATATTCGTATAGATTGATTTTTCAATATGGTTTTATTGATTCGACATCTTCACCAATCATGCTGTAACACGTGTTTACGTGTTTACTCTACCACTTTCATTTGATTAATTGCTTCTAAAATTATCTTGAGCGGTTACAAATACCTCAAATACGGAATATTATCATGGCTTCTTTATCTTTTGTGTCGGCAGGTGATACTTCGTATCTGTCTCAAGTCTCAGCTGAAGAGCTCGGCTTTATTTACACACAAAACATCATATATCTTTAATCATATTTTTGTTAAATCAACACTGATTGCTGAGTAGCAATCTTACAATCTTGAAAGGATAAGGGACAATAACTAATTTTATAGAATTTCTCAAAACGAAAGAAATGATTGTTAATTAGGCTTTCATACGATCCTTGACTTCGTACTTGTGTAAAACTGTGTATATCTACGTTTTTCACGTTCCTGTACAATCTTAGTACTATGAAAACAATATCGTATTACTAATTAAAGGACGTAGGTGATAGTTACCTACACTTTCAATTTTATTATATCTGGTATATGCATTTAGTAAGATTCATCGGAAAGGAATGACTCCTCGATGGTTTTTAAAAGCAACACATGACTCACACGTGCAGCATACCTACCATACAGATGGCTATGATGAAAGCGAATCATAAATTAACTCTTATGGAAGCGATGTCCTCAAACCGCATTCGAATCAGCTTGTTCGCTTTATTCGTCGATAATTATTATTTCTTAAATATTATTCTTCAATTTTAATATTTTTTTGGATTTACTACTATTACTATTTTGACGCAGAACGTCTTTCATTATGAAAATGCACAAAATGCATTGCACTAAAACATACGTAAAAAAAATTAGTTTGCAATTGGACGCGAGTCGAACTTGGGATTTTTGAAAAATTTAGCTCCACAAAATTTGGTTTCACTCTTCTCGTAGATTTTATAACCATGTACGGATACAAAAAAATTTCTTGATTGACAAAGAAATTTCTCGTGTAGAAGTCTGTCAACAGCGCGGAACCGATTCTTCTTTTTTTTGTGCAGGTTGTTGTTTACGACAGGAACTCGTGTCCTAAGAATACCAAAACATTTAGGTCGACACGCTTGTACATAATTCACTGCATCAATTCGGGCCGAGTGACAGCAACGCCATCTCGATGTTTCGTTTGCATCTATGCCATAGTCATTTCTACAAATAGAAATACTGATTAATGAAGAGATCCGCGAGCCAAATGTTTCACATTGTCGGTGCATTTCGCTTCGAAGAATCCTACCACAACATCAGTTGCATTTTATTTGGAATGACGATATAATCAGAAAAAAACTAATAATGCTCTATGTAAAGTTAAGTCGAACACTGAAACGAAATTTTTTCCATACAATGCGTCTGACATAATGGATTGAATATTTGTCGAGCCCACTTGTCTCTGAGTAAACACTCAGATAATGTGTCTAGTCATGTTTGTTTCCACTTATCTTTTTCGGAAACGCTGGCATCCCGGATAAATTCTCAACACGAATATCTTCAAATAAAAAAAAAATCTCTATATATGTCGCCAAGGCCTGGATGATAAACGTCGCGGAATTATCCCCACTACCGCGGGGCATACCCCGTGAGGGGCCGCGAAGCTCGACGCTGGCATGACCCGTGTTGTTGACATATATCGAGAACTCTCAGTACGGACCATTACGAATAACAAATTATAAAGTTGCCCATGACAAATTTAACTTTACAATTTTAATTTACTTTTCTAAAAGGAGAAAATTTGGTTACAATAACAATCTATGCAGTTATCAGTGTGTACACTCTGGTGAAGTTTCTGAAGTAATTGTTTTAATTGTCGGTTCAATGATTATTGACTGATGATTAAACCTGTTACTGTTCACCCAAATATCTGATAAACCTAGTCGCGCTTTTATCTTCATATATTTAAGCACAAATTAACCTATACATACTCATTTATGCAGATGGACGTACACGTTTGTTTGCGACAAATATTCAATATGTACTTCATGTCGAAGGGATTTACAGGTATATTGCAAACATTCGTTGCCCTTGAACAGAATTGGACTCCGCAAGCATTTCTGGCAACATTCATAATTAAATAAATTACAGTAGTATTCTTTGAAAACTATAAAATCGCAATTATGTTTGCACCAACTTAACACTAAACCTACCAAGCATTCACAGTATCTGGTAGATATTGCTTTATGAAAATGGCAACCCTAAATTTATTCAGGTTGTCCGCAATTTTCAATATAATAAATGCTTGGACAAGGAAATTTATTCCACTATTTTCCATAAATGAATTTTTATAGTTTCAGTAATTGTAAAGTATAAAACCGGTCATTTTGACCGTTTAGTGTTAACACTAAACCTACCACTGCCGGTCAAAATGACCGGTTCCAGATTTTTTATTTTACAATTACTGGAATTATAAAGACGCTTTCGTGGGAAATGATTAAATAGATATACATATATATATATATATAGCTATATATAGTAGAGTATTTATTATACTACGAACCGCTCAAAATCCAAATAAATTCAATCTGGTTATTTTTCTAAGACAACATGTGTTAGTTACTTTTAAAGCTCGGTAGGTTTAGTGTTAATATAAGTGATAGACGAAATACGGATCGCAAACGACCTGCTTCGTTTATCGGACCGTCAACGAACTTTCCATCGTCGCTTGCGCCGCTGGTATTATACTTAGCCAACAAAAATGGAGTGCGGCGTGCGATGCCGAGGGGGTTGCGTATCGTAGGGGACGCATCCGGCGTCGGTACCCTATTAATTCCACGAAAGTCATTTCCAATGAAACGGCCGCGGAAGGCGGCTGTGAACGGAACGGAACGGAACGGAACGGAACGGAACGGAATCGGGTCGAGTTTTCGTAGCCGGGTATAGAAACTATGACGCCAGAAATCACCGGTAGGCTTTAAAACGAGGACGGGCATGCAAATTGCACCTGGTGGATAGGTATGTACCGTACATGGGTGTATGTACCCACGGCGAAGAGACTCGTTCCGTGCCAGTTTTGCCGCGGGGCTTTGGATACGCGTCGCAAAAGTCCTGTCTGGGGATCGAAGTGGCGTATAAGGTTTCCCTCAAAACTCACGGTACGTGAATATCAAACGACCGTGACGAGAGATCCGGAAAGAGCCAAGCTACAGTCCCTCGAAGCCGGATTTTCAAAGTGTGAAGAGGGGGCCTTCGCGGCCATTCACCGGTTTTAGTTTGCCTCGCTGTTGTCGCTCGGCTTCGCCTAACCCTCCTCTCCCGGTACCCCCACCGCCCAGCAACGACTTCCATCTAATTTTATTTCCGTATCGGTTTTTCTCGCCGAAAAATCCGCCTTAATTAACGCTTTTTGCCCGGAAGCCCGCGGTGCTTCGTTAGGCACCGGGAAACATTAACCCCGCGTCGCACCGGCTTGCTGCGCCAACCTACTGCGGAGATCTTGCCGATTTCTTCCCGTGAAACTAGAATATCGTGGTTGATGTTTAAACAGCTGCTTATTAAGCGGCCTGTGCCTCCTTAACTAGCACACAATTTGCTTGATAATATCCGCTGAAAGTTGCTCTTAGGTAGCCTCGATAACATTTTCTTCTTTCTCATTTCTCGTGACGTTCTTCCCCGCTACGTGTACCAGTTTCTTACTAATCGTTAAACTGCGGATGTTTATGCAAGCGTAATTTTATTTAACGCTAAGCCTACCACGGACGGTCAAATTGACATTTTCAAACTTCTGCGTACTATTTCGTACATGCAACATTATCACATCGCTTAAAGTATGTATACTATGTATTTTTCAGTATTTATTTCTCGTTTTATTTTTTCTTCTCCAAGAAATATATGTGTCCTGTCCTACCTACCAAGACGCTATCAAGTTACGCGCGTGCCTAGTTGATAATACTGTTTCATGGCAAACGCATC
>CM052126.1:1371877-1404550 GCA_028454245.1 Halictus quadricinctus | reverse complement strand
ATGACGGAGAGGTTGGTGGGGGAAGCAGGCGTTTGAGGGGCCCCTACCGTGCCCATCACTGTTCTAGAGCTTAGGCACTTTTCCAGTGACTTCGCCGTCACTCCTCGTCCACCATTTCCTTCGGTTCTTCTGAGAACTATTTCTTTGTTAACACTTAGAATTGTTTATCAGACACTCTAAAATCAAAGATGGTTAGTTGAGAATTTCTCCAGGAACAAATCGAAAGAGATGGCAATTTTAATTATAATGTAACTTTTTCCTCTTGGAATTATTAATTAAAAGGGAATTTGCTTCTTTTACATAAAAGTCGATCATTAAAAAGTCTATTAATAGGTTTTCTGTATATTATGCGTTTCACACGAGTTTCATCTACATATCTGTTGGCTATTTGATCAGCATATTCATTACAATTGTTAGCTACGTGATACTAAAATCATCACCGTAAACTGTAATCAAGTTAATGTCAGCATTGACAGATTTATATTCGGCGGCATTAATTTTATGAGAGTTTTAAATAACTCCACGGTGCCATTAACTATTCTGTTTGCACCGGCAGCTGGTAAACAAAATTTGTACTGTGCAAAGATGTCAAGTGGGCTGGTGGAATAACATAAAAATAAGGAAGGTGCCACTCTGCTTGCTCCGCGAGCTGCAATTCAAGACTGCGGTTACAGAAGACGCATCTTCTGGCGAATACACGTCAGAATAACCGAATAAATAAACTTTCATGCGAACGGTTACACTGCTCGTATCGTCGTACAAACTTAGGACTGATTGCGAGTCTTTCCAGTGATAAAAATCTTTATTAAATATCAAAGAGACCAGATAAAATTCAATTCTCTCATTATTTCTGATCTTGTCAAATTAGAAACAATCCTCATACACCGTTAACGTAATTTCGGATAAAACCTAAGAAGAGCCAAGGTAAAATTGTCGAACGCTCGTCGAATCGAACTCTAAATGGGTTGTAACTTCACTATTTATGCGAGTTCGTCTGCAAAATTTTATGTGCATCCAACGCTACCGCGACCCACAATTCTTCCCTAGAATCCAGAACAACGAGGAATGGACTCGCCTAATCGAAACCAACGTCACGCAGCCTTAGATTCTCGGGAACATTCGCATTCCGCAAAATGTTCACTGGCCGGATATGGGTCGCGTACATTCTGCAACCAGCTTTCCAAAATTAGAAAGCCAATTTCACCAATAATCAAAGTAGCTATCCATTCCGTGCCAATTATTCCAACCTGACAATATATAGGCGGCAGGAGGGGGATGAACATCCATTGTGTCCGTCAGTTAATCTCGGGTACACTCTCTTCAAAAACAGACCGCAGTTAAGTGTTCGACAGGTTACTAGACCCCCAAAGGGACTGCTTCGGTTAAGAAGCAATTCCCTTTTGGATGAATTGATGGTCGCCCGGGATTAACAGGGCCGGACTGCAATAAAAGTCAGGATCTCTGGTCAGCTTCGGGGCTTCTCCACCCCGTTTCCACCTTGTCCTGCCCGTCTTCGCCGGCCTCCTTCTTCTTCTTCTTTTTTTTTTCTTTCATTCACGCCCTGGCAAGCGGAAGTCTCTGTCATCCGCCGCTTTCGTCTACTCGCCGAACTTCACAGAAGTTTCGGTGTCTAAAATGGGTTTCTCCCTTATTTCTCGGTTTCTTTGTCTACCCCTGATCCCCTCGATCTCGCGGCAGAGTAAATGGAGAAAAAAGAGGAAGAAGAAAAAAAAAGAAGGAACAAGAGCGAGAAATACTACCCCATCCTGAGCCTCTCGAGGAGAGGGGAGGACCAGAGACGACACCGTCGGCATTAAACCACCGGAATGTTCCTGTTTTCGAGACACTCCGAGAGCCGGCAGCTCGGCGAATCTCTTCTTCCCCTTATCCCGACCCACCATCCCCCTCCCGCGACTTACCCCTGACTCTAGCACTTTCTTCTTAACGCATCGGGGTAAAAAGCCTGCCGGAACGATACAATGCGTCGTTGTCTGCGGATTTGGTTTCGCGCAGCCCCGGGAATCCGAGCATTTAACGCGACAAAAGAGAAAGAATCAGACAAGAGGGATGATTAACGAACGCGGCGGGACCGAGGATGAGTGTATCGTAATTTACGGCAGCGTCGCTCGTACACTCCTGGACAAAATCACGGCACGTGTGCGCTGTCTTTAATTTCTCGAAGACTGCATTGGTAATGCTAGTATAGTAATTGTTACGCCGAGAGGCAGAACCGCAGAAGAAAACTGTTGCGTCCTCGAACGTCGCACATTCGTATATTGTAAAGTAGCCTAATGTGAGAACCATTTAAAGAAAAATAACTCTATATTAAGAACCTATTAAAAATTACAGGTTCTAAAGGTGCTATATGTAGTCTTTTGAAACCTATTCAGAAAAAGGTTTCTTCGGATTCTTAATAGTGAAGCAAAAACCGAATGTTTCTGGGAACATCAAGTGTCCGATTTCAAAAAGAAGAAAAACAGAAATCAAGAGCCAAAAATGATAGCACATTTGCAAAGTTTATACATGTTTTTGCCGCAAGAAGAAAGTTACGTGATACAGTGATTTCTCTATATATGTCGCCAAGTCCTGGATGATAATCGTCGCGGAATTATCCCCACTACCGCGAGGTATACCACAAGAGTAGTCAACGAGTGTAAACGTAACACGGGTCGGAGTATGACCAGTGATGTTGGCATATATCGAGAAATCACTGTACTCACCGGACAATTAAGCAATAGCAGGTAATTTAGCAGGTTTCTGTTTTCTGCGTCGTAATAATTATGAGATATTGAAAATAGCACACACGTGTTATCATTTTTTTTACCGGAGTGTACGTACCATTTTGGAGCATTGCGACGGGAAAGCGAAGGTGTTATGACGAAAATTATACTCGTCGAAATTGCACCAAGGGGGTGGGGAATGATCTTCGACGACGCTGGACGTAGCGCCGAGCATTTATGGCAGAAACCAGAAACGATCCGGAATACGAGCTCGTTCGGCCTTCGAATTATAACCCCTTTACGATAGGCGTGCTAAAAAGTTCATCGTGCCCTGTTACTATCAATTTTGTTCAATTGCTGAGCTATAACGACGATGAATTGATGCCCGGTGCATTTGTCGCGTGCATTTTCTACAGTTCGATGTACACTCGTGCGTTTTAATGGTTTTAGTTCGAAAACTTTTATCGAATAAAATAATTTAGACAATTAACAGTGCTGTTTTACTAATGAAATTATTTTTTACCTGCTGACATTTCGCTTTTGTGCTTAAAGAACTTTTTTAAATTAAACAGTAAACTGTTCAATAAAACTGTTTGGAAAAAAGTTGGAGCACTTTAAAACACATAAATGTATTATAGAACTCTACGTCATTAAAAACGAGGCCCATGGTAACCTAGTTATTTTAATTACCTGTCCCCATATTTTTGCCATTTTGCTTCTATATGTTTCTCCCATGATAATCATAGACAAAACTAGTTTTTCGAAAAGAAAGATTAACGTCCTTTATAACAGAAATAAATCCTTTTTCTCTTTTCCAGAAATATATTTGCATGATCCCCTACACATAAAATATTAATTTCTCATTACGCGTTTCATTAAGGTCTTCCCTGTTCTTAATCCATTTTAAGAGAAGAAGACAAAATAAATCTTTTAAATCTTTTAACCTTTTAAATCCTAGAAGTCTTTTAAATGTCACAGTAATTTCACCGCGTCGCTTTACCCAAACCCCAATCGAATTACTGCTGTTCTCCTAAAATCATTCAAATTAAGTATACATTGACAATAAGAAAAATTAGTGCCACGGACTTCAAAACACAGTATTTAAAAAATGAAAGCACGTGACATCCCGCATTTCTGTTAGCAATCACAGAAACGTGATCACGAAGCGTCCGCGTCACAGATAATGACAAAAAACGACACGAGTAATAACATAATTGGGATTCGGTATACGGCCAGGATGCGAAACGAATTATCTTTCTGTCAATGAACTATCCATGTCGTTGATCGAGGTTATCGGACAACGTTTCTGGCATAAATTCGAGCAACGTTCGACTTCAAGCTGACTGACAGGTCTATCCCGGCTACATCGCCAATAGTCTCGAATAGCGTATAAATATAAATACATAGCCCAGATACTCCGTAGTACATAATCAATCGGTCTATCGAATTCTAATTAAGAAAAAGAGATCAGTTGTCCCAGAGAGAGAGAGAGAGAGAGAGAGAGAGAGAGAGAGAGAGAGAGAGAGAGAGAGAGAGAGAGAGAGAGAGAGATATTCCAGAACCGTGATCCAGATACCGCGATCCGAAATAAAATCTGCTAATTACGTTTCCAATTGGTGAATATGATTCTTCCAATAAATTCGGCTTCGATATCTTCGATGCCAGATCAGCGTCGTCACACAGACCGGCACACACGCGTGCGCGCATACACACAGAGGTGCTCGATCCTCTCGTTCGTACATTGCCATCGTTTCTTTCGTTTTCTAAGCGGCGTGCTGTTCCGCCGTTAAAGCCGTTCACGTAGACGCAAGTATACGTCGGAGACATTCGAATCAACGATTTCCGAGCGACGAGCTTGCATTCTGGTTACCTCATTCCCTGGCTGTGCGGGTCTACCCGGGAACGTTTTATCGGGCCCGGCTCCGGGAAGCCGGAAATACCGATGCATACCGGAATATCGAGACCGCGTGTCTCTCCGTATCGGTCTGTCGCTTTGCGAGAACACGAAATGGAGTCCCGTGGAGCTCTTTCAGCTTTCCGGATCCACGATCAAATACACACGGAACTGTACTGTGAGTGGGTGTGGGTGTGGGTTGGTTGGGCGAAGGTGGCAGATACGGGTCTAACGGATTTAATTCGATTTTAGAAAAGTGCGGCTGCGAAACCAGGCGCGGAATAAAGGGAGCCTTTCGACGGTAACCGGCAACATGGCGCGGCCGTGGGATTAGCGATTCGACGTTTCGTTGGTTTTCCTCGTTTCTGTCCCTTTACCGGGCGAATTGGATCAACGGCGGACCTTCGTAGCCCGGTTCTTCTCTTGATTTCGCCCGGCAGTGTCCCTTCTTTCGTCCATTTCGCCAAGCAACGACTCGAAATCGCATTTACGCAAGGACAACAGGAAACGAAAAATAAAAAGAGAGAGAGAGAGAGAGAGAGAGAGGGAAACGGACAGAGGGAAAGAGTATGCCGGCGGGCGGATAAAGTGGGGGCGGGAGGTACGAGTAACCTGAACGTGTCGCTAACGTAATAACATTTCAATTCGAGGACGGAAATTGCTAGAGGGCACAGCAGCACGTCCCTCGCAGTTAGGGGGTGACCAGCCCTCCTCGCGTTCTTCACCCTTCCGTCCAGTCTCATCTTCTCCGTACACGACGAAATCTTTGCGACGGCGCGCGGGGGACAGACACACAGACGGTTCCAATATTAGTTTGCGACCATTTCACCGGATGATGGTACCTAGAATTGCTCGATGGGCCGGGTTAAAGGCCTAATTGGAAAATGTCGCCGGGTCATTTCCCCGCGATCCGCCAGTTTTCGCATCAACGTCGAGAATCTCGATCAAAATCAGATATGGCGGACACGCGAAACTGGGGAAGGGGTTTCAATGATCATTTTGCTGGTTTTTCAATTTCTCCATTGGATAATTGTCTCTGTAGTCGGCCATCTTAAACGCTGTTATTGTTAACCATTCACTCTTGAATTTCTTTCCTTCCAATATTTATTTTTTCCCCGTTAATGTTTCAAACGTTTGTTGTTCTCGCGATTATATGTATATTAAAATAGGAACTTCAAATGTTCCAGATTTTTTGAAAGCATAGCAGTAAAAAAATCAGTCAAGGTGCAAAAAGCGTGCTTGTTAAGAGATAACCATCGTAAGGAATGGTGTGTTTCACCAAACAAACCATGTTGACTTTGACGTGACCTTGATCCGTCCACTCAAGGTCAAAATGACCACTCAATAAAATTTTGAATACCTTAACCCTTAACGGACCAATGCCGTCATATAAGTGGCATGGCACTTTTACTTACTGGGTCCCATGCCGCGTGTATGGCGGCAATTAATTAATAATATAAATATTTAAATTCATAATATATATATATATTTTTTCCTTTCCATACTTGATACAAAAATGTTCAGTCCACAGTTTCTCTTCCTATGAAAAATAGCTTGGACCTGGTGGGAGGTAAACTTGAAACACTTCCGGATCGTTAGCCCATTTGCATCATTAGCGTATATATACGCTCAATTTTCCTGGTCACTATCACCGGAGCGTACACATATGCTCAATTTATTTTATGAATATGAAGTTGTAATATGAAGTCCTTTTACTTGTAGTCATTTTTGCACTTAAATATAATAAAAAATAAAGTTTGCAAATGGGCTAAGGGTTAAAACTTTCATCAGAAACGTTTCTTCCGAGATAGTCGACCGTTCCTGGACATTTGAGGGACCCTGTATGGCGGAGTTAATCGATCCGGCTGCCGATCGGCTGATATCCGACTTTGAACGAAATTCCGGACATCAAAAACTGTTCGATTCGCGCAGCATCCTCTAGCGTGCTTCCAGTTTCGCAACGAATCCTCGCCGACACGTTCCGTTCCCCGAAGCGGATCGATGTTTCGCCGGAGGCGGGCAGCCCGTGCTCGTTCTCGCTTTGCCGCGGAAGGAATTTTACGTTCCGTTAAGTCGAACATTAATTACAGCGGTGCCGCGGCGACCGTTGGAATAACTCGCAAAGAAAATCGTGTCACGATTTCGCCGAAGTCGCGGCACGCCAACCGGCAAATAGGAAGGATCGAGAGAGGGGGCAGGCTCGACGAGATGAGCGGGGGGGGGGGGGGGGGGGGAGCGCAAGGAAACGGCGGGAAAACGGAACAAAAATAAGCGAAAAACAGGTTGCTCGGTGAAAACGCGAGGCCCCCGAATGAACCCGGAGCGTCGCGCACCACCCGTAATTGCGTTCACCGTCGGCGTCGCGTTTTTAATTAATGCGACATACTTTTTTTCATCGCTAAAAAGTGCCACATCCGCGTAATCCACACCTGCCCCTCGCCCTTCTCTAGCCCACCGCTCTCTCTTTCTCTCTCTCTCTCTCTCACGGCTGTCTGCAGGGAGTACGACCGGTGGGTGATCGTTAAATGGATGAAAAAAAAATATATGCAGACCCTCGAGGCACCCTTCGTTTTTTCTTCTTCCACTCACTCTTTCGTCGTTCTCCTCCAGTACTCTCTTCACCTTCCCCGTCTCCCCCACTCACTCTCTCTCTCTCTTTCTATCTATCTCTCTCTTCCTCCCGCTATTCCACTCCTTTCCTCTTTCATCGCTCGCGATTTCCCTCCGCCACCATTCTTCCGGAGTCCTTACACCGGGAATAAATCCAATCGAATCGGCGCGCCATTCCTTTTCTGTCCTCAGTTTTCGTTCCTGTTTTGCAACCACCGGCGCCTCTTCATCCGCCGTTTCGCGTCTTTCTCTCCCCATCGGCAGTTTACTACCCCCTCCTCCGTCCCCGTTGCTAGTACTTCAGCGTCGTTGTACACTTCCTCTCGAGGGTATTAATCCGTGTAACCTACATGCGAGCCCGGGGTTTGCGATGCCGGTGAAAAGGACGACGATAAAAAAAAACCGTTTGCACGGGTACCATGCAAGAGTCGGTGGACGACGCGATGCGACGTGCCCCGCCCGTCTCGTAAAATATGATGGCCATCTCGCTCGTGATTCATCTGCTCGCTCCAAGCAAAATCCACGGTGCCGCGATGCGTCGCGATACCCCCGATTGTTTCATTCCGAGACGCAACTTCGTCCCGAATAATCTGCGTCTACGACAAGCTTAAGTATGCCGGCCGCTGCGGAAACTAATTGACACTACCCCCTTATTTCCGTTCTTTCGTCTTCTTGTTTATTTTGGAACGTTACACTGCGGTCAATTTGCTGGGAAACGTGGACGAAATTCACATTAAACCCGGTGAAAATCATTTCGGGAGCCGTTAGTTAAATTCTCTATATATGTCGCCAGGGTCTGGATGATAAACGTCGCGACATTATCCCCACTACCGCGGGGTATACCCCGTGAGGGGCCACGAAGCTGACCTCGGACGCCGAGGAGTGTAAACATAACACGGCTCTGGTATGTCTCCTGGCATGATCCGTGTTGTTGACATATATCGAGAATTCACTGTATTTATTTTGTACAGGGTGTCCCGGAAAAGGTTGTACTTCCTTCAGAGGGGCGATTCTAGAGGTCATTTGATGTAACTTTTTCCTTTGCGAAAATGTTCTCCGCGGCTTTTTCAAGGAGTTATTGACGGAAAACGCGGACCAATCAGAGCGCGGTTACAGCGGACAGATTCCGACTCGGCGATTGGTCTGAGCGTGGCGTTGGCATTGGCCGAGCCGGAATTCGTCCGCTGTAGCCGCGCTCTGATTGGTCTTAGTAAATCCTTGACAAAACAGCGGAGAACATGTTCGTAAAGGAAAAAGTTATTTCAAATGACCTCATAATTACAACATATCAATACAATAATCGATACTTCCAATATGGCATCTCGGTGTCTATAACCAATTAATAACAACCGCACAATACAGTTTATTCGGGTAGCCTTGCCGAGCTCTGGTACTGACAAGTTAAATGTCAGGGACAACAGTGGGACTCGTGTAAATTTAACCGAGCAGAATTTAGTTAAATTTACCCGGGCACTAGTGTATTAGGACGATATGTAATTATCCAAAATTTTTTTTTTTGGCCAGTGCCTAGTCATTCGACGAAAATTTCACCATGGTTTCACTATAAACGCTCTTGAATACAGTGAACTCTCGATATATGTCAACAACACAAGTCTTGTCAGCGTCATGTATCGTCCAGGAGACATACATGTTATGTTTACACTCCTCGAGGTCTGAGACCTCTCACGGGGTATACCCCGCGGTGGTGGGGATAATTCCGTGACGTTTATCATCTAGACCTTGGCGACATATACAGAGAAATTACTGTACAATAATGTCAAAGCCAGTAGTCCGAAAATTGATTAGTTCCAACATGTGTTAAATAATCTGCCGGTAAAATATTAGAAAAGGAAGTTATTTGTTTTGACCCATATATAAATAATATTAAATGGATACCATGAACTGTCAGAATTCTATTTTTTCATTTTGTCGAGAGCATAGACCGGAACAGATCGATGCTCGAGTGTCCGCCCCGGGTTTTCTTAATTGCTTCGTGACAGTTGTATGCACCCGGTTTTTTCGCGACTGTCACCTGCAGACGCACGCGAGCACATCCTTCGGATACTCGATAGTGTTCCAAACATCCGGCAGCTGTTTTGGTTGCCGCTGGATGAATAACAGACAGGAGAGTGTGCAGCGAACTCTGATTACAGAGAGCTATGTATGTCGATCGGTTTGTTACGTAACCGGTGGAAGTCGAGGTGGAATTGACTTTCATTAAAAAACGTGGGCGGCATCTATTTTCGGCCGCGTATCAAAATAACCTATTATGAAATTTAAATTCCCGGCAACTTCTCAATTGCCGCTTGATAATTTAGTTTGCCCGCTATTTTCATCTATGAACGAGCAGATATATTCGTTCACGCAAGTACTCGGCCGCTCATCATTAGCAACATTTAACGAGTGAAATATTTCCTTGAAAATGAGGTATTTAAATCTGCGTGGTGCAAGATAGGGGGGTTCATGATTTTATTAACACTAAACCTACCACGCGCGGTCAAATGACCGTTTTTGAAATTTCGTTTAAAATTTCTTGTATACAACGTTACTGTATCGCCATGTAACTTATTGACTTTTCCTATAATATACATGCAACCCATTTTTCAATATTCACAACTTTCTTTATTGTTTATTTTCCGAAAAAATTTCATAGCATGTCTCTCTATATTAAGATACGTATTTCTTTTTGAAGCGGTCGTTTGACCGCTCGTGGTAGGATTAGGTATACATGAAATGTCGGTAGGTTTAGTGTTAATAAAATGAAAAACTTAGCGCTGTAGAAAATATTTGGCATAATTTGTGCTTAAATACTCGGCACCGGTAGCTCGTACAATTATTTCAGGGAATGTATTATAACCTGTTATTTTTATATAATATTTAATTAGGTCGATCCAGTTCCATTTTATTCGTGTTTATATATGTAGATTAGATTTCATTTGTATTCTCATATTTGCAACAAATTTGGCAAATTAAAACACAATTCGACGGTATTTGAAACGGAAAGCGGGCGAATTCTCTCTCGAAGATCGTATAAAGTTTAATATCCGACGCTTGAATACTGTATTGACTTACCGATTCAGCACATCTGTATTCTATTGACATAATCCCGGGACTTCTCCTTCACTACCAATACCTTATTCTTTGAAACACTCCAACATACACATTTTACGTACCAGCAGCACGAGCTTGCGCACACATTTTGTATTGTAATTATTAACTTCTATATTGTAATTACTTCATATAACGAATATTATGTTAATTGAGTTAGCGGTACGAACAAAATGTTTCATGAAATATTAAGAAATTAGAATCTTCCGTATAAAATATTTTGTCTAACGAGGATCGTATAGCTGCCAACCGTCATTGATTTTTCTACTCGTTTAACTACGGACTCTTGAATTCAATCGTAACGAAGTGTGCTAATTAGATCGCATCGTTTTTGCTCGTCTTTTATTCAGCTGGTACAGGCATCGGAGATTCGAAGCGTTACCCACATGAAAGGATGGATTGAGGACCATTACACATTTATGACGCTCGCTTTGCGAAACATTTTCGCCAACTTATATCCCACTTCTAGCATTATAAATATTTTAACAATGTAATTACGATGGCTTTATTAATCGATGGCTTTGTAATAGAAACACAGTAACTTCCATGCAGACTTTCAGTCCAGTGACACACAGACTTGGCACATTTCTCCGGCAACTTACAAATCGTGTTAACGACCGCATTGTCGCGGTGAGCGATAAAAACGCGGGAAAAGAATGGAAAAAAAAATAGGAGGAAAGATTACATTCAACGAAAGCTTGGGCGTTGATTATTCTCGTAACCCGTAGCTCTCGAGATTCCACCCATTCGATGAAAAGCCCCGGCAGCGAAGTATTAAAACCCGCTGCCATAACCAATCAGGTACTCGGCTTTGAAAGAGCAACGCAGTCTTTTACCCCCCTCGTCCTACAAATTAAGGGTTAACCACCGAGCGGGGAGTGCGACGTATCGCCGTGCATAACGAGTAGACGCGTCGCGAGGCCATTAAAACCGTTTCCTTCGTTTTAACGAACCCTCGTAACTTCATATTTCTGTTCTAAACTGTTTAAAGAGGGACCGTTTCCTTTGGCATCGCTCCGATTCTCTTTTGTTACCAAATATTCAGGTATTATTACCGATGAAAACCGATTATGCACTCCTCTTTCTTCTTTGTTTGTTTTTTTTTTTTTTTTTATAGCGGCACTCTATCGACTGTTCCGCGGGGTCATGAATTTATAACTGTCCGCTGCGCTGCTCCGGCCCGCAAACCCCTTTAATAAGTCACGAACGAAATTCTGCTTTCTGGTTGAATATCCTGTGTCGGGGGCATCGATGCCATAACCAAATAAAAATACAGCGGCTCGTCATGCCACCGTTCTATAAAAGGCACATCCGGAAAAAGGATTTCACTTCTCAAACAGAAACATTTATCTTTCTTTGTAAGGGTGACCACCGAAGAATGTTCTTCTCAAGATTATTTACTACTCTCCAATCACTACTGTGTCGCTAGTGTGACTAATTACAGCTGATCTTATTACAGTGATTTCTCTAGACAGAGTGTCCCGTGTAATACTTTTCACGATTTTTCAAGTACTTGCGATAATCTGGCAAACAAATATTTTCAACAAAACTTGATCAGTTTTCGATTGGCTATACACTGTAATAGAAAAAAGTTCGAGAAACATTTTTTTTAGTATTGTCAAGGTCACCTTCATTCTTTTAAACGACACTTTGTATTTTTGGCTTAACAGTATTATAGCATATCTAGTATAGCATGACCTTTGGATGACCTCGAAGGCAAAGAAATGAAAATTTCAACAAGAAATGACAGTCTGCTCGAATGCAAGACCCGTGTTGTTGACATGTATGGAAAATTCGCTGCATTCTAATATTTCTTACCGTTTTATTATTATCTGACAGCGCAATCTGTCATTCCTTTTATGATGGCGTGCATTTTGTAGATCCACGTCAATTATTATATCCGGTGAAAATTTCGTCCAAATCGGTTAACATATTGCTGTGAGCAATAAACATTTCACGATGAAATTTTCACCGTATACACGATCGACGTAGATCTACAAAATGCAGGTTTTAAACTTTCATTATAGGCATAGATAAAAAAGTGGGAAAAAATGACTTTTCTGGACTAAGATGTTATTTAGACTAAGACTAAACCATGTGTTCCAACATGTCAAGAAATCTCAACTCGTTTGGTCCGATTTTAAGAAAATTATGCGATTTTTCAAACGTTGTTCGATATCGTACGCAGCAATTGAACGGAAAAATTGCAAGCCGGAGAAACTGGTTCAGTCAACGATTTGCGATCCGCGTTTTCCGTCGCATCGCGACAGTTATCCGTGACTCGCGGAAATCTAAATGACATACCATTTACGGATCCATCTGCCCGGTGGAACGTCGCGATCGCTCTCGAAGACAGGACGAGAATGAACGGCGCCCATCGAACAGAAAAATGAATCTCGTAACTCTCTCTGAGCTGTTTTTTCTTTTTTGTCTTTACGATGCGCGACCGCCTACTCCGAATATCGCGAGGAGTGGATCCGACCGGTCGGACAAATAAAAAAGAACCGATACGTTTCCATGGTTGGAGCGTGTGCGGCGAGAGGCCGGGACGCGCGCACAGTGGCGTGCAAAATGGATTTGAAATTGAATTGCGGCGCGCGATTATTAAGTGCTGGTACACGCCTTTAATTACGCGTCTTTCCCGGTGCCGAGCGGCCACCGCGCGCCGCTGCTCGCTTTTACCTCATTCGCTCGGGAATCAAAGGAATCGCCGCGGACCGTTCTGGCCGGCGGTGTTCCCTGATTTTTCGGAAAAAAGGCGTCCCTCTGACCGAGTGCTCGCAAATTAAATCCGTAGCGTCCCCCCTCTCCCCGTACCCGAGGCTGGCAAAGGTCGGCCATCTTCGAAGTCCGCTCTCCGTTTCCGCAAGCGTTGATTACGCGCGCCGGACAGCCAGCGGAATTTAATTCGGTTTATGGATTCGATGAATCAATTTCATTAACGCGCGAATTACGGTGATGCAGCGCGGCGTGTCGTGCTCGGTTAATAACCAATAATTACGTTTCTGCGTATAAACGACGAGCAAACCGCGGGCTCAGGGACGCGTCCGTTACGGGACCCGAACGTATGCAACAGAAATTGTCTACGGCCCGAATAATTCGATCGAAGATTTAGCTTGTCTGTTGCCGTTAGCTGTTGTCCCAGCCACGCGTTTTTATTCGGCCTTGGTAAACACGGAGGCCGTGCATGCGAACGTCGCGATATATCGTCAGATTATACAGTTTTTCCGATCCCATCTATCGCTAATGCCTTTAAAATAATCCCGATGATCTCTGTTCACGCGATACATCCTCCGTTAATAGAGTCATCGATCCTCGGATGACACATTCGAGTCGGAGGTGCTCGCGCCGAGATAACTGATCGACCGTTCCTTTTTTGCATCCCTTTGCCTCGATACTTTCCGGAAGGATTACCCCGTTCAGGGATCGAGAGAGAGAGAGAGAGAGAGAGAGAGAGAGAGAGAGAGAGAGAGCCGCGCCGCACCGTCCGAATTTCACGATCGACAGTTTTCATGGCGCAGCGAGCAAACAATTTTCAGCGGGGACGGACGGGAAAATGCTCGCGTCGGCTGTTCGCGGCCGCGTAGCTCGTTTATTCATGAACTGTTTACGGCGCGGATTAACTCGCATTATTTCGCACGGTGCGAGGTTGCGGAGGGTGGGGAGGGATAGGGGGATGAGTTACGCGCGTGTTCCGTCGACGAGTTGCTGGGAAAAATGCAAATAAAGGGGAGGAATGGAAAATCTTTACGACGCGGCGCAAGATTTACGGGGAAGTTTTTCGGCGAATAAAAGTTTCCCAGTAAATCCACATCTGGCAGCGGTACCGATCGCAGTGACGGCTGAATCGCGCAGCCCGATCCTCCCCACCCCCCACCCCCCTACAGCCCGCAGTTAAGGCGATTTTCCGCGGAAATTTTTCGCCGAAAAACACCTACGGCGTTGATTTACCACCAGCTTTCGCGCGGCCAATCCGCCTCGCCGCGTCGCGCCGCTCGCTTCCGGTTCTCCGTTCCGCTCGAGCCTCAGTCTCGTTCGCGCGCGGAATTTCATTTCTACGGCGACGAGCCCGTGACGCCACGCCGGAAAAACCCGCGCGCAATACAAACAGGAAAGTTTTCGGCCCTAACCTATTTCTCGGGTCACCGGAGAAATGGGCTGCCCTGCACGCGATGCATCCCCGTTGCAATTAACCGGGCGTTGTTTCTTTGCCCGCATTCTTCGCACACCCTGGAATATCTATCGAATGTTTCTATCCGTTGTCTATCCCATTTTGCTTCTTCGCTTACTTCGGGAACAAAAAAAACAGGAGACATGAGGTTTCTTTGTGTCCTTGACCCTTTTCTCAAGGTCAATGTCTTTTATTCAATCGTACAGTACTTATCGCGAGGAACGGAAGCTTCGAAGGAACCGTATGGGTCTCGAGTCAACCGTTCTCTGCAAAAATAACGTTAAAGTTTCGTGAACTATTTTATTTCATCTGTCAAATACAGGGAATTCTCGATATATGTCAACAACAAGGGACATACCCGAGCCGTGTTATGTTTACACTTCTCGGCGTCCGAGGCCCAGGCGAATTTCTTGGCCCTTAGCGGTAGTGGGGATAATTCCGTGACATTTATCTTCCAGGTCTTGGCGACATATACAGAGAAATCACTGTTCTTCTATCTTACATTTCAACGAAATACTCATTCCGCAACAGTATTTGAGTTAACATGAACAGAACATGATCAGAACACGAGTTAGTACTGAAATATATAATTGAAATAAGTATTTCTTTACGTAACTACTATTTTAAAAAAATGAATCTATGTTTGAAATAATAAGTATATTCATGTCTACTTATTATTTCACAAAAGTAGTAGTAGCTGTAAAATTTGTACGGAAGATCAAGCATAGTACACGCTTTTAATAAATATTATGAGGAAAGACGTAAACAGTACAGTCGTCGTGTATACCCTCCTCAGTTGTAAATCTGCGCACGAAGCGTTAATATTACATGTCGTGAGAAATCATAGTATTTCATGTAACTACATAGTTCAGTTTGTTCAGTTAATAAAATGGGTCGTGAGAAAAAATGAGGTCAATGTTGAGTCCGGCTTGACATAGGACCGGAAACGGTTAAAATTTTGGAAAATATTTTAGGAAACCCTGCGGGAGCGGTGTATGCCAAGAGCCGACAATGCTCAACTCTTGATGAATTGAAACATGAATTGAACATGAATGGCACCAATTAAGGCGGAACACAATTAAAATGTTATACACATCTCTGCCGAAACGAACAGTAAAAATTGAAGGATGCTCTACGAAATATTTAATGCTAAACAAGACTGGTAAATTTTTATTGTACATTCCATTTTTGAAACACATCTCCTATCATTTTGACCCATTAATTTGTCTTGAATTTTAAGCATAGCGATATATTATTTCCAGCCTGTTGAAATTATTAAAAGAAAAAAACAAGATCGTTATCAACTAATGCAGACAATTTCCGCAGTCCAGCGACGCCCTTCCAAGCTCGATTTTCTCGGAAAACGGAACGTCATATGAAAAAATGTTTTTCCCAAAATAATCAACTGCAGCCGTTGCGCCAGACATCCAGCGGTCATCGCCCGGCGCGGTCCTGTAATTCGAGGATCATTCTCTCTGTTTTTGCGCGGCGACATTTTTCACGGTGCGACGGCTCTTAAATATTGCAATAACGAGGGGCTGCGCGCGCGGCGCAGTCAAGAAAATGAGAGAACGTGCGCGCGGCGAGGCGTTCGGTTCAAAGCCGTCAAAGGTTCTTTTGTCCGTCGGCGTGGCGCGGCACGGGTCCGAACATTTTAATCCTTCCCGGAGGATCGCGAAGGATCGAGAGTCCTGCCGTTGCGTCACACGTCGTTCACGAGATCGAACCGACCGCATGACCGTCCGTTCATCCCTTCCACGGTACCGTTCCCCGAAGTTCGTGAACGCAACTCGCCGCCCGCGTTCTCAACCGATGAGAACCCCTTGCGAATGACGTCATCCGGCGCATGATTGGCCGAACTAACGGTCACGTGACCACTCGCTTGCCCACTGTCTGGGGGGTTGTAGAGGGTGACTAAGGGAGAGAGGGTGGTGGAAGCACGAGGGAGAGATCGTGGGATGTAAAGTAAAGGAAAGAGAGAGAGAGAGAGAGCGAGATGGAGCGAAAGGGAACCGAGTCAGGTGGAAAAAAAAGGTAGAGAGACTACTCTCTCGGTTCTCTCCGGTGCAGGAACAACGGAGACGGCGGAGAAAGAAAACGAACGTGAGAGAGAGAGAGGGAGAGAGAGAGAGAGAGAGAGACAGTTGAAAAGAAAAAGAGAGGGTTGAAGAAGCGTGGTGTGGTGGGGGATGATATCCGTCGCGAGAAAAAGAGCGAGAGGAAAACATATAGATGTATGGATATAGAGGTTGACGGGTAGCGCGTGGTGGGGAGAAACGTGGGGGATGAAAAGGGGGTGAAAGAGAATAGCTGGAAGGGGGTTGTAACTGGTGGGGGTAGCCGCGAGTCTCGCCAGTCACTGCGACGACCGCGACGCCCCAACGTCTCGGGGTGCCATTTGTCCGCTGCTACTGACCTCAACAATCGTCGTAATTTCTCTCGTACACGCCGACGCTATCAATCTCGACGCACGAGCCGAGGAAAATAGTCCTCTCCCGTATCGAGCGCGTCTCGCGTCAAGTAAAATGATCCGCTCGGGATCGCTTTAGGCGCGCGCGAACGGAAAGTGCCGAGTTATCAGAGCCTAAAGCTTGTTCTTCACACGCCGGGTTGTCGCCTCCTCGTCGGCCGAACGGATGCTCGCGGAGATGTGTTAGAAAGCGCCGTCGAGTACGCTTTTTTTTTCATTTATTTGCCCGGTCCCGAGCCGAACCGAATCGAACCGAAGCAAGTCCCGTCGTCGTCGTCTTTTGACGAGGAGTCCGTCACGCCGCGCGAACAATGAGCTAACCTCGTGAGAGGGGTGGAATAGAACAAATCGTTCGCGTACACGCCGAGTTTCTCGCTACGGAAACCAGTGGAGATATTCGAGACAATTTTTTAGTTGTTGTGTAGAAACGACCACGATGGTTCTCCACGGAGTGAATCGTAAGTTATGTGTCTCCTATCGCCCTCCTAGCGAGCCTACTCCGTGACTGCTACCCGACCATCTGTTCGCGTTCGCTAGCGTGCGATTATTATTCCACCAGACCACCCGGATCTCCGATCTCCGCCGGGGGAGCTAATGTGGCGTCGGCAGTCATCGAGTACGCTTCTTGTTCCTTCCTTCGACCCGTTTATGTACTCACGAACGATTAGCAACGAAGTAGAGCCCCAGCCGATTAGCTAGCGCCCATTAAAAACTAACTCTGTCACTGTTTCCATGTGCATCGTGCGACCATCCCCATCCTAGTCACCAACAGCTCGACCAGCCATACACACACAATCGTGTCTCTTTCTTTTTTTCCCACGAACACGATCGCAATTTTCCGACGCTCATCGATCCGATAATTATCGTGCCATACGCTCTGTCCTGTCCTGTCCTGTCGCGTCGCGTCGTTTCGTCGCGCTAACAGTTCTCTAGTTTCCACGAATTCGATCGTTGCGTCGCTTCGAGGACTCTGCTTAGGTCCTCGAGGTCTTTGCCACCTATTTCTGCATGTATGCCGACCCTGACCAGCCGGGCTCGTGGACCAGTCCGAGCGAAAAACCGACGAGTTTCGTCGCGTGACCGAGGAACTGGGGGCCCCAGGCACGCCATATTACTCATCGCGCACGGCTGATCATGCGAAATCGGACCGGCCTGACGGGACCCAGCCGACGAGACCTGCCACCCGGTTAGATACGGCACTGACCAACGGCGAAAACGTCGAAATCACGACCTGTTTGATCCGTATCGCGTACGTGGCCCGAGGATCCCGTTAAAAATGCATGCTCTGCGTGACCTCCGACGTGTTTATATAGGGTGTGCTATAATTCCGTATGATACAGTAGAAATAGAGCGTGCTATTAGGTAGGCTTATTCAAGAGGAAACCGAATTTGAAAGCCTATCGAAAGAGCGCGCATCGACTAATTTCCGGCTGAATACGAGCAGCATAATAGCCGACCGGTCATTCTACAGAGGTCAACTGAAATAGTAGAGTAAAAATTTCTCGTTGAAATCCCACTGAAATTTACTTTGGAAATTTCGGTTTGGAGCCCGACCAAAATTGGAATTTTTCAGGTTTCCATAAAAAGTTTATTTCGCGTTTCGGACAAGGCGAATATTCGGTCGAGAATAACGTCTCGGAAAATTTGATTTCCGCGGTTTCGGTTCCAATTTTCGCGTAGAATCGCTGACTCGCGGTCGCGCTGCCAGGACACCCTGTTTATCGCCGCGGTAAGAATATATTTCAGGCGGGATCGCGTAGGAATTCCTCTTCTCCGACTCGCGTCCGGTTCGTTGGATTTCAAAGACAACGTTAAAAATACTCGACAGGCTTCCCCGGCCAGCGATCGATTAACGGGTAACTTCTACTAAGAATTTACGTGCCGTCGTTGAACCTGTCCAACATGCTAGCCTGCAACCGTTCGTTTCTTTTTCATGACTATCGTTGCCCCGGACGATGTTTCTACAGGCTCATTTACCAGGGCCATTGTACACTAACAATTCGCGACAATATTTAGCGGATTATTGCGCAATATCGTACGTCGGTGTACGCCGTGCGAGTAATCGGAGAATAAATAAGTCCTGCTTTAATAAAAACCGAACATCCGGTGCATGCTTTGTGCAAGGTATCGTAGACTAATACAATTACCGGATAAATAAATTTTGCTTTAATCCGAATCGAGGAAAGTTAAATAAAAGTATGTCTGCTTTAACAATTAACTTCCGGGTTGCTTAATTATTTCGACTGTTAACGCGCTAATGCGTTACTTTTACATTTATGTACGTGCAATGAGTTGGGAAAGGATGTTTTCAACAAATGTATGAAATATAAATGGGAAACTGATAGCATAGTTTCAATTGTAAATTTTTATAATTGGGATATGTTCATAGTCTTGTAATGTAATTGTGTATCAACAGCACGAGTACAAACACTTTTATGAATGTCTTATTGTACTGTATTGTTACTTGTTAATAAAATTTGTGTAGGTGGACAATTTCGTTGATCCAGTAGATACTTACACCTGCCAATAAGCGATCCATAATTAGATCACGGAATTTTCCTCCTTTATAGCGATTTTCCTGCGTGCCACACAACAATTTCTACAAAATTCTACGAAATTTCTACAAATTTCTACTTTGTTATAAAAATTGAAATAATAGAACAGTAGTAACAGCATCTACTTTGGAATATTCTGAATACAGTCTTTTCTCGATATATGTCGCAAATACCTGGCTGATAAAAGTCGCAGAACTATCCCCACTACGAGAGCCGTCAAGCCTACAAGCTCGAGAGTCCTCGGACGCCGAGGAGTGTAAACATAACACGGATCGGCGTGGACCAAAGAATAGTATCTCCTGGAAGATATATGTCGCTGCAAGACCTGTGTTTGACAAATATCGAGAAAACACTGTACCATGACATCAAAATTGATATCGTTCATATGAGAAAAATTTAGCACACAATATGTACACGGTTTCAATTGATTTCTAATCCCAGTTTTCTTAAATTTGCTAAAGCAATCGCAGTCTGTTTATAGCACTCCTCAATAACAGTTTAATAGTAGCCATAACGTTTTCCTATGAATGCTTAGCGACCAATTCATGAAGTACGAAAACTTTTGCGATTCACCATAGATTTTCAATCGGGGGCAGTTACTTGCGGCACTAAGGCGACCGCCCATCGCATTTGTGCTAGAGTGAACCGTACCCACGACATGGAAAGGGGTGCTTAACAGGCCCATTGACCACCATGTCGCGTCTGAAGGTTTATGACACGTGAACCGCTGCTGAGCTGAGAGCCAGATCGCTAGAACTGCACGTGTTCCCTAACGCCCGGTAATAAATTAACCCTTAATTGCCGGAATGGACCCTGACTTACCCTGTCCCGTAAGTCGGGCGTAATAGTAAAAATCATGGCTTCGAGAGCATTGCATCGATTATAGAGAATATTCGATTACACGTGGGAGAAAATTTCAGGGGTGGTTCTCCATGACAATATAAGACGGAAATGAAGAGTGAAAGAATCGTGATTTCGGCTTCATTTTATAGTTATTAACAATTTAAAATCCGCCTGAAATGCGGCAACCCGGCCAACAGAGGTGTACGTTGCCTACGTCACAGAGGCTCGCGACAGTCATCTGTCAAGTGACAGATACTCCGCTTAATTTATTAAAGTATTATTATTTACTAAAGTAAAGAATTATTGGCTAAAGTGTGTGACGTCAAAGCCTAACCATTGGCTGCGAGCTAGGACCCACTTTGATGAGTGACTGTCGCGCGCCTTTATGGCGTAAGCAACGTACACCTCTGTTGGCCGGGTTGCCGCATTCTAGGCGGATTTTCAATTGATACTAACTTCAAAACGAAGCAGAAATCGCAATTTTTTTATTCTTCATTTTCGTCTTATATTGTCTTGGAGAACCACCCCTTAAATTTTCTCCCACCTGTGTTAATCCTTCACGAAGCTTCAATTCAAACATTTAGAAAATAAAGTTACTGCTTTAAAGTGGTCACAGTATCAGCGCTAAATCTACCGAATTCTATTTTAAATTTATTTTCTAAACAATTTCTGCCGAAGGCGTCAGGAGACACTTTAAAAAATTGTAGTTAAAAATTTATTGAGACTGCAAAGATTCCTCGATTGTACAGGATAATCGGTAACCAGTGGTGCAAACCGAACAGGGGTTGATTCTACACAGAAAGATAAATCGAAATAGGTGTACACAAACACAACCGCGGTGGAAATAGTGTTAAAGGTTGGGCCGCGGTTTCACGTCCGTGATCACCGAAAGGTTTGGTCCTGCGAGCACATGGAAAAACGAATTTCCTCGACCTGGAAAACCAGCGTGCATTGAATCGGCGTCGCGGAGGGTTGCGCCGAGCCGTGCCGCGACGCATTAGCTAATTGTCGCGTCGATATCGAGTCGATTCGCTCGTCACTTCCGACCCTTTGGTATCGTGGCTCCCCTCCGGCTTTCGGCGTCAGGCTCTCGCTCGAAAATTTTTCACCATAGTAATTCGACGCGACGCGTATCGATACTGCAGTTAGTTGCAGTTCCGTGCAATCGCGATAGTATTCGGTGTACCACCCGGAACCGGCGATGGAGGTATTGTGCGGTGAACGGTACGAATCTGACCGACCAAAACAATTGTCTTTTTATTTCCATTATTGTCCCGTGCGCGATTCGCACGAGAAAGAAAAAAAAACATAGAAATCAGGAAATTGATTCGCAGAGGCAATTCTCATTGTTATGCGTATTTCGACGGGTACATAAACGAGCTCATCAGCTACTTATTACAGGCATATCCAATCCGTTTATCATTTCCGTCCGCCGTAGGACTCTACAGAAGCTGTTCCGTGACCGGAAATTGGCTCAAGTAAATTTGCCTCGGTGGATATCGAGTAATTGGCGCTTCTGTATCGAGTCCGACCACTTAGCTATCGGAAATGCAATTACCAAAGCAGTCAATACGCATACGTACGGCCATTGTCGGCGAAATCGTTGAAAGAACCGAACAATGTTTACCGAGCTGGGTAGACGTTCTCGCGAGAGAATCCACTTACGCTCGCGTGCGTGCCAAATTGTGTTCCATCCGAAACGCAGCCGTGTAACGTGACTGCTGGATTATCTTGGTCCCCGAGCAAGACCACGCGTTACGAAATAATGCAATCTATAGGATAAAGGGTTTCGCAACTCGCATATTGCAACAAGGTTACCACTCTCGTGCAGTCTCTTGTTTTAGATGGTATTCCAGCTTAGACCGTAATATTCTATTAGCCGGAGATCTCTCAGCGTAAAAATTCACTTTTGGTTGTCCGACCTTCGAGCACGTTTGTAACTAGTTTTCAACACTTTATTTACCGACAATTTCTTAATAGTTGTTTTAAAATCGGTTATCGATAGCCGAGCATTTCTTTATAAACAATCTCATCGATAATCCAGCAAATTATGTGGACGAGTATGGTGTCACAACTTCTTCTGAAAAATTGTTATTTAAATGGAAATTATCGCTTCTTTTGGAAGCAAGTTTACGTTATTCGCTGGTAATGTTCTTTTTCTTTTGTTGTTTTCCTATATTTAAAAATATCTGGAAATATTCTGAGCTGCTTATTATTAGACTGCGGATCTTTATGCAAAATAACATTTTCATACATCAATTGCAATCTACAGGAGCTAAGTAAAAATTTATTTTGCTTATTAACAATTTTTATATGTCAGAAATGGTGTATCGACAATGTTAAACCCCTTTAGTCTCTTTACTGTTTTGAATTACACCTACTAATTTTTGTGATAAATTGCATAAAATCCGCAGGTAAACCCATAAAATAAAAATTCGTCGTCAACTCAGTGTCCCAGTATGCGGTTAAGAAGAGTTAAGAATATTTTACAAATTTTGAGACATATGCAAAATTAGGAATGGGTTAGTACGGATTATTATGCAAATTAAAAATTGTCTCCGATCAAAACAGCTTCGCGCCGAGCGGGTTGACAAAATCGCTGGTACACGGGCCGAACAGTGCGCGTTCGTTCGAAACGAGACGTATTCCGCTTATTTGTCGTAAATTTGATCAGCCCGAGTCGAGTCACGTCGCCTCGATTGCCCTCTTTCTTAAAAAGCTACCTGAAAGAGCGACTGTCTTGAAAAGCTATCCCGGGTGCTCCTTATAAAACACAATTACGAGTCTCATCCAAGTTTCGACGCACTTAATTACTCGAAAGTTAGGATGGGTACCCTGTTTCTGCTCCGCGCAGCTCCTCACGTTCCCTCCATCCTCCGTGACGTCGCCGGGTTCCGTCGTTGGGTTGGGTGAGCTTTTCAGTCGCGACACAGACTATAATAATGAGGCACGGTGACGTACGCTCGCATGAACTACGCCTATCAACGGGGAGGGTCGACGGAGGACCGAAAATGCTGTTGAGGAGCCTGAGCGAAGAGACGTAGAGAGAGAGAGAGAGGGGGGGGGGGGTGGGACAGGGAGAGGGAGAGAGTCACCGGGTATTAATAATATTTGCGAAAGTTTCAGACCCTCGGAACGTGTCGTTAAGAATATTCACGGCAACGACCGGCACGGTAATTAGCTCCGAGCCCCGGGGAGAAGCTGCGAAAAGTCTCGTTACAAGCTTTGCCCGTTTATCCGCTTTCCAATTTCCGGGGATGAACGTTAATTCCAGCAGCCAGGCCAAAGATTTATACTTCACGCGCGACGCCGCGCCGCACTGGAACGATTCGATAGGCGCGCGACGCGTTGCGTTCCGCATGGTTACGCGGTCCGCCATTGTTTTTCCGCAAATATCATTAATCCTGCGAGCCCAGGAACCCCGACATCTAAATCTCCCGCTGAACCAACATCGTCGAAACCAAGACTTTGCGGTTCGGCTGGCGGCGGCGGCGCGCGAACCTCTCGGCCTCTCGGCGGCGTCGACCGCCGACCCGAAATTTCTCATCGGCCAGAAGCAAATATGAGAGAGCCGGTAGCCTGAAGCACCATCCCTCTACCTGTCCCGTGTACGACCACCTCTCCTGTAGATTCTCTTCTTCGTTCCTCGCTCTTCAGGAACGTCTTCGGGGTACGACCTTCGGGGCCGCCGACCCTAAATTTCCACGGTTCCCGTAAATCGTCTGACGCGGAGAGCCCCGGAGCTATCTAAAATACGGGCACGGCAAACGGGCGCGAATGCATGCATGCATCAGGCACGACGTAACGCCTCGACGGTTTGTTCTATGCGTCGCTAGGGCGCATGCAGCCTGCATTCCTTAATGGGTGCCGTACAGGTCCTCGAGATGCATTCGCGATGAGCTGACGCGATACCGCGAGCGAGCGACCCGCGACGAGTTATCGATCCCGCCCCTCGGTTGTCTTGGAGAAGTTGATGGTTGGTCGATCCCACGCCACGCGAGTTTAATTGACATCGAATCGCGCCTGACGCGCTCCAGATTTTTTCACGCGTACTCACGGAACTGTTCGAACGTCCCTCAAGAGCCGAGGGTGATCACGTGACTTTTACAGAGTCAGCAGGTCGGTTACTGCGGTAGAATTTCCGTTCACAGCCCTCAGCCACTGACTTGAGATCCGTCTTGGTCTTGATCCGACGAGTTTTAAGTCTGTGATTAAACTTGTCACATTCTTCGCTCTGTATTATCGATATTACGAATTCTGACGCTAGAAACGTGCTTCAAGTTTTTGACTTTATTTCGCAGAGAATCAAAACAAAATATAGCTCAATTTGTAGCTGGAGATATTTTCCAGCGCGCGCTACTCTCAATTTCATCCAGAAAACTCATCCAATGCCATAAAAATAATTGGATTCCACGGAACGTACATCGTCAATTTTTGGCCTACTTCTAACGCTTGTATTACGAAATATCTGCATAATCTCGTCAGCTCGTGACCAGCGCGCGCTAGATTGAACCTTCCTCTTTCGAATGAGCCCTTTCCCAGCGAAAAATATTCTCATATAAGGACGAAAAGTTGAGGCGCGTAAAACCATTTTTCGCCCATTTTTGTCGGTAACGTGGTCGTTCTACCTTATCGCGAATTTACGGAGTCTTCTCACTAGATTCACGGGATCCGTTTAAATGACTGACTCGACATTTTAAATTTACAATTATTAAGTGTGCAAGGACCTACCTGCGAAGAATTGTTCAATAGGCTCGTTTACAATAAAAATAGCTACAATGTAAAATAGTCAGTTTTTGTGCTCCGTAAACGTACTGTTAAATAGAACGATTTCTTTCAAATCCGACCGAACGAGACCCGACTGTTTTTGAGCAATTAGAAGCATTGGTCTACTAAATAATATGCAAGAAGGATTACAAAAAAAATAAAACATGCATTTTGTAAAACTTTTTCATTTGGGCCCCTAATGGTGTTTAAAATATGTATTTCGGAGATCTATGTCAATTACAAGTATGCTGAAAATTTCATCGAAATCGACGCAGAAAAAATGACACGCACCGAGAATCACACGTATGAATCTATGAATTTTAAGCAGAGGCCGACCAAAATTGAAAAACCGCGATTTTCAACACTTTCAACCGCTTACAGCTCGTGTTCACGTTAATCAATTTCGATGGAATCTTCAGCGTGTGTATAACTAATATACACATATATTAAATTCAGTGTGCTTAGATATACCACGGCACAAATTTCCAAGCCCTTCCGAAGAATAACAAGTTTCACAATGTGGTAATAATACAGTAACAAATAGTAAAATAGCAAATCTGAACAGCGTAATATTCCGTGAAATGCATTACATAATCCTGGCAAGAGAATCCCGACGTTGCCAAAGTAGTAGTTGCAATAACCTCTGAAATTCGGTACACATGTATTTCCAAGGCAGCGAATACACGTCAAGCAGTCGACGAAGCACGCGAAAGAGAGAGAGAGAGAGAGAGAGAGAGGGCCTCCATTCGGAACGCAGCGATTCTCCGAGTCCTAATAACAAGCTTCCATTATCGCAGCAGAATTTAAGGATAATAGTCGGCTTTATTTACGTCTGACGTCAACGAAGGTCGGAGCCGTGTAACCCTCACCTTGTTCGCCCACGCAGAATCACGGGGGACCGAGATAAGCCGCCGGTATCGGATAAAGACATCCCCTTCATCCTGTCCGGGTGTGCGCATGGTCTTCCTTCCTTCCTTCCGACAAGGTGGCAATTCTCTGGAGCGAGCGCGCGTCCGCGTTCCCCTATCCGTGTTTTATCGCGCAATGAAAACGGGAATATAATTCGCGTGCGCAAACACGGGCCAGGGCAGTATACAATATTGAATAAGTAGCCGTCCCCCCTTGGCTTTTGCGGACTTGCTCTCTCGGGTATCAACGGCCGGAAAGTAGAGGGTGGTTGCACCGGGCGAGCTCGTAAAGGTGTAACGCGACAACATTTCCACCCCGATTAAGTGTCAGCTTTCCTTTTTTCCGCAGAAGCGAGTCGTTCGCCGTTTCCGCAAGCGTAAAACCCGCGGAAAAGACTACTTTTTTTCGGTAGAATAGATTGCAAACGTTACGACACGGTGATTTTAGCGGTCGCCGTCGAAGGTGTTCAGGATCGAAAGTCGCCCTTTATCGATGTACGGGCTCGATACGCGTGGGACGGCGTACAGGAGGGCTGTACGCTGGTACAGGAGCGATAAACCAAGAGGAGAGGGTAAAGAGCAAAGGGCCGACATATGCAGCCGGAGTAAACCGGGGTTGATGCGAAACTGATAATGTGCATACGCTTTCACGGCGAACATGTGAAAGAAATAGCGCTAGGCAGTTGCGCGTGAAACGTCCGATTTTAAAATGCAATTCTTACGAAGTGTTTCAATCAAGAAACACTATTATCGCCTGATTATTAATTCACCATTTTCAAGTACAAAGCTGATCTTTCAGATCCTGTCTCCAGTTCTTGTGTAGACATATACATTTTCTTTTAAGTTATTTCAATGTCTCTTCGTTTGGACATATTCCACTTCTCAATCGAAACATTTTAATTCTGATGATCTGCTAGCTGCATTAACACGTTGACTGCTATCTCGGTCATATATGGGTAACACAATTTTCCGTGTAATGTTCAAGGGTTCAAGAAGCAATCACTTCGTCAAGCTTTAACTTTGCTGTTTTAAGTTCAAGAGGTTTTTGGGGGTGATTACTCGCCAGTTAACGTGTTCATTTTGTGTAAGAGTCCCAAAATTTACTTTCCCCGAAGCCTCGCAATCCAAAACCACCAGCTACCGCGAGCCTAGGTTTCAGAAAAGTTTCTCCAATACTAATTTTTCCGAATCGAATCGTCGGCGATCCAGGCTCATCCAATTACCCGGAACCGTTGAATTCGTGCCCGCCGGAGACGGCGTCGTTCATGTTTACAGGAGTTAACGATATTTGCGTTGATGCGAGTACGTCGGGATGGATTAATCCGCATTAAATTCGGCTAAAACACGGGGATTACGTGGCGCGAATGCGAGCAACCGTCACGCATGATTGAACGGCGCAGCGGCGTATTGTGCACGTACTGGCAGGGTTGGATCCGCGTGTATGCGGGTTGCATCGCGTAACGCGAAACGAATGAGTTTCTTGAGGTGCATCCGGTATGAGGGCGAGGGAGATCTGATTCCCTCCCGTTCCCTGCTACTTCGCCATCCCGAATCAGGATTAATAATACTCGCCGGTATTTCGCGAGATAAACCACGGTTGGCCCCGTCTATACAAAACCCGCCCTCATCCTACCGATACATAATGCGGAGGATCAACGCCGGACTAAATTTAGGCTGCGCAATCTTTCAAAGCGGCTTCGCTCGCGAAGTGGCTCTTCTTCTTCTTTTTCCTTCTTCTGGGCCACGGGTGGCGGGATAGAGAGTATCGTACATAGCGGCCAGTAAAAATAGAGAGACGTGACACAGTTCGAGCGATCGGTCGAGAGACCGAGGAGAGATCGAAGCACGAAGGAGAGGGGATGGTTCCTCGATCGAGGCATAAGAGGGACGGGAGGGAGAGGTGCGGAAAGGATGGAACAACGCCGCCGTCGTATCGTGATATACGGGAAACGATACCTCGCCGAACGGCCGGCACACCCGCATTGGTATTTTCCATTTGCAATATCCGCCGAGGCAAACAAAAATCTAATACATATTTGCTCGCCGCGGCTGCGACCCGCATAACTGGCTACGGCCATGAAGGACAGAAATAGAAGGACAACAGGGAGAGGAACGGGCGGACGTGAGGAGGGGTTCGTTCTCCGCTTCTGGAACCACCAGTCGAACACGCAGCCCCGTACGAGCCAGCGCGACGACATTATCGGTTTCGCATCAACCCTAGTTTACTCCGGCTGCATGTGTCGGTCCTTTGCTCTTCACCCTCTCCTCCGGGGCTCAGCTCTCCTGTACCAGCCATCCCACGTGTGCCGGGCAACGGGTGGAGAGCCTATACATCGATAAAACGCGGCTTTCGATCCTGAGTATCTTCGATGGCGACCGCTAAAATCACCGCGTCGTAACGTTAGCGAACCGTTCTATCAAAAAGACCAGTTCTCCTTCGCGTGCTCCTGCACAGCAGCGCACGCTTAACAATTTAACTGCCAAACTGGAAACCTTAAAAATTATTTAATGAAATAAACATTGAAGAAAATTAAATGTATTAGGGGTACCCATAAGTAATCAATTATTTGCAAAGAATTTGTTTTGCCTTTAGTTCTGTACCGATCTTTGAAGAGGATACACGTATCTTTTACAGTTTTCGGTGAAGCAGCCTGTGTTCAAAATATTCTAAAAAGTATCATTTTTTTTACAACCCTGTAATAAAATGGCGGCGTCCGTATCTTCCGAGGATCATTTTCGTCAGTGCATACTTTTTCATTTTCATGCGGGATTTAATGCAACGGTAACAACAAAGAAAATTTCCGATGTTTATGGAGATGCATTGAAGGTCAACAAGTGTCAACGTCGGTTCAGAACCCTCTGACTATCATCTTTTCATAGAGGCACCTTCAGTCATATTTTGCTTGACGAACCCTGGATTTCTATAAGAGGGTTATTGAAAATTTGCAGGAGAGATGGCAGACTGTCCTTGATAATGATGGAGATTAACGTAATGATTGATAAACGTATTCTGCTTCCATATTTTAGTTTTATACGTTTTTTCTGTCCTTGACCTTGAATGACCTTGGACTAATTATAGTCACTGAATTCCTAATGAAAGGGACTATGATTGTAGGTGTTTAAAAAAGGGTGGTTCCATTTAAAAAAGTCAAGCTGACCTTGATATCTCCAAAAAAATGACATAAAAACAAAATTTTTTTTGCATCGTGTCAGCCCCATTGTACCATTCAACTTTGTCCTTACCATATTTTACATATCTTTAGAAACAACAAAGATATTTGAGGTGCTAACGTTTGGTGACTCACCCTGTATAATAAATTAAGAAGTAAAACTTGAATTTACTACAAAGTTGGTTTTAGATTTAAAAATAATTGATTACTTTTGGGTCCCCCTAATATGATATTGAATAGTCCTCCGAATTTCTTGCGTTTTACAGATCCTAATCTAATTTGGTACATTGAATATATGAACTTATTAAACCTGGACAAATGATTCCGTCACCCACATATGGGTGACGTGGCAGTCAACGTGTAAATTTAACAGGTTTCTTGCGGTCTAAAAAATAATTTAATTCCAAGAGCTATATTTCACATAGGATTAATCGATTTTTAGAACTCGAACAGATCCGCCTGCAAATTTAAAAGTAAAAGATAGTACAATTTTGTCACGTTTACACTTGACATGCATACCGTTGCAGTAACGATGAAAATTTGCATTCCGCTGTATTTGGCACATAAAGGCAACACTGTAAAAATATTCGGGAACGCATAAAAATTCGCAGTCTAGTTGTTCGCGCGAAATAAACCGTGATGTAACAGCAAGCGTTGGCTTTATCAATATCCGCGAAGCTCCGGGTGCATATCGCGAACCATTTGTTACGAAAATAGGTAGCGCCTGCTCTCAAAATTGATACTCGTTTTATTCAAACCGAGCCGTTGCAACGAGTTTCCGTTGAAGTGCTCGTCTTTGTGTCAGGAGTCATCCGTCGCTCGATCCATCAGAAAGCAGAATCTCCCCGCGCTTATTATTTCATGGAACGGTGCAGTCTCCACCTCCACCCCCTCCCTGTTTCATCTTTCAAATTCTTCCGGTTTCTTTTTTTCTCTTTTTTGTTCCCGGTATTTTTTAACGAACATTCCGAACACGTCTGAGAGGTGATTCAGTCGGCTTCTCGGTGAGCCCTCCTGGTAAATCCTGTCCTGGGGCCCTCTGGAAAATTTCCGACGAGCCGCGAGACCGTCGTAATATTTGACATAAAAGTGGCATAATTCTGTCGCAACAGCCAGCGAGCCGGGACTCTCGACTCGGTTGGAAATTCGAAAAGGACGAGTCAAGGACGGACGATGTCGAGTGTCCCCCGGTTTGATGTTATTTTCAAATGTGTCACGGATACAGGGAGGTGAACACAGGCCATGGCAGATTGCACAGGATCCGGCGCGGGAACGGAGTTCACAGAGATCCCGGTTTCGCCCGAAGTTCTTCAATTAACGAGACAAATTGGCCAAATGAAAGAGCTTTGTCCGTAACGAGTGACGGCAAAGTTTGCGACGCTTTACTCGCTCGTTTCCGAGGAATTTGAGTTCGCAAGAGCTAAAGGAATCGTAAGGATTCCGGGCGAGGAGGCACCCAACGCTCTTCTGCGTCAAAGGATCGTCGATGCCAGCGCAGGATCATTACAAAGACACGAGTTTTCAAATTACAGAGAGCGGACCAGCGCGAAAGCGCAGAGAACCAGTCATCCGTGTTCTTCAGCGAATCTCTTCGCGATCTTATTCATTTCGTTTGTTCACGCATATTTTTCAACACGACTGGCATTTTTTCCCTGTTTCTCTCTCCGTTCTTTCTTATATTTTCATTTGGTGAAAATGAAAGACGACTTTCTCCTAGCGTATAAAGTACCTTAAATAGAACGAAAAATTTCGGCAAATAAAATATTTTTATTTTGATAACCAGATACATAAAATAAAATATTCCCTTACAATGAAAAAAAGTTGAGCAAATAGTTAATATTATAAATTATAATTTTTAACATAACAAACTAAATTACGAACATTTGCATGTAACAATGCTGATAAACAGACGACAATGTCGTAATAACTATTTCACATAGTCGTACAAAATAAGTCTCATTATTTTCAATACTTCCTAAATAAAATACTATTTTTAAATAATATTTCAAAAACTTTTTCTCACAAATGAAACAATTTATTTGCATGATTATACGTATGCTTTAAAAATAAAATAAACTATTTACCATCTTCTATCTCAAATATTATTTTGCCCAGCACTGATCCGAAATCTATGACGTCTCCGAGCCGCCATTCGAAGGCAATGGGTTAAGGACATTTTCGGGTAGGGCAAAGTCGTGGAGGAAAAAATTCGGCATTTTTAGCCAGTCGAACGGTAATACCCGCTTAATAGACTCGGGCCGAGGAGGCGAACAAAAGCCGAGAACCTGGCGGAGGAGGCGATGTAGACCAGGCCTCGGCTATTCATGCATAATACATGCCACGCGCAGCAATATGTCGCCCTCCGCCTGACTCCCTTGTTTTATGAATCCTTCTTGTCCCTTCAGACCGGCTATCTTGACTAGCTCGGAGCCCCGCCGCAGTTTTTCAGTGCCCGGAGCTAGGGAGCGAACGAGATACACGCGCCGTCCCCGTTCTTCCCAGGAGCACGATACTCTAGGTCCACTAACCCGAAACACTCGTCCTCCTTCAGAATTATTTTCAATGGCTGCTGGATTGTCCTCGTCGTTTAAAAGCCGAGGCTGGAGTAGTAATCTCAGCGCACGCGAAGCGAGGGATCCAGAGAAATGTTAATCCTCCCTGCGCGTTGCGTCGCGTCGGTCGGAGAACAATTCGCAGAGGGCGCGGGCCGCCGGGGTGGAAACCGAGTTGCTAGCCGAACAAGTGGAACACGCAGGGAGCCACTGGCGTCGCGTTTACCTGCGTAACGCCGAAGAAATGGCCGGGAAAATTTCGAGAAGGAAGAACAACGAACTCGGCGGGCCGCGAGCGGATTTCTTGCCGTATCTTCGGGTCCGTTTGCGTTCTCTGACCCCTCCCTGGCCCGGCTGGTTTCTAGCCGGAGAAAATTTACGGCAAATTGTTTTAACCGTTGCCGCGGCAGCACCTGCTGCACGAAATATACCCGTGGAACGACGAGGTCGAAGGAAGCAGGCGTGGTCGCAGATTTTGCGAAGGCGCCCCGGAGTCTCGTGTCTCCTTTTTTGCACCCCCTCCCACCTCCTGCCGTGGGAGAAGACTACGCCCGGGACGGGCTTCCTTTATTAAGCGACATACACCTGCTATTTTCCATCCATTAAATTTCGTTATGGCACACGGCCGATACACGCAGCGGGTACCCGGGAACGCAATTAAAAAGAAAGAGAGAGAGAGAGAATAATCCCATTAAGGGGCCCGTAGAATTATGATCGGCCGCGAAGCCTGTGGACAAACCTTGTCCCAGAGAGTCTTTCGAGGACGGAAAAATCCCGTCGAGAAATGAAGAAAAACCCGAGGTTCGCGCCCCGGAGACAAATATTTTCTATCCTCGTCGGAGAAGGAAGGACCACCGTACGTTTTGCCACTTTATTACGAGGCTTAGACGCTGTTCCCTACCTAT
>CM052126.1:1357625-1371777 GCA_028454245.1 Halictus quadricinctus | reverse complement strand
ATCCGTGAAATGAATTGCATAATGGCTCGAGAAAAAACGCAAGAAATATCCGTGGAAATTCAGGTTTTCGATATGCGCGCCGGGAAAAATTTCTTTAATCCGCGCGCCTCTTCGTCCGTGTCTGTTAGCTAGCGGATTCAATTAAAAATGCGGCATTCAAGCATAATCCAACATTAAAAGCACGAATAAGTATCGTTCAGAATAAACGTAAACTGATTGTACAATTGGAAATGGAAAAATTATTTCAACACTGAATTTCCGATTCTCGAGAAATTGTCAATATTCGATCCACGATAATGTCTCTAAATAAAATAGTATGATCATACATTTGGACTCATTTTAAAGCTCGAAGCTTCTACTTTCGCAGGAGGTTATTCATTTTTTTTTAGAAAATTTATACATGATATAGCGGGTGAAAAACTGAGGACACGTTTTCGATCGAAAATGCTAGGAATTAGAATAGTCCGTGGAAGAATAGAAAAATTTCGTTTCCAAATAAACCTGTTACAGAAGCTACTTGGCATGGAACGTGTTAAATAATATAATCGTTTATTCACTCTTTCGTTGTACAATCGAGAAATACCGGTGTTTCAAATTACGGTGAAATGTTTCCCGATTCTAACTGCAGGATTGTCCGACTAAAAGCACAAAGGGTGGAGCACTGTTTGAAGAATAGATTCAAATTCTTCGTGGACAGGTACGAACTCGATTGGAAGTTTCAGTAGGGGTCGAGTCAGGGTCAGCGGGAGGCCTCTCCGATATGAACTTTCTCAGACGGCCGAGGGGAGGGGGGAGTTTGTATTTGCGAGGGAAGTTGCTCGTCAGCGGGACGAATGTTTCGGTACGCGCGTCGCTGGAAAGTTCTTCGGGCGTTCTTGACGTCACGGATCGTTTCTGGGAACGGCTAACAAGCGGGTCGTATCGTTAACAGAATAAAAACTGTCTGCGAGATCAGCGGTACGGAATAGGGCTCGAAGGTTGCAGGAATCAGAACGGGAACATCGGGAATAATAGCGGCGCGTACCTTTATCTGGAATTTCCGGGGCTTAAAAATACCGCATAAATTTTCTGGTCACGATGCAACCGGGGGGGGGGGGGGGCTCGTGGGTGGAGAAACTTTCTCTGCTGCTCAAACTTCCGCTCATAATTTTCTTCGGGGCCGTTGAATCCGGGCGATAAGTCCGGCGAAATAATTCACACGCCCTTTGGAACTGCGTTTTTATGCCTCCTAAACTGGATCCCCGCAGCCAGCGGTTTATTGCGGAGTCGCGACGCGACGCCTAACAATCCGACCCACGGAGCTTTTCAGTTTACGAAGCGGCTAGGCCCGGGGATCTCTGCGAAGAGGATAGAGCCACGAGATAAATTCCACGGGATCGATTCCGCGCAACCGGATGAAGTAGTTGGCTTTGACTTATTTCCCCCGTACTCGTTTCTTTCTCCCTCTACCATTCTCTATCTGTATCACGCTGTTTCCCTCCCAAGACTCCTGGATTTTCCTGTGTATTTTTTCGACGGTAACGAGATCAGCGTTCGTTCCTACAGCAGACACCTATACGTATAGGGCTTCAACTAGAGCACGCGGGTTCCACCCTACCAGCAACATCCGTTCGTGGCAGTCCACTACGCTCGACTATGCGCCTCTCCCCGCGACCCTCTCGCTCTCTTTCGTGCTTCTTCTCCGGGATAATCTTGTTACCGGCGATAGCTACCCTCTTAATCCGTAGGAGCTTGTCTACGAACGAGTACCTAATCGTTCACCGAACCAACCCCGGCTATCTTTCACGCAGAAATCCAGAAAACCACCCCGTGCCGTACGTTTCATTACTGGGGCAAAGTTGCTTCATTAGCCAAGCTAATGATTTTGCTACGGCACCAATGGCGACCGGGGACTGTTGCTCGATTCTTTGATTACGAGAACGCTATACCCTCCGCCACGGAACCAGTCGCATCCTTTTCACCTCGATCCGTCTGCGCAACTTTGTTTCATTTCGAACGGAAAATATTTCACGCTGGGCTCGCGGACCACTGAAAATAACAGGAATGCATCTGTCCAAATTTTTAGCAATTTTTTTCATTATATGGTACGTGCTCAGCGTAATTTTTCAGGCACTTTCCGAAAAATCACCAGTTCTCGATATTCACCAAATTGCGAATTATAGAAATTGTGAAAGTGTAGTTTTTTCTACCAAAACTCGAGGTCACGTTTATTTTTTAAAATGGCACTGTACAACTTTGCCCACGTAGAATTGCGAAAATATCTTCGAAAATAAGCTTCAGTAGAAGCTTCAAGCTTTAAAATGAGGCCAGGTGTACTGCTTAAATATAGGCAATTTTTTGAGAATCGAGTACATGTTTAATTAATCCTGACACGATATTGTAACGCAAAGAGTTAATCAAATTTCGTACAATTTTTATTATACGCACTTTATTAGTGAAGTTCGTTCAAAAATGTCAATAGTTGTGAAAGGTTTCAGGAAATGTAATCTCAAAACTTATACTTGATACAATATCGCAGAATAATTTCGCAATTACGTCAAATAATTATAAAATAAAATAATATTTCCTGTAATGGCATTTCAGAAGTGCCCAGAACTGTTGTCCATTTATTCGCAAATGTGTTTGGTCGATTACAAAGGACTCGCGTGTCTAAAAATTTGTGAATTTCACCAAAACACGGATAAAAGGGTGGAAAGAAATTCTGAACAGTGAAATACGGTAAAAAAAGATTGCAAGATTAATTTATCTTCTCGGCATTTCAGCAACGCTTACTAGAAAAATGTTTAGCGTCCGATTCAAAAGTACGGGAAGATTCTCCGTGCCGGAAATTCTTTCCCCCATTCAAAGGAAATTCGAGGCGTTAGCACACTTCGCCTGGCCTTGTTTCCGTAATATCCCTGTTACTCCGTCCACCGGTGGAATAATTTCGCTGAAACCCCTCGCTGCTGCCTCCCTTCCATAGCCATCGCCAACAACCGCTCAACTAAAAGTACAAGAAGAAACGCGCCGGGGAAAAGTTTCCACTATCACGAAATTTCCTCCTGCACGGCCACTTACTATAAACAAGCACGAAGTAGGCACAAAGGTGCCGGAAAATATTCCCTCCTTTATTGTTCACTTCAGCCGCCGCGGATAAGAACGTTTCTGATTCGCAGAAGCGACAAGCTGAATTAAGTTTCCTCCGGAGTTTCGCCGAGGAACGTTCCATTCGACTTTTCGCGTTGCGCGTGCATCATTTTTTGAAAAATTCACATATCGCCGAGGCGGATGACTTTTTTCCGAGACGAATATTTGAAAATGTCAATTCACGGCGATATTATTTTCATCATGGCGCGCCTGGTGATCCCTGAATCGGGGACGAAACTTTTGGAAACATTGAAAATTTGTTTCGAGGGCAATGAAAGGTCATGCGACGGCACGGTCACGTTTGTTTTTTTTTTCTATAAATACTTATAACAAAATGCCAAAGGAAATTCCAGTCGAGACGTTTGCACAAACTGTCCATGCCAATTTCGAGTTACAACCGGAGATCCTCTGGCCCATAAATCTCTTGCCATCGAAATTCTACGAACACCGTATTCCCGATCAATCAACGTGATTAATCATCGGCCCTTAAACAACTTACCTCCTGTGGAAACGTGTCCACAAATTGAATTGCAATTCCATGCTGTAACCAGCTAGTGCCCGACCACGGTCCACCATGAAACGATAATTACGACAAACCGGGTCGCTTATGCGAACATGCACCTAGTCTTTTCCTATGTTTCAATCGATATGCAGCGAGCAGTCAAGACCGGAAGTGCAACAACTAGGAGCGGAATTAATTAACGACGAAACGGCCGAGTAATGAAAAGGCTTACAATTTCCCGTACTTATTTATATAAAATATCCGTGATCTGCTTATGACTTTTATAAGCTTCCTTCATAATCTTAGTATCGTATTAAGCTCTCCATTAAGCTTTCTCATTTTTCCGTTGATTGGGAACTACTATATGCTACAATTAATTTGACGAATTAGATGACGAATTTAAAAGTTAATTTCCAAAATGAATTTTCATTTCGTATCACTTTAGAAGTATTAAAATCTATTGATCAAAAGCTATTTGCTTACACACACTTTTATTATATTGCTGTAAACTGATTAGTTTATTGTATGATTTTCAATCCACAGCAAAAGCAGACTTGACGCAAAGTCGTAGTTTCGTTGCAAGATAAAAATTACGTTTAACAACAGGGATTATTTTCCGACCGAGTATGAACTGTTGTCCCCATTGCACTTTATTCGGTACACAATTTCTTCTGGACGACAATGGCCAGCGCAATTAATTAGCACTAAAGCCGGCGAGCAGGCAGAATTGTCTGTAACAACCATGCAAGAACATTTTTCGAGATTCCGCGTGACTTTTGTTGCCGCGTACGTGTCCGAATAAATTCATTTATTTAATAGCGTTCGGCGGGGAGCACCTGTATGATTTCGGTAATTATGAAGCAAGAAGCGCGGGAATTGCTCGTTCTGACCCTTTAGTTTTAGCGTTAACAGCGAAATGGCTAATTTCCCCGGTTTTCAGTTCTATGGATTACGGAACGGCACGTTGAACAGTGTTCGCTGTGTTGGTAAACATTGCTGCGTACGTCGCGTTGTCCCTGTATACATATATATGTATAGCAACAGCACATGATGTCTGGGAACGTGTGGAGAGGTGCTGCCATGTATTGGCAGCGATTGGCCCTCGATGCGTTGCTTGAGAACAGGATTAATTATACCGTTGGATGCCACAGAGACCTTCAATGAGAATTGTCAGTTTTCACAAAGACGAATACTTGAAAATTAAATATTGAAGAAGTTTCAAGACTGTCTGCAATATTAAAAAATTCGATATTTTTTTCTAAAGAAATATTTCATTTCCAAATGCTTGTAGACATTTTTGTCAAAACTGACCATTTTCACTAAGGCCCTTCTCTCATCTAATAGCACAATTATTGTATAATATCTCGAAATAGGTATTATCAAAAAATACAATGTCCCAAAAAAAGGATATAAACATTTCAAACCTGAAAGTTAATCACTCGATTAAACCCGGAAGGAATGTCAAATGAGTGTTAAACTTATCAGCTGTTAAGGTGTTTATAGATTGTTTAGGGGCACGAATCCAATAACGAATCCAACGAATCCTTAACGAATCCAATTTTTTCCAAACGATTTTTACAAATCAATACAGTGAATACTCGATATATGTCAACAACACGGCTCTGCCCAGTGACGTGTATCGTCCAGGAGACATACCCGAGCCGTGTTATGTTTACACTCTTAGCATGAGCTTTCTGGCCCCTCACGGTAGTGGGGATAACTCCGCGACGTTTATCATGCAGACCTTGGCGAGATATATAAAGAAATCACTGCAGTGATTTTACTATGACCATCAAAATGACTTTCGTCCAGTTAGATCGTCGATCTGTCAGATTACGGGGTGTACTTACAAATCGGAAAAGCGGGGGCAGAGTTCAACGATTTACACACGAGATCGGAAGTGTTATTTCGTTTCTACTTTTTCCCTTTACGCCCCCATAACCCGCCCGTAATTACGATACCGGCTTTCGACGTAACATCGTAAAGGTGGACCGGGTAAGTAACGGGTCTGTTCCACAACCCTACACCACCGACAAATATTGACGGTAAAACATGTTACGACACGGGCCTATAATACTCTCTGCGGAACGTACAATTAATGCGGCGGGATCGCCGCTTCGTACACGGGGACACGAAATTAGGCAGGCGCCTGCCGTAATAGTGGGCGGAGCCTTGTCCTCGCAGCTGAAATTAACGGAAAGTGTATAATGTAGTTTGATAGACGGTTCGTAGATGGGAATGTGTGTTTTTGTTGATTGTCTCCTCCATTCAGCCGGCGCTTTAGGCTGAAGCACCACATTATGAGCTAATTCAATAGCAAACATAAAGTAATAGTGAACAATGGAAATACTCTGATTTTCTCTGAATTTTTTAAAATTATACAAATCTTATGTGTCATTAAAAAATATTATGGACACATGCAGCACATTATCATCTAATTTAATAGCAACCATAGTAAAGTAATAGTGAACAATGGAAATACTCTGATTTTCTCTGAATTTTTAAATATTATGGACACATTAACAGATATGTAATTGCAATTAACATAGAATATTTTGAGAAAAATAACTATCCTCACAGTCTTCCATTCTCCAAACGTCATCAGTAGACGGCTGATGTTTGTGCAAAATGAAAATTTTCTTAGTCAATTGTAATAGCCACAATGTACAGTGAATTCTCGATATATGTCAACAACACCGGTCTTGCCAGCGTCATGTATCGTGCAGGAGATATACTCGTATTCCGAACTTCGTGGCCCCTCGCGGGGTATACCCTGGAGTAGTGGGGATAATTCCGCGACGTTTATCATCCAGGCCTCGGCGACATATATAGAGAAAATCACTGTATCTCCTTTCCTAATAGTTTCGCTAACCGACCGGTATACAAGCGTTTCATGTCTGAACCAGTATCGTTAAACGATACATTATAATAAGTAAACATAATCCAGTCAGCTTGTAGAAAGAATTTTACCGTATCGCAGCACGAATATGTTTCTGACATAGTAGTTCATTTCCCGGGAATATCGGCGTTCCTACTTTTCCCGTGGCCGAATAAATTCTCCTCGGCAACCGACGCGATGGCGTTCGTCGTTTCATTATTTCCGGTGTGTTTGACTTTTCGATCGACCCCTGCAGTTTGCCAGTCTCGGGGAAACGATACGGCAGGATTATCGCGTTTCAGCGAGTCCGTGAATCATACGCCGGAACGTATTATCGTAATTCGATCGTTTCTCTCCTCCCTTCCCCTCTCTAACCGCGATTGCATTGAAAAACCGCAGTTGTCGCAGTTGTCGCAAAAAGAAAAAGAAATGCCAATCGAGCTTCTTGCGATAGATCCGCGAAGATATACACATTTTCTCGCGTTGTGTGAATTGGAGGACACGGCAACACGCTACGGAGAAGCGGACGTCATTTTACTTCGGTCGGTGACACGGTAGCGCATCGTGGCCGGAAACGATCACTATAAAATGCGCATTGAAACGGTGACAATCGAAATCCGAACAATATCAACGAAAAACGATCAGACATCGGAAAATACAGCTTTCCAATTAGAGACATATTCAAATATTTAGCGGAACGAAAAATGCAAACTGACATGGTTCAAACGAATTCAGAAAGCAATAAATTGTTCTAAAACACGATATTGTTTCCGACATTATTTACTGGAAAATATCTCGTAATTCGCAAAAGTCTGTGGACCATGGCTGAGGACTTTTTAGTAGATCCTCAGCAACAAGTTGACACATCTGTGAAAATATTTAAAAAAATTTTTCCGGGATAAATTTACCATAGATTCGAAGACTGAGAATTTCCCTTTGTAAGGACCCCCTAAAAAATATTGTACGATTTTTTTCAGCCGTTTTAAGGACTCGTAAAGGGAAGTTTCAGCTTTCGAATCTATAATAGATTCAGTCATGAGAAAAATTTTTCTCGGACAAATCTCTCAATATCTCAAACAAAAGAACGGAGGGTTGTGAAAATAGAGGCTGCAAGATTTAAAACGAGTCCAGGTTTATTATTGTACTATTTCTTTTAACGAAACTACGGCAATTTAAATATCGACAATTTTTCGAGAATCAGAGTTTCAGCGTTTCAATGCTTTCTGGATCCACTGCATGTTCCCCTTACCGTCGCACATCGGTGATCCCCCTAGCGTCGCGCATCTCCCCACCCTATTACGGCGCAGCCAACCGCGGAACAGGAGTCAGACGGAATCCAATCGGAGCGAGGTAGAAATAGCTGCCACTTAGTTGACAATAGTTGACACGGTGTGTTTTCCAAGCAACGCGACGTTATGGAAGAAACGCCGTGCTTCTCTGTGCGCGAATTACAGCCGGCCGTGCACCGCGCATAATTGTTGGCCGCGAGACGTCGGCGATATATCATAAACTATGTGAATTATTAGCGGAGAAACTCGACGGTAAATTAGCACGCAACACAGTTATCGTTTTATTGAATTATTCATGCCGAGGAACGATACCGGCCAGGCCGAAGTACTTTGCTCGCGCCCCCTCTACGGGAACGCGACGTTTAATGCGCCGGCATCTTTAACAAATTTATCCAAGCGTGTAACTTCCATTAGCGCGGCTATTTGCGCGCTCCGACGACTATCACCGTTGGACCATTCGTGAAATAGACCGCTCAGAGTACATCGGCTCAGTTATGAGAGCTTTCATCTCCTCATAGTAAGCCAGGAGCTCTCAAAAAGTAGTCAAAAGTAGAAAAATAACGTAGGAAAATCTTACCATCGCGTTCATAAAATATTCGTTGGAAAAAGTTCTTGAAGTAGTATTTTATTTGAAGGATTCTCAAAATGGTAAAAATTTAATTTATTTTTTCTCTTGTCCGTAAGAATGAAATATTATTTCTGAAAATATTAATATACACGGCGTATAAAAGATAAGTGTATCTGGATCGGTGGAGATTTGTAAAAAAAAAAACAGCCCGAGCAGTAATGTCCTTGATTGATTTTCAAGGTCAAATATTTTTTTTCATTGCTTCGTATAGTACTCGCAACGAGGAACAAAAGTCTCAAAGGATCCATAGATCGCGAATGAACGGTTCTCTTGGAAAATGACTTTGAAGTTCCGTAAAGTATTTTCTTCCACACATATACAGGGTGTCCAATAGGTAGAACCGCTTAGGGGGAAATTCTAGAAACCAATCCGGTCATTTGTACGCCGATAGAGCAGCTGCTTGAACAAAAGAAAAATTTGAAAAACTATACTGGACTGCTCCTAAACAATAATCTTTACTACTCAAATTTATCAGCTCGCGATTATCATTTATTTGAAGCGTTCAAGCAGAAATTAGGCGGACGTTGATTTCATAGCAACAAAGAGAAGAGGAGCTTCGTGAACAATCTGCTTTGCTCTCAGCCCTCTATTTTCTACGACACCGGAATTAAATAATGAATACTCGAATTGTTATTGTTAGATCTCGACAGCCCTTCGCTAGAGACGATCCAGAAAAATAACATTTCGAATTTTAATAACTTTTTAGGAGCTTCTGGCCCGCTCGGAACTTATCATTTACTTACGTAACGAGCAGGGTCGTGTTCTATGCGTCGGTCGATGGACCTAGGGAAGGGTTTGATGGACACTCGAGGACGGTTATCTCGATCGAAGACGCGGCCCTTCGATCGGCCGCGATCGAATCTCGAGAAGATCGGAAGACGCCGAGGAAACGGGCACAGCAGCTCGCCAGAGGAGGCTAAAATAAAAGAGCACTTTCCCTTAATGATTGGAAGGCCCGCCCATTAAAATCCTGCTTACTCGCCGAGTGCTCCGCCATTGTTCTAATTAGTCACGAATTCCTCGAGAGCCTCTCGTCGTCTCCCTGTTTTTCTTTTCTCCTTTTCCTTTCTTTTCTCCCCTTCTTCTCTCTCTCTCTCTCTCTCTCTCTCTGGTCTTTTTTAATCTCCCACCGCTCTATCTGTCGTCTTTCCCGGCATCGGCAGACGAGAATATCCTGGCAATTATTTCTTTCTTCTTCGTCTAATAGCCCGGGGACCGAATAGCTAGGAATTAAAGGTATGATAATCCGACTGAACTTGAATAACTCGGGCCCGACCACTTGGATCCGGCCGCCCTAAGTGGCTGAGAAGTTACTTTTCCCGTATCGGAGCGCCGCGACGACCGGCGTCGATGAGAAAGTGGCGCGGAATCGACGACGAGTTTGCCGAACTATCGATCCGCGAGAAGTCCCCCCGCGCCGCGCCGAGCCGAGCCGAGTCGAGCCGCGCGTTGCTCGCTTAAACATTTTCGCCGTTGCAGTTCGACGGAATTTTTTCCCGTTTCTCGTCGGGTGCGCGTTTAACGCGTCGACGTGATTCCCCGTCGACAACGTTATTACTCGTTGGAACAACGCGGGCCTGCACCTCGCTTCTTAAATTCCGCCCGGACAAGGGTTTCACGAGCTCTCTCGCCGTGTATTCTCTCGCCGGTGAATATCTCTATCATCCCGGTATCACTTTACCTCTTTATACTTTCAGCCCGATGGCGTTACTTCTCCCTTCCGCGATATCCTGCGACGTCGTTAAACCCTCCTCGCAACTGGAACTTACGAGATCCGCCGGCTTACGATCCGCCTGTTACGCGTAACAGGGACTAACCCGCCGCCTACCCGAGTATCTTTTAACAATTTTCGTAAATAGATTTACGCGTCGAACGCCGTGTCATAGAGGCCAGCCATATTGAAAACGATTGGCCTGCTCGGTCCCGTCGATTTACAAGCCGATCGATATGTTTACATGTAAAATTCGACGTCTAAAGTGAAATTGAAGATTATTAGGATCGGCTTTCGCAGCTCAAAGTGATCTATACTAAACCTGTAATAGTACTCCTTCATCGAAACGCTTTGTAGCATTTCCACTCTAAAATCGAACATTTCGTATGCAAAGAAGAAGCTAATTCAAGGCAATCCTTGGCAAATTCAAGGGTTGAGCTCTTGCTGTAACATCTTCGCGGAATTAGTGACGCGGAAGAGGAAGGCAAATATTTATATTTTTTGTATGGCGGCTACGTTTACGTGAACACGTCAAGTGCGAAATATCAAGCCCAGAGATTCTTACAACATCAGAGTAATTTAATTAATGAAACCACAACTAGAAATTTGAAATGTATTATAGGGGATGCTGTCTTAACCCTTTTGAATTCGAAAGACTCCAATAAAATTCGGGTTATCTGGATATCTTGTAATAAAAATTAATTTCTAAACTTAGAATAAAATTTTATTTCGTCTGAAAGGAAAGGGACAACGTTAGACTTTGTTTAAAGTCTTGAAAATATGATAAGGATTATCTCGCCTCGCGAGTCTGAATTGTCGAACGTGCGACCGCGGCGATAAAGGTGTTAAGAGCGACATTTATCGCGGGGAGAAACCGTCAAAAATTTCCAGTTTGCGCTCGGCAGACTTGCAAGACGCCCTAGTAAAACAGGGAAACGAATGGCCAACCCTAAACGTTAGGAGGTGCGCAGCCACACCGCCGTGGAAGCAGGTTATTTACGTTTCGCGTTGAGAAGTTCTGATCCGTGAAACGCGCCGGCTGAAATATGACGGAAGTCTCGCGTCCGCGAGCCCCCGCCATTTTTTCGCGTTTCCTTCCTCGGTAGTTTCGTATCAGCGAGCAGTCACGTGGCAGCCTGTCGCGGTCCTAACCTTTTGTTCGAACGTGTCGCCGGGAACTTTGCGAATTTCCGCGACAGGTCTGGGAGACCTCGTTAGCGGGACCGTGTTAATTTTCAATACGCTTTTCTTCGCCCGGTTATTACACCGTGGTGTTGTTTTTCTCGCCTCTCGAGCCTTCGCTCTTGCACAGGCCCCGACTTCCGCTTCGCATAAACGCGATCGTGGCCGCTCGGTATTTTTTTTAAGCGGGTCAACACGCGGATCTTGTTCCCTGTCTTGCAGCGGTCGCGCTTCGTCTGTCGTCTTAATTAGTCCCGGGAACTTCTTTCTCTAATTTGTTTCGAAATGTTTTTTAACGGGCTCCGAGAAACTTTCGGAATTGCCGGTAGAGTTGCTATGTCGAGGCGGGCGAACATGACAGAATTTTTTAAGAGCTCTGCTGTCGCTGTTGCGGGCTCCTCGGCGTGTTCGTTGCAGAGACTGTGGCAGCGATTAGGGGAAACACTACAATTTAGAAAATGTAATGAATGAATAACGAAATACTTAGATCACTAGAGCTTCGGCGTTTCTACATGAGACTTTTTTCAAATAAGAAATAAATTTGTAAAGAAAGAAGCAGGATATGAGGAAAAAAGTATTTTGAACTCTACCTTTTAACATAACAAGCGGATGACAGATAATAGGAAAAGATGAGATGAATAGAATCGGATAAAATTAAATCAGAATTGAATAAAATTGTAATTTAAGTTTACACAAAAACGTAAAGAAATTATTATTAAAGAATGTTGAAATTAAGTTCGGAAATATTTTGCGCTTGCGATATACTCGATTCAATCTTTAATTTAATCATTGAATCAAGTTTACCTGGTAAACAAATGTAATTACAGTGGTCACATTAATCCATCGAAAACGTCAAAATAGCCGACGCACGATGTGTCAATTTTTCTGCCGGCTCAAGGTCAGCACGACAAAGGGCTCTCGAAGAAATACCAGATTCCGAGATAACTTCGGTCTCGATTGGAATTCTGTCCGGAAGTATATCCGCTATTACACGATTTATATCGATCCCACCTGTTTCCTTAACGCCCGGAAATTGCTCGATAAATTCGCGGGGAAATCTCGAGACACCGGGACACCTGAGATTCCTCGCGCGGGTGGCAATAACTTATTCAAAAAAGGGGGAAAGGCTCCCGGAGACGGTGCACGATTCCGTTTCCAATCGTCTGGTAATCCGTTCGAGCTGGAGAATCGAGCGTTGCTTTCGAATTAGTTGAATTCGCCGGAACGAGAGAGAGAGAGAGAGAGAGAGAGAGAGAGAGAGAGAGAGAGTCCGTCCGTGCTCTTCAACTATTTACCGGCTCTTAAATTCTTGTCCTCGCGGTGGCTGCCGGGATGGTCGGCGTTGATAGAAGTGGCGAAGCGGACCGGGTTAATCGAGAAGGAAAAACGTTTCCTCGTCGTCGGGGCTGAAATATTGAAATATCACCGGGGCGGACCACGAGAACGTTGAACTACATTAATTCGAGCTAATTAATTACCGGCTGGCAGCGGCGCAGTTCTCTCCGGCTCTTAGTGCGCGCCGCTGTACTTATCGGAAGTAATTAATTGCCTCACCGGTAATATCAAGCCGCGATGTAACTATTCGCCTGGCGCGGCGGCCGGGCCGGGTCGTAGCCGGGCCATCGTATAAAATTTTCGATAATTAATTACCGGCACGTTAACATAACTGATTGTTATTTGCCCGACTCGCGGCACGGCGAGAGAGTCCATGGGCTAGGGGGATCCCCGACATGTTCCCTCCCCCCCCCCCCCTCGGGCTTCTCGCGACCCATTCAATTTCGGGAATTCGTTTTTAATTGCCCGGAACGACATGCTCGGCTCCGGTTCGCGACAGCGGCGCGGGAATTCTTGCGGCAGTAAATTCGTCAGGCTGCGTTTCAGCTACGATTACATTTTTAATTACGCGTGGCCGTCCCTGTACCGCGCGGCTCCGTGTTATAAGGAAATATGAGACATAAGTATTCCCGCTGCCACGACCGGCTAGCAGTAAATTATGGGGAGGAAAAAAAAAAGAGGGATGGAAGCGTACGAGAGCAGGTAGGGGTAACGCGGGCCAAGGGGAGAACGGTAAAAAGAAAGATCTCGGGATAAATTTACGAGGAACGCCGCAAGCTCGTAGACAAGTGGCGCGTCCACCTCGTAAAATCTATGCCCCCTCACCCCTTCCTCACCACTTCTCTGTCCGTTCCCCAACCTCCCCTCTCCTCACCCTTTTTCCACTGTTCCCGTCACCCCGCCGAAGTTCTCTCTATTTTCGAGGTGCATAAAGTCCATGGACTAGCGGGGAAGCATTTACAACCCTTGGTCTCGAAAGCCAAAGCCGGTCTGCGTGCACGTTGATTAACCCCCTTGTAATTCCACCCTCGTAGTTACGTTAACGCCGCGCTCCCATCGCCACTGTGCTTTTTCACCCTCGAACAGGTACGTATGCAGCTGTATGCAACGGGCCCACCATCCTACACGTGGGCTCGTGTTCCGCGTTCTGATCGTGTTAAACCGGCACGATTTTTTCCTCGTTTTCACCATCGCCACTCCTTTTGTATCTCTAACGCTCGGCCTTTCTCCGATTGAACGGCCACGATTTTTCACCCTTTCGACGCTCGCGTGCCAGCCCGAGCCGACCCGAGACCCCGAAACGAGTTCTCCGTGAAATTTTTCGCCCGGGACGAAGAAATGATAACATGATGCGGTACAAAATCGAAATAAATTGCATCTTGTTATTTTTATGAGGCTCGAGCTAGGTTTAGTGTTAAGATTTTTTATTGCTTTATAACGTAAGATTACGTTGATTTATGTTCCACACAATTTCTGATCATAATATGTGCCCTAATTTGAA
>CM052126.1:1345104-1357525 GCA_028454245.1 Halictus quadricinctus | reverse complement strand
TATACCATATTATGTAGTTTCTTGAACCCTATAACTTCTGTAAGTAACATTTTCTCTTATTGTTTAAAGTAACCAAGATATTCAAGTGGATAGAGCTCGTGGGACACACTGTACTTCCTGGACGATATATGTCGCTGGCAAGACCCATGTTGACATATATCGAGGAAACACTGTATCGAGCGCTCTTTAACAAGCGGGGTCACGGAATTATGAATGTCAGCACCGGAGCCACAGCGTTCCAAAGATATCGGGCTTCTCTGTTGCAACCGCGAAAATTGCGACCGCGACGTAGACCGTAAAGTAAACTCGGCAAACAACAGTCAAATAAGCCGGGCGGGGTGTTTCAATTTTCGCTGTTAGCCGACTACACGGTTTCTCGTTCGCTTAATCGAGAAGTTTCTTTCGCAAGGAGGCTTCCGGCGTCCAAGTTTGGCAACACGAGCCGCGATAAACTGTACAGCTTACAACAAACGCGCGTTCCTTGGGAAGCACTTAAAATCGACAACGAGGCGTACATTTCATGTCGGTTACAATCTTACAATGTTACAATCCACTGAGCTAGATACGACGCGACGTTTCGCGATATTTTCGAAAACCTACAGCGCGGTTGTTCGAACGTGCTTTAAATCAAAACGACCTTTCCAAGGCGGGACAAACGACTTCAGCGTTTCTGCGATGCTGAAGGGATTGCTTTAATAGGTGACGATTAATGAATTAGTTTTGAAACATTGTATGTGCTCGGAATTGCTAAAATACGTGCCGCAAAATTTCATCGATATTAGTAATGTTGCTGCAAGCTGTGAACAGTTGAAAATGGTAAAAATTACAGTTCTTTATAGATATTAAAAACAATTCTTCATAACGGTTAAAAATGGTGGAAATTACAGTTCTTCGTAACGATTAATAATGGTGGAAACTACGGTTCTATGAAATTTTCGGTCTGTCACATTTTCACCACTTCTAGTTATTTGTAGTTCATATTACCGACACGAGTCTGCACACATACGATCTACAAGGCGCAGCTTTTTTGTAATGTTTGAGATAACAGTAATATTCTTTGTAATATTACTTGTAATATTCCGAAATATTTTCTGTAACCTCCCATCATTCTTAGACTCAACCGCTAAAGTTCTTTTTACAAGGAGAAAACATTTCCCTGCGATGTTCACATAGGCTGGCGATGCAGCGTCTTCTTGCGGTTGAAAATGTAACATAACCTCGCTTCGATTACAAATAGTCCAACAAATTTGAACCACACTACGATTACGATTTCGATGAGCAGTTTATATTTCCAAGCTTCTGAAGAAAAATATTTAATAGTTCCTAGGGGATCCTGAAAAATATTTTATCCGCGCGGAACAATTACCAGCGCAAGAAGTTACGAAAACGCGTCAAAGCGAGATGCATCGGGGGCGCTGTTTGGAAAGCCGGGGATCTAATTGCTCGAACCCATCGAATATCGGTTTTTCCTCGGGTAACCATAGAGTCGAACTTTTAATACGCGACGAAGCGTCGTCGAAGCATCGTGTACGAGATAATCAGAGTCGTCTCGTTCCCGCGGCGTAATCCGGGGGTAATTTCTTACTCCTGCGCGGCGCGGACGCCGTACGGTTTCGCTATAATCCTGTAATCCACCGGCTCCGGAGTCTATTACACTCTCTTTACATAATCTATACGATCGGGGATTAGTTTGTTCGTGTCGGTATCGGTGTACGCCCCTGTTCCCCCACCCCCTGCCTCTCGGACATCGCATAAAGTGCATTATTGGAAGGTTTACGACCGATTTCGAGGTGGCCGAAGTTCGTCCTCGCACGGTCGCGGCAGGAATTATTTCGCAGAATTGATCTGGGCCACGTGTGGTTCGCCGAGGAGCATCCCTCGGAGGGATCGTGTTACGCGGGTACGTAGATCGTCCGGGCGATGCTGAAAGTCAGTAAAACCGGGCGTGTCGTAAACGTAATGCCGCGGGAAAACTTGGTATCCCGTAGTTAAAAGGATTAGTCGAGAGATGCTATTGCGACCGGCCGCTGTGAGATGCCGGTCGACGACGATTCCTGGTAAAAATTTCACCAGGAACCGGTGCAATATCGGTTTTACGGTTCCACGGTAAAACCGAAAGATGCTTCTAAGCCCCCTCGTACCGAGCGTACGTGCTGCTCGATGAGCGTAAAGGGGTTAAGGAACGTGAGAAACCAGACGGGACCGGGGTCAAAAACACCTGGTTTCCCTCGGGAATATCGTCTCGCTCGTTTCATCAAGTACGTTGGTCTGTGATGAAAGGATTACAGGGACGAGGTGTATCGGCGACGGTAAATTTTATAGCAATATGTTTCGGGCCCGGTAGTTGTCCCGATCGTTCCTGAAAATTCGTCGGATAGAATCTTGAAGAGCCGGCGAATAACCTGTATACTTTTATTACGCGAGAAACTGCTGCAGAAAATTGTCCAATGCTGAAATATTTAACGACTATTAATCCTGGCAGATAATACTCGATCGGAATCGCGAATGTGATTATTTTACGAATTATTTCAGCGTACATTCAATACGGAAAACAGTACTGGATGTACGCTTACTGACACAAGTTAAGAGACATAACTACCGTTTGAAAATTATGTTTTTATATACAGGGTGGTTGACTGCAGGTGGAAGGAAATTTGAGGGGTGGTTTTCCAATATAAGACGAAAATGAAGAATAAAAAAATTGCGATTTCGACTTTAGTTTTTAGTTATTGATAATTTAAAATCCGCCTAAAATACGGCAACCCGACCAACAGAGAATTATTGGCTACAGTGTGTGACGTCAGAGCCTAATCATTGGCCGCGAGCCTTTATGACGTATAAGCAACGTACACCTCTGTTGGTCGGGTTGCCGCATTTTAGGCGAATTTTTACTTGGTAATAACTATACTGCGGATCTTTATGCAAAATAAAAAGCATTGATTTCAAGACACAGGAGCGAAATAAAAATTTCTTTTCTCCTTCAATTAATTTATTAAGCTAAAACCAATACGCTGGTGCTTTTACATCTTTTTAATATGTCCACTGCTTTAAATTGTTCTTGCCCATTTTTGTCATAAATGCATAAAATCCGCAATAACTAAAAAATGAAGCCGAAATCGCAACGGTTTTATTCTTCTTTTTCGTCTTATATTGTCTTGGAGAATCAGCCATTAAATTTACCCCCACCTGTTGTTGAACACTCTGTATACTGGTTGGAATAAAAAATAATATAAAGAGAAAATAACGTTCTATAGATAAACATTCCAGAATTTTTCCGATTACGAATTTATGAATAATTACAATAATAGAAACTTGTTTATTCGTTTATTCCAACGCTGTAAGACGTAAAATTGTATACTTTTTAACGAAGTATCTAGCTGAGCGAACAAACACCGAACGAGACGATTTATTACAATAATACGTTACACAACAGGACTCTGTTGATTTTTCTACTCAACTTTTGATCCATTTATCTGTACGTTTGTACACGAGAGATATTGTACACAACAAGAGAATAAAGCGTAAAACATTTGAGATTTCTATATTTGCATTATAAATAGAAATGGTTACAATACAGTTTTTCTTATGTACGCGAAATTCTTTAGCTTTAACAGCTTCCAAAAGATTAACCTAAATATGTTTTTTCATCTTCTTTAAGAGTTGTTTTGATCCCTTCCGTGTTTGCCTCTTGTTAGATGTAAATGGTGCCTGGACTTTTCCGAATCCCGCTTGAAATATTTTCCTTTGCATTTCATTATTCTTGGACGCAACAGCTGCAGTTCTTTTTACGAAAACGCTGTCTTTTCACGGATGAAAAGCACTGAAATTACGAAAAAATGTATTATATCTTTCTGTATTTATTATATACTGCACTTCAAACACTACTAAATTAACATTATTGGTGTTACGAAAAGAAAAACTATGACATAAATGCAACATGTCTGACCACAGCTGAGGCAATACTACTTAAGAACTAAGGTTTCCGAATTAGTATCATGTCTATCCTGTTGATCAGTAGGACATGATTCTAGAGAAAAGTTGTATTGTTAGAAATGAGCGAAACATACAGTACAAAGGAAATAATTATTAACAACGAACAAATTTTGACGAACCCTCCTGCAAAAAACATTTTACGATTAATCGATGTCCTCCGTGAGTATAAAAATCCTTTATAAAAAATAAGACTATTCCTAGATATCAATGAATTTTTCACACGAGATAATTTAAAAATGTTCCTGTTATAATATTAAATTTCAAGATCCTAAATGTGTCTACAGTTATAAATGAATAGTATCGCTTACAGGAAGTGTTATTCCCCTTACCTTGTAAATGCACCGTGTCTGACTACAGGTCGGGTAGTACCACTTAATAACGAAAGCTCGTAAATTAGGATCGTGTTTATCCTGTTGATCACTGGAACACCGTTGCGGGGAGAAGTTGCGATGTTAGAAATGCGCGAAACATTGTCTGTCACGTCAAAGCGAAGCTCGTCGGACTACAGACAGGTCATTACTACTTCGGAACGGGAACGGTAAACTCCGACGCGTGTTCAGCGTCCAGATCCGTGAAATACACTGTCTGTGCGTAAAATACGAACGAAAGTGGCGCAGACGCGTACGGGCAAGGGTGCACGGTTAATACGTCTGTCATTTAAGGGAATTATAACGCGAGAAGGCAGCGAGCGAGACAGCAGGGAGACGCGGCGAGCGTGGGAGCTTAATACGAGCGACACGGGCAAAGTACTACGGGGATTTCGGTACACGAAAAGTTAAAGGCAAGTTGATTTATGGGGCGTGGGGGTCTTAGGTGAAAAACGGCGATCGAAAGTACGGGCGGAAACATCCGCGCTGGCTTTACCGTCCGTACAAAATGGCTCGGTCTCATGCCGCTTAAGTACATGTGCCAACACGATCCGCCGCGAGTCGAGCACGATTCGAAAATGGAGGGCCGTGACCACGGAACACGATAAAGCCTCCAGATCGGGTTGCAGGCACGAAGCCTTTCCACCGTCCTCCCTCTTCCTCGTTGTTCCAGTTCGAAATTAAACCGGGAATTAAAATCGCAATACCGTCTCGTCACAATTAGCTGCTTCCATTCGCGAGAACCGAAGTGTACCCGAAAGCACAATAAGTCAATTTTTAGAGCCTTAAATGCTTGCACAAATTAACGTGTTCACATGAATTTATAAATAACATCCCAGATACTGAATAATTCTTTATGGAACACAGTTGTTCTTTATAGCGTTTTTCAAATTTTCAAACATTTTGATCGTAATATATATACGGGGTGTGGCCGGACGGGTGGTACTAAGTCGGAAAAAAGAAATAACATTTTTTCGTTTGACGCCTAGTTTTCGAGAAAATCGAGTTTAAAGGTCTCGAAGTAGAATTGGTTGGCCATGGTCAGACGCGTCAGACGATTCCCAGCTAACGACATGTGTATTTGCTGCATTTTCAAAATCGGTTTTCTCGAAAATTGTTATTCGTTTCTTCCGACTTATTTTTACATGTAGAATCATCCCCTGCCCGGTTGTACCACCCTTCCGGCCACACCCTGTATACAGAGAAATAGATTTATTGAATAATTCTCCACGAGTGCATTTTTGCTGTCTTAAGAATGATCTACTGAAAGATTTGGAATCCGTCATTTTGAGTTCAACAATTTTTAAATGTAGGAGGGTGAATCGTAGTTAATCAGTACCTTTTATATCACTGGTAGTATTTTTTTTCTGCAAGATGCATAGCTGACGATACATTCTTTCAGTACATCTCGTTCAATGCCATTTATTTTTGATATTATAACATCTTTCCATGTTTTTTCTTGCGCAACTAAAATTATACAAATAAAAGCAGCGCCGCAAATCTGGCGAGGCCAATCGCAAAACTGATGATGACTTCCTCGAAAACAGTGCCGTAGTATCTCGGCCGAAGCGGCGGTGGTTCTGACGAAAAGTTTTCCGCCTCGTCGAAATTTCGCTGGTTTACGAAAATACGAGTCTCCTAAATCCTCGTATTTCCCAGGATCCTCCGCGATTCCCCGCGGAGAATCTTCGACACAGTTTCTAAACGAATTCCCAAAAGTTGGCGAGACTCGTTGCCCGAGATCGGGCCTCGAATTACCAAAGAGAGCCCAGCCAGCCGAGAGGGATCGAGCAGCTAGCTAGCACGCTTGGAAAAAAATGATAACCAAACTTGGGTTATTACCGCGGCACTGAGTTTAATCTAAATGCGAATCTAACGAGAACGGGAGATCTCTTCTTGCTACGCTGGGGGTTCCTCTTCTCAAGTCCTCGCAATTTTACTTTTCGCGCGGGGGAGGGGTGGGGGGTCACTATGTTCCTGCGAGACGTGCTCCGGCTCGCGCCCGTTGTTAAAACGTGTATAATCATTTCTGATAATTACGTGACCCTTCGAACTTTGCCGACCGTCGTTAAATTGGATGAATTTTCCAAACTTCCACATGGTCCGCCGGCTGGTCCTGGAACTGATTATAGAAACAGTGTATGGTGGATCCGAAAAATATTAATATGTTCTCGGGACATCGTTCTAGAACTTTTTCAATGGGTTTTATTTCAAACATTATTCCTTTGTAATATTTAAAATACGAATACGTTATGCGAAATAAAAATATTATGAATCAATTACTAGAACTAGAAAAATCATAAAAATTTGTTTCCTCTCGTAATGATTCGAATGTGTCCAAAATAATGTAGCGATAAATTCTTTTGATATTTTTATTCTTTCGTATTTCGCCTACACATTATTGTAATAAATTCCGCTGTCTAATAATGACTGCGCAAAATGAACTATATTGTGATTTTTCGATTCGTAAATAAATAAATCAATGTATTTCAATTTGATTTGTACCTACCCTTAATTATTATGTGTTACTGTGTATTCTTCGTTTATTAGTTCTGAGTAAAAAGAAATGTCCGAACGATCGCAGAGAGGTTCCGAATAACATGTTGTTCATGAAAATCAATTCGACACAGTAAACTTTGCCTCTATATGCTGAAAACATTTTTCTACCTGCCCCGACACAAATAACCTAAAAGATTTTCAACAACGTGGCGACTCGAATAATTTCTCTCTCTCTCTCTCTCTCTCTCTCTCTCTCTCTCTCTCTCTCTCTCTGTCGCTAAAAAAGTATCGGCTAAAAACTTTCGATCGATCAGGACAGATTCGCCAGAGCAAATTCATTCGGACAAGAGACGAACTCGACCGGGTCGAACACAAAATGCATTGAGATTTCACGTACTCAATATTTACTCCCTCTGCGCAAATAGAGCACCACGTGCAAATATGCAAAATCGTGCCCAATATATCACACCTGCGCGATACCTTGGCCATTATTTGCTCAGCGGCCGCAAAAAGCATATATCATTTTCATAAGCGGTCGAATCGATCCTTTTTCACCGGAATCGTCGTTATACACGATGGACCTGGAACTCCTAAAAAGCGGACAAAAAATCAAGATTTTTATTAGACACTTCTGGAACCTAGAGGTTTTCTAAAATTTTATAGCAAATATTTAGGGGGTCCTAAGTATTCCGTGCATTTAATATTAGCTCACGATAAACATGAATTAAAAATACACGGTTCCAAAAACTGGAAGTGACCCTCATATGCCCTCCACTCCTCCACCTGCAGAAAGATCATTAACGTGGTGTCACATCCCCCTCAAAACTTGTGTCGTGCATATATAACTTTTGCTTGAAACAGTTTTGGACATCATTAATAATTTCAGAGATATTCGTGTGGTTCACTTCAAATGGGACACCCTGTATACTGATAACAACAGAATAGAATTTTATTTCGGTTTAAACCTCCTGTGGACAACCGGGTACCCACTTTCAATTTCTTTATCAAAATTTTTCAAATTAAAATAGGGACTTCAATACGAACTCCAGAATTTTTGGGGATTTTTTCAACCTGGAACAGTAAAAAACATACGTATCTAGTAGACCCAGTTTGAAATCTTCATCAAGTGGTAGCGCAAAGAGTTAAAAGAAATAATTCGTGCATTTCAAATACCCATAAATGTGTGTCCACAATCTCAATCCAGAAAGCTTAATAGTTCTTCTGAAAAAATTCCTAAAAATTGGTAAAAAAAAGCGGCCTTCGAAACCAGAATGACCACTTAATTTTCTACTATTTTTTTTTTTTTGACTATTTTGGAGAGCTCCTGGCTCACTGTGCTGCGGAATCGAGAGGGTGGCGATCTTTTCGATGCTTTTACCGAATAACCTCTAATTGTAGCTCGCATTTTATCGTCCGAGGTAACCCCGGAGCGTAGTCTCCGGGTGAAATAGCTACAGCGTAAATTATTCACGGACGGCCATAAAGTCACGGCAAGGAAAAACCCAAGACGGGAAACGTCCGTGTAATTTTCCCGGTTACCGTCCCGTGTCTTCCCGAGCCATTTCCCCGCGACTCGAACGCGAACCGGTACGAGGAGGGGCGCGCGCGATCTTCGATCCGTCACCGTTCACTATAGCAGGCCGTCGTTAATTATTTTGCGTACGGCGGGCCGTCCTTGAAATATCGATTCGCATCCCGCCGGCACTTCGAACGGTTTCAAGATGGCGGGTGACGGACGAAGCAGGCCAGAAGACGCGCCGCCAAATTGGATTATCTTCGTCCCGGAATCAAGCATACCCTTTCCTCTCGTTTTTCTCTAGCCTTCCCCCCTCTCCGCGCAAAGATATTTACCCTGCGGCGAATTAATCTGCATAGTTTGCTTTAACAACGTTTCGATGTACCTCGCCGCAGGCCATGAAAAATTGCGAATTATTCGCCTATTGCTCGCCCGGATGGAAGTTCGCCAGATTAAATAATTCGTGGGAACTTCGAATTTTTTACGGTTCGTTTCAGAGCACGGCAAGTTTTTATTGCATCCTGGTCACCCCTTATAATTTGTTTACAAGCCTACCGAGTTACCTCGTCATCAAAGAATTTATCATAAAGTAAACTGTGGAGTTTCAAACAGTAGAGAAATGAACATAATCTGAGAACGTGTTATTTTCAATTCGCGAAAATTGTTAAATAAACAAAGATATTTCTACGTTACTCCTGTGTCCTGCAAAGAAAATAATACTTCGCATGATTTTATTGTTATTTTGGTTATAAAATAATATTGTATGTGCTAGCATTTTTTATGTAGTCTTTGGATCCTTTAGCACGAGTTTGACATGGACTGTGCATGTTATATATATTAGCAACAACAAAGTGGAATTTTATGTCGGTTCGAAGGAAATTAATAACTAGACTGCGGATCTTTATGCAAAATAAAGAATATTTCCATTGATTGCAAGACCCAGGAGCGAAGTAAAAATTTCTTTCTTCCTTTAATTATTTGAATAAGCTAAAACCAATACGCTGGTGCTCTTAAGTCTTATTAATATGTTCACTGCTTTAAATTGTGCTTACCCATTTTTGTCATAAATGCACAAAATTCGCAGTCTATTAATAACATAACATATTTAATAGATTCTGTTCGACATCTTCACGAGTCTGACACGATGTTACAGTACAAGGGGCTAACGCGACGTACCGTGTATGTCCCTTTGAGTGCGCACGGTTTGATCCTCCGAGAGCAGAAGAATTTACAAAATGAACACTCGCAAAAACTGCGATACCCATCAGAATTATAAAATTCTGGAAGGTTTATAATCCCGGTGAATATGAAACTTTTTATACGTATTCATTTCGTGCGTCCCTTTACACACTTGGTAGATCAAAAGTACTAAAAGGGTATACAGTTTCGTCCACGCAAAACAAATCACGCAATCATGTTCTCTCATGGTAATGGAATGAAAAATGTCGCACAGCGTCGCATTCTCTTAAAAGTGCACGTGCAATTTCTACATTTAATAAACGTTGCGAAACGGGAAAATAAGAAAAATTGTAAATGGGGACCAGAATTTCGGGCAAGATGGAGGCTGCTACAACGAACAAGGTTCGGTTGAAGATCGGTCATTTACTGGGGAGTGCGATGAGCTAGAATCTACTGTAATACAATACGTAAATTTAAAGTTGAAAGTGCGATATCGAGTGAATATCGAAACAATTTGTTTTGCCACCGGATATTGCTCCTCCTGACTATCATCTTTTCTGTCATCTTTTGAGTCATATTTTGCTTCACGAACCCTGGATTTCTATAAGAAGGGGATTGAAAATTTGCAGGAAAGATGGCAAACTGTCCTTGATAATGATAGAGATTGTATAATAAATTAAGAAATAAAAACTTGAATTTACTACAAAGTTTTTGTTAGATTTCAAAATAATTGATTACTTATGATAACAAGTGAGTGAGTGAGTGTGTTCCAGTGTTCATTTCCCCCGGCTAATGCGTGCAGAACGAATAAACGGCGTAGCCATCACGCTAAAACCCGCGGCCCATAAAGGAGCTCTAATCGAATTATAAAGAAACAACGCACCGCCCTTAGTATGACTTCAACGTCCTAGATCAACCCACTTTAGTGGTTATTAACACACTGGCAACCTTTACGGACCGGTACTTGGAGCCGCGTTTCCCTGGCGCCTTCGGGATGTCGGTTTTAACACGCAGTAAAGCGTCGCCCTTCGTCCTCTGGGCGACGATGTACACCATTTTTAAGCACACTTTCGCCGCCATAAAGACGTCGTAGAAGACAATGGGCGGGAGGCTGGACGTCCCTGCCCACGCCGTTCAACATTATTTTCCACGAGTACGTGGTCGATCGTGCCCGTAACGAACGCGCCCGACATATCGAGAAAATATAATAAACGGGAGGGCGCTATTTTTACGGCGTGGGGAACACACGTCGGAAAGACGGCTCGTCAGCTCTTCCTTGACCCGTCGCAAAGCCGAACGGTCGTTGTCTGTCAGCCAGTGCGGTTGCATCGAGCGATCTTAATTCGCTGTCAAGCTTCAGGCTCGCGGATCGGAATTATCTGTCACGCGGAACCCACGCGAGAGACAGAGAAACGTGGAGAATGGAGAGGAAGAGAGAGAGAGAGAGAGAGGGAGAGAGGGAGAGAGTCGTTCAGATCGATAGCTCTCTGGCCGACGGTGCCGCTACGGATGGCTTTGTGCCAGACACGGTCGCGGTTGTTTTGTTGCAGTTTTTAACGCTGCTTTCGCGCACCACACTGGCCACGACCTTTTTCCTGGACCCACCCCCGTGCCCATCGTGGACCGTCCGGTCCTTTGAGCAATGTGTGCGAGCGGCCGCGACTATTTTTACGGGTCTGCCCCTGAATCGAACGGTTGACGAAGCACCTGTCGTCCTCACGAAGAAACCAGTTTTGTCAGAGCCCTTCCATTGAATTCCCCGCCACCCCGAAATTCCTTCCCCAAGGGCCCCGGCCGGAACGCCGCGCCGCACGATCTGGTCCGATGGACAGAAAGATATTTTCGGTGTCTCTTCCGTTGACCGATTGTCTCCCGCCACTTCCCCGACGCGACGGACACCCTCTTATTTCACCGAATCGAGAAATAAACCTCGTTTAGCGTATGGTGATCGGTGTTACGTTTCCTGATGGGGGTTGGAGTGCGATTGGGAATGTAATAAATGGAGGTGTGGCGAACGGTTTTTGTCGATAAAATGTAAGCAGCACAATATAGGCTGCTTTCTGTCGGAAGCGTGTTCATTACTTATTGTATTATTTTCCTCACAGTTACAATAATTAGAACTTATTTCTTCCGAGCAGTTTCTTCCCGCTAAAGAACCACTGTTTGGTTTTCTTTTTCAAGTTACTGTACTATGCAACAGTGAAATAAATTTTTTATCTTCACCCTTGGACTTGCTAAATTTTTTGTAACGTATACATTTTAAATACGTTTCGCTCGAATAACTTTGTCAGATGATAATGAAATTGCAGTTGATGCAAAATAAACATTTTGCTACCTCGGTTCCAACAAACTGGAATAAAATATAAATTCCATTTCTTAACACGCCGGATAGGTTGAAAATAATGTGACCCCATATTTTCAAATTCTTCTAATATTTATACGCTTTCTTACTCTGCTTCCTACTCGTTTCTATCCTGAATGAATAAAATCCACCGTCTAGGGGTAACTTTGTTCTAAGAGAGATCCAGAACAGATTACATTTAAATATTGTATTTCAAGTTACGTATAGTCTCTCTTCACACAGCATTTTTGACAATATTAATATTCACCCATTGTCACAAGATTGTTTTGGGGTGTACGTATGCTAGAACAAACAAATATAGCAAAATTGCAGAGCCAATTTGTCATGGTGGCATACAACGTATGCCACTGCGTATGAATTATTTCATTTTATCTTATGTTTCATAGAATAGACGTAGCAATAAGTAAGCACCACTCTGGATTTTACTATTTGAAATTGTGTGCAGTAAAGTTAATCTTTTACAACCGGATTTATTTCTTCCTGTGCGGCGTTTCCAGCGAAAAA
>CM052126.1:1319686-1334955 GCA_028454245.1 Halictus quadricinctus | reverse complement strand
CTATACGGGGGGTTCGGCTACAGATGGGAGAAAATTTAAGGGATGGTGCTCTAAGACAATGTAAGACGAAAATGAACAGTTAAAAAATCGTTATTACCTATTAACACTTTGATCGCCAAACTAGAAACCCCAAAAATTCCATAGAATCAAAGCAAGTTGTTTAATGAAATAAAAATTGAAAAAAATTAAATGTATGATATCGAGTAGTCCTGCAACTTTCTTGCATGTTACAGATCCTAATCAAGTTTGGTACATTGAATATATCAACGTAAAAATTTATTTTAAAACCTGCACAAATAATTCCGTCAGCCACATACGGGTGACGTGGCATTCAACGTGTTAAAACTCCGCCTGAAATGTGGCAACCCGGCCAACAGAGAGGTGTACGTTGCGTACGTCATAGAGGCGCGTGACAGTCACGTGACAGATACTCAGCGCGTCTCGCAAGAAGTCACCTGGCAAGAATTCCGAGTGTAAACCGTCGGATCTAGCCGAATTATTGGCTAAAGTGTGTGACGTCAAAGCCTAACCATTGGGCGCGAACGAGGACCCCCTTTAGTACCTGACTGTCGCGCCTTTATGATGTATAAGCAACGTGCACCTCTGTTGGCCGGGTTGCCGCATTTTAGGCGAATTTTTGTGGATTATTGTCTTGGAGAACCACCCCTTAAATTTTCTCTCACCCGTAGCCGAACACCCTGTATATTCTTAATCCTGCTGAGTTGAAATCGATATTGATCTCCAAATAGCGAACGATTTAACCTGATCGCTTGAAAATTAAAATTTAAATGGGACGTTTGTTACTATGGGTCAAAATGGACCCGAATCCCGCCGTAACTGTAGAATGTTCTGCAACACTCTTCGCGTCTAATAGATACTTAGTTAGTCCTTTACAGAGTGTTTCGTGAGATGAGAAGAAATTTTTAGTTATGCAGCTTTAAGCAAATTTACATTTTTACAAAATTATTACTATATATGAGATATAAAGAAAGTTAGTAATTAGAATTGTAAATAGAACCACCAAGTTCATTCACTTGCAAGTCATTTTTAACCACAGGACGAGTTCGGAAATATCTCTGTTGGAATTGAAAATGGAAACGAATATCAGAGACAAAAATATCCTTCGCTCTAATAAAATGATACAAACGAATTTTTTGTTTGAAATTATATTTAAGGATATTTAAAGATTATCAGTGCGTTATAACTAATGTCAAAACGGACTTTTAGTCTAGTGTACTATCACTATCAATTGCCCTTGAAATGCGAGGTAACTACATCATTGATAAACCGATATCATGTCTCTGAAATCTAACAGCAATATTGGATTACACGGATTAGTGGTTCCTTGACAGTTTACGAGCAATAACCAAAGCTTTCGGAAATTACCTATGTTTCGATTGATGTAACCTAGATTTCTGTGTCCAATGTCAATTTCAACACAAATCAACACGTTCATTTCTTTCAAACGACCTTGAGAATAATATCGAATAAAAAATTCATGCGTGTCATCCGATTTGCCTCGGTGTACAGTGATTTCTCTATATCTGTCGCCAAGATCTGGATGATAAATGTCGCGGAATTATCCCCACTACTGCGGGACATACCGCGAGAGGGGCCACTAAGCTCGAAAGGTCTCGGATATAATAACACGGCTCGTGTATCCTGGATGATACACGACATATATCGACAATGATATATCAAGAATTGACATATATCGAGAATTCACTGTAATTTTTATTTCGAATATATTTTCATTTTCAATTTCAATCGAGGTATTTATACACATTTAGCAGAAACGCATCCGCATCCTATACGTAGGAGGTATTAAAACTTTCTGCGCCACGTGCGAGACCAGGTTTCGTGAAACACCCTGTAGCACAGGACGCGTTCAGAGAAGTCATAGAACAGATCGTCGCCCCGGCCGAAATCGTCCCAAACGAGCCCCGAATAAAAAGAAGCGATATCCCGGTGTCGAACTGCGACGGCGAATCTAATATATCCGCCGGACGAAGATGAAAATACCCGCGATTTATATTCGTCCCCGTAACTGTCCGCCATTTTCTCGGGGATATTTTTATGCTTTTGCTTTTAAACATGAGCCGATCTTTCAGCGCCCTTCCACTACGGAATTTCTTTTATCCCGGGCGAACTGAGATATTCCGGCGAGGAGCCCTTCTCGAGCCGCGGTCTAACGGAGGGAGATCGTCTTCGTGAAGCGAAATCGAACGATTCCCTCCTCTCTCTCTCTCTCTCCTCTCTCCTCTCTCCTCTCTCCTCTTCTCATACCGTGCCACGATTCTGCACGTAGTAATATAAGGTCCGGCCACCTAGAGCCGTTGATAAAACTTCCGAGTCGGACCTCATTGGGATACCGCATAAAATTTCAATAAATCCGGACCCGTGAAAAGGGGCTTGGACAGAAGGAACGAATGGCCGATGCTACAAGCCAGTTCGAACTTATTTCCGGCAGTTACACGCCCCTCCCACCCCTGTCTTCCTCACGTTTTACCGTCCGCTGGTATATTTGTCCGACCGGTCGAAATTCTCGTCTTTTAGTTCCCAGACCCTCGTCGACCCCCTTTGTCTTTCGAACCTGTTATCGAGCTCCGGCGAGCTATCGAGCCGCCTTAAAGAGAATCACGACCCATTCGTCTTCCGATTATGATGGAACGACGGAATGAAGTCGTCGAATACTTGTCGCGTCGTGGGTCATTACTTTTTTTCGAACGTTGATCGATTGACCGGATTTTTCTGCGAATGCACGTCTTTCCGGAGCTGGTTGATCAAAAGTGGGAGTAATTATTGCCGACGACGATTGCGTCGCTTCGTCAGCGTCTTTTTGTAGTGCCGTTTAAGATCCGATCGTGACAGTTATCTCAACCATTTTTATGTACCCATTTACAGTGATTTCTCTATATATGTCGCCAAGGCCTGGATGATAAACGTCGCGGAATTAACCCCACTACCGCGGGGTATAACACGACTCGGGTATGTCTCCTGGACGATACACGACGCTGGCAAGTCCCGTGTTGTTGACATATATCGAGGATTCATTCAGTATTTAAGGTGAAAATATTATTCGCCAGACGTAAAGAAAATTTGTCAATATGTGATGGAACAATTAATTCTCTTGGTCACAAATAACAATTATAGGTGACCTGTGTCGTTGTGGATAACCATTATTGACAAGGAGTAGACTGTTTCGGTATCTTATAATAAATATCGATGAAGGAAATTTATTTTGATTGCATGTCACATTAATTTGACATTAATGAGGAAAATTCATTTCGGTCGTTCATAACCCCGTGCAATATAAAAAGCAATAAAAGTTTCCGAATCTGTGTCGAACCAGTGTTTTCTTTTAAACAGAAAGCGTATTGAAATGAATTGCAATTTATAATTTTTATTATAAACGGAGAAATCAATAAATCATTGATTGAAAGCTTGAAAACGTATACTGTTGAAATTGATTATCGTCGAAGTATTGCATCAATTTCGTACAAAACCGATACTGAAATCGTCTAGTCGAAAAAATAATTATCCCGTCACTCTTTTCCGTTTTGATTATAATTAAACTGTGGAGTTTAACGAAGAAAAAACATTGAAATAAAAATTGCCATTTCAAAATAAAAATTACCTGCATCAATTTCAAGCTACCGGACATACGTAGACATTTATTTCGTTTTTTAATCATTGTATCAAGCTGGAAATAATTCCAACAGTACAGTTAAATCTTTTAAATATTTTTCCTGCTTTGCGTCGACTAATTTTAAAATCTAGTTATTAAAGTTATGGTGATGCGCTTGCTGTGTAATAATACTGTTGTCATATCATACTAGAACTATTAAAAAAAGCCCGCTGAAAGGATTTAATGCGGTTGCCACGCACGCAGAGCGCGTAAATATTTAAAAAACCATTTCGCATAAAACGTGGAATTCTGCTGACCACAACTGTTGACGGAAGCTGCTTTCTGCTACATAGGGCAGATAAAATCTGTGCTCAACATTGTTTAAATTTTTATTAGATGTCAGACTCCATTTTGCAATAGCCGTTACGAAAAGCATAAAAAATCGCGATTGCAGACAGATATGAAATTCAGAAATCGAATCGAATTCGGAGAATTAAACAGAGCACGATCGCAGGAGTAAATAATTATATTTCTTAAGGGCCCGGGATAGTCACGTAACTTTTTAATTGATAATTTACATTCACAGCCTTCAGACACAGATTTAAGATCCGGCTTGGTCTTGATCCGACGGGTCTTAAGTCTGTGACTAAACTTGTCACAATTTTTGCTCTGTATTATCGATATTATGAATTCTGACGCCAGAAACGTGCTTCAAGTTTTTCGCTTTATTTCGCAGAGAATCAAGACAAAATATAGCTGAATTTGTGGTTGGAGATATTTTCTAGTGCACGCTGCTCTCGATTTCATCCAGAAAACTCATCGAATGGCATAAAAATGCTTGGATTCCACGGCATGCTCATCGTCAATTTTCGGCCTATTTCTAACGCTTATATTACCAAATATCTGCACAATCTCGGCATGCTAGAGTGAACCTTTCTCTTTCGAATGAGCCCTTTCCCAGCGAAAAATATTCTCATGTAAGGACTAAAAGTTGAGGCGCGTAAAACCATTTTTTGATGGTAACGTAGTCACTCTACCTTATCGCGAATCTACGAAGACCGGGCCCTTAAACGGAACGATACTTCGACTGAGCGTTCCGCGTTCTTAGCGAATTAAGACCTGCAGCGAAAGGGCAAACGCAATCGAACAAGAAGGAACAACTTCGATAGACGATTTGGAGCTTCTCGGAATAGTTACAGGGGCTCCGGTGCGATTTTGTTCAACGGACCGGAATTCCTCCTCGACTCTCTTTCCTGTTCGCGCAGCGTCCAGTTCCTTCGTCCCGGGGATCTTTCAGCAGCAATGTTTGGAATTGCCGACAGTCCCGTCCCGGCACGTTAATCTTGCAAACGAGATTTTCGAAAGGTCGAACCCGATCCGCTTTCGTCGATTGCCACTCGCTCCAGTCCACTTTCCGTTAATATCGAAATTAGATTCCCGGAACACTCCTGTAATTAGTTTCCGCTGGCCCGGCCTCTTCTTAGTCGCTGCTAGCAAACGGCCGAAATTGTTTCGCCAGCAATCGCAAATATAAAAGCGCTTTCATACTGGACACTTCAGCCTACCATTATTCCGTGTTTGAATGTATTAAGAACTCTTGCACTGAAAATACTTGATTTCAAGTAGAGAAAACTTAAAAAATAACTTACAATGGCATTATATGATATTTGGTAAAGATTTATTGATTAAGCAACGCACTTTTCGTCGGTGGTAAAGAATACTACAAAATGAAGATGACGATCCTGTAAATGCGAAACGAGAACGACCAAAAAATTCAATTTTTATTTGTAAATCGTTGACAGAACATATTGTTTGGAGCGCTACTCACTTTAATAGTACTTACTTTACAAAATGACCGGTTTCCTATTCCACAATTATTGAAATTATTCTTCTAGACTTCTTTATCTAACACGTTAACTGCCACGTCAGTTACATATACAGTGATTTTTGACTAGGTTTAGACAATTATTTTTATTGTGACACATCCAGATAAATCGAAAATTGGGATCTTTAAAATTCAAAAGGGTTAAGACAGCATCCCCTATAATACATTTTAAATTTCTAGTTTCGGTGTCATTAATTAAATTACACTGATTTTGTAAGAATCTCTGGGATTGATTTCTGGCATTTAACGTGTTAAGCACATACTATAATAAAAATCGTACAAAGTTTAAATACATTCAAATCTTCTCCCTTCTACGAGATGTTTCACTTTTATATGTTTTGTTCTTGGTAGGTTTAGTGTTAAGGCCGTTTCATACAACCTAATAGAAAGGAGTATTCTTTCATTTAAAGTTATATTTAACAAATATATAAAATACAAATACATTTATATTTAACAAATATATTTCACTGAATTCGATCAGTGTCCAGCAGTGTTCCGTTTAAACGACATTCGACGGGCCCGTTGATTCATGTTTGTCAAGTAATTATCCGCGACAGGAGTTTAACGAAGCGGAAGAGAATCGCGGGAGCGCCGTAAGAGCATCGATTGCGCGTCTCATTTGTCTCGGTCCGCGTTGAATCGAGATACGTTAATGGACACCGGTGGAGCCTCTTCCAGCCGGGATAATAAACTCCTCTCTTCGCGCCCGTCCCATTTCATCCGTCCTATCTTTCTGTTCTCCTCCCTGGCAATCCCTTCGTCTCCGGCGCGCCGGTTTTTCCCGTGAACCCTCGGCAATGGTTCTCCCGGGCGATGCCTTTTCGGCCTCGTCCTTTTTCTCGGACCGGAAATCCGGGCGAGCATAAAAATGCAATTAAGGAAACGCCAGGCGTCTGGCAGGCTACTGCATTCCTGTCTCCTGAAAGGTGGCTTCTTCTTCCACCTCCTCGTTCTTCAATCCCATCGTCCCTCTCACCCTTCGTTAACTCCTTTCACGACTGCCTCTTCGGTACTCCCTTTGGACTTGCCCAAATTCAGTCCGCCGTCGACGTTCCGGCTGGTTAAATGCCCGCAGACGTAGAATAGATGAAACGCTGCGCTGCGCTGCTCCGCGCAGTAATGCCTGGACTCGCGGAGCCTGAAACATTCGACGATTAGCGAATGGCTGCTGGTGAAAGGATCCAATGAACGATCGGGGAAACGCGATCTTTAGCTCGGGATAGAGAGAGAGAGAGAGAGAGAGGGAGAGAGAGAGAATATTTTCTCCATTGTGCTATCCTGTAAATAGATTTCCGCCCGCTCGATCCTCTCAATCGCAAGAGTTTCCTCCAGGAATTCGCCTGGCGGTTCGTCTACCTCGATTGATACGCCACACGGTTCGACGTTCTACCGATCCGATGAAGTTCCTTGCAAAAATAATTCCCGAATTCTTCCGTTAGAGGGATCACGGATCCAATCAGTGGAATATAATATCAACTCGAAACGCACTTAAGCAATAATTATGATAAAGTGAAATATTTATTTAAGTATACGTTTGATAGATTTAAATAATTAATTTATTATCGTACGATAAACTTTTAACAGATCATTCAGCAGCAACTTCAATTGCGAGCCATCAAGTCACTTCCAGTCATCTAATAATTTCGTTTGCGATTATTATGTAAAGAAAGGTTCTACTTGATAGACTTTTTGCATCTTCGTTTTAGGCTCGTCGTGATCATTTCGTACATGTTACTACGCGCAACCACTGCGCTGCCATCTGATCGAATTGCGCGATATTAATTTTCCGGGTAATACACGGTGATTCGTGAATCAGACGCGTTTCCCGACGATCAATTTGGGACTTACGAACGCGACACGTTCGGAACGTTCGTTTCACAGATTCGTAACTCGATGTGCATGTACGTATAAACTTTTTAACTAACTTGTAGGATCGAGTCGAAATAATGCGAAACTTACGGATGTATGAACAGCTTTAATGCTGTTCATTGATCGGCAGTTCTGAAACTTTCAATATGGCTGCAACCATCGCCGTTGATAATACACCTATTGAAATCTCGTACTGTTCTATTTCCAGAATTCTCTATAGATAGTATAATATTCCTTGAGGAGGACAAACAATATAATCTTATTTGCTCCAGTTACCTAGCATCTCAATAGTGAACAGGGATTAATTGAGCACAATCGAAATCCCAAAACTGAACAATTACATTCAATGAAGTGCCTTATGAGGTCAGTGTTTTCAAGCTACTTCAAATTAGTATGAATTTTAAATAATTAAAATTACTCCCAAGAATATTCAGATACTATTTTTCGTTTTTGCGTTACAATGTTGTTCTTGTTGCATCGAGTTCGGCATAGTTGTAAAGCGCTTATCTTCAATAAAATTTTACACGGAGAACAAGAAGTACAGTAAAGTCTCGATCTAAGCCGAACAGAGCTACACGATCTTAGTACTGACTAAGTACCGCCTACCCTCTCCTCGAGCTCGAGCTGTCTCGGTCACCGTGTATTATAAACATGCCATGTAATCCGATATCGGGTCGGGTATATCGGTGTGAACCACTACTAATCCAATTACAAAACTTCTTTTTATGTTTCATTAATTTTTGATGGGATTTTCACCGACTTATTTGTAACATTTCTCTGATTAAAATGACACCAAACACGACATAACTTGGACTGTATTTAGTCCTACACGATCCATGTCACAGCACGGACCCGAGGATTGAGCTTAGATCAAGACGTCACTGTAATTTTCGCAAGGAAACAGGTGTGGGCTGTAAAGTAAATATGGAAAACCCCTGCTGTCCGATATGTTTTTTCACAAGTCAGAAAAGTAACATAAGGTTGCCGTGCACATGAAATACACCTCTCTTGCTGAGAAGTAGAATAACGACGACGGAAGTCGTTTTCTTATCTTGGCTGCATCGCATTTGAAATACACCAGCAACATCTGAAAATTTTCTGCATTGACTTGAATGCATGTATTCACGTGATTTCTCGACTGTGGTTACAGACGAACGCTTTTATACACGATTCGTGTTTCCCATCAGTTGTTTCAACTGTTTTTACACTGTTCTTTCGCTAGCATAACCTGAACATAAAAATATACTTTATTATTCTTGCTGCTATACTCCCGAGTTGAAATTCATGAAGACTGAAAGCATGAATCTTTTATCCAGTGCCGGTCATATTTAATCTCGCGTAACGATAAAACGTAGAAACAAATAGAAACTATGTAAAATGTACACCGAGTAAATACATAAAACCTTCCCTTCGGTCGATGCCAATATTTTCCACTAGATCTGCAAGTTAATATGTGAAATCCAGTTTTAAATTTAAAGTTGACAGAAGAGCGGCATAATTCAATTTTCTAAAAACTAAACCGCAGACTTTATGCATTTATAATACAACGCAGCAGGTCAAATATGAAAAATAAAAGCATCCGGAGTATCTAAAAATACTATGAAATTCAACCTATTAATTCCATTAAGAAAGCAAATCAATTTCTATCCAACACCCGTGTGTTACAATTACCCGATTGATTCGGGAATCTCAACATTTTCGGGAAACCCAATTCTTTCGGGAACCCGACCCGACCCGACCCGACCATAGGGTTCCCGATATTTCATGTTCTCGCACACCCCTAGAAATAATATATTGACATTTTTAAATTTCTTTAACCTCAATACCGTATTAAATCTTGCCTAATCATTGTTATCACAAACGCAGGAAATCTAGTCGAGTGATTAATCTTCAGGTTGCAACGAGTCCTCGACATTGTGCTATCGAGAGCGGCTGCCTTTAATAAAAGAAGTGGCGAACAGTTCTTCGAAAACACTGGACCGTTCCATATATCATTCGAATACCATCTGAAACGGTGCCGGCAAAGAATTTACGAGAAAGCCCGTGCTTGCGCGATTCATTGAGCCCGTGTTCCACTTAAAACTCGGAAAGTCGTTCGCAGCACACCTCGTTTCTCAAGTAATGTTTGTTCCGATTCGTCGGCCACGCGGTCTGCGCGAGCAGCGAAGTTTTAAAGCGTCCGCGGTCGGTTTGGACAGTCCATTACGACGTAGCTGGTGCCTTTTTCCCTGTTTTTGTTCGTCGCGCCGATCCCGTTTTTCCCGGGGTCCTCGTTCATTGGCACGGTAAGGTAACGAAGCCATCAGGGGACGACAATCCGTCGCGACTGATCGAATAATCCGGCCGAGTTAGGGCAGGGAAAAGCGAATTTTCCCGCAGACCGGCCCGAGCGCTTTCAACGCGGGCGCCACGTTAATTTCGTTTGCGACGATGCATCTGAAATTACACAACGTTACGTTGTTAGGCACTTGACGTGCACCGGGTAATTCGCCGCTTTGCCGGGGGATTGCCGCGGCACCGACATCTACCCCCGGAAAATCGATGATCTAATAAGGTGCCTCATTATTCGGCGACCCGCTGCGCTGCGGCGATTCGCGTTTCAACCCTGTGGAAATCTTTTCGCGGCTAATTGATCGATAACTTCGTTCCCCGAACTGCGTCGCTACCGACGCGACGCTGGTTTCCTGTACAAGGGACTGTCGGGTGATTTAAATGGCTCTGTTGGAACAGCTGATCAAAGGACCAATCCGGGACTCGGGATTCTTTTCTAATGCGATGATATTAGGGGGACCCATAAATAATCAATTCTTTTGAAATCTAAAACAAACTTTGTAGTAAATTCAAGTTTTTATTTCTTAATTTATTATATCATCACCATCATTATCAAGAACAGTTTGCCATCTTTCCTGCAAAGTTTCAATTCCCCTCTTATAGAATATTTTGAACACAGTCTGCTTTACCAAAAACTGTAAAAGAATACGAGTTTCCTGTTCAACGATCGGTACAGAACTAAAGGCAAAACAAATTCTTTGCAAATAATTGATTACTTATGGGTACCCCTAATAAAATAAATCTCGGTGAGTATGTGGTTACAGGAACCCGAGAAATAACGTAAAGTAGGAAAAATTTCGAGTAATTAAAAGAATTTTTATGAGAATTAATAATCCGGCTCGAATTCAGTATATCGATGTGGTGATGTAAAAAACAAAAATACAAAAATTCGTATGTATATTTTTCTATATTAATAGTTTCTGGGAGTACCTTAATTTTCGTAATAATCTCTATTTGATAGCATCGGCGGTTTACACTGTATTAAAGTGTAGAATTCTGAGTAATAAGGGTAACCATAGCTTGTAGACAAAACCACAAACTCTAAAACACGCTAATGATCCCACTAACGACCCTGCGGCCAGCTGAGATATTTTACTATGCGATTATGGGGGCAATGAAATTAAGAGTTTATTAGGCGTTGGAAACAGGTAAATATGGAAACAGTTTTCAATACTCAGTCATTTGCTCGATTATTGCGCATACAATGCATTCAACATAACAATAAATATAGTGTATTGAGAAAATTTTAGTCGTTTTACGAACACTCTTTCGAATGTCTTAATGGACTTGTGGAATATTTGTATATTTCACAGTTGAATGATCGATATTTTATAGGACTGTTTCATTTGAAGCTATAAAAATATTTACCGCAACGGGAATAATGCATTTTCTATGTCATACTTCGTCTTCCGTCCAAAGAGAATAAATCAGAGCTCGGGAGGGTTCTGGAACTTTTTAATAAGCTGTATTAGGATTTATTACACGTGTAACCTTTTTAACGAAATTCTCGCATTATAACTTCCGTTGAAAACAGATAAGGAAATACTCTTGAAAATAACAATTGTGAGTTGAATACAACTAATAAAATGTGAAAATAAAAGTTTTTCTATAACAGGATCACGGATTTTTTTTTATTGATTAACAATATAAAATATATAGTATCCGAAATATCGGATACTATTTAATAAATAGAATTGCAACAATATTGAATGATTATTCCAGTTTTAGTTTTGAATTGACATTCTGAAGACGTTGTTTATTTACAACATGTACCAGGATAATTCAAAGCTTGTTTACGTTTCTCTTCGAACTGAATAGGTAGTTAGGAAGCTAAGGACGTTACGGAATACAAACACTGCATTTACGACGATATTTCATACACAGCAGCACACAAAAGACATTGTGTTACAAGGTACGTATCTTCCCTAAAGCATTTCATACACCACATTGCGTAACAAGGATATTTCGTCACTACTGCGATAAGGTTAAATAACATAATAACGAGTAGATGCATATTCATATTTTATATCATAAATATATACATATATTATAGAATTCCTATGGCGTATATTTTCATTCGAGTTATACAAAAACTTTATTTACGTGCATCCAACAACACGGTCTACCATAAATTTAAATGTTATAGCTTCTCCTTTACGACGACTTTTTGAAACTTGGTTTATGATTTTTCAGAGACAATTTCTATTACACTATTGGTTAGTGACAATAACTATTGGTTAGAATAGTAATCCTACGTAGTGTGGGTGGGTAACGATCGTAGTATGGGTGGGCGGGTCTCTCTCTCTCTCTCTCTCGGTCTCTCTATAAAATTTCAATTCGCATTGTTCACTCTTTCTCTCTATACAATTTCGACTTGCAGTGCTCGCTCTTCACCTCTGACTCGCGGCCGCGACCTATCTCGCATATATCGGCCGATCGTCACAACAATAACATACATACAAATCGGCTCACATACGGAATTCGCGGTCGTCGCATCTTCGTCACTTTCTCTCTCACACACTCACGCTCCCACTGTTTCGCACACGCTCGCTAGGGCGTTCACCTGTCAGCTGTTTATTGTTTCCGCGATCCGCGGGTGTCGTTCGACAAAAACGCCATGCGTTTTTGCCTCTCGGGGCAACCTAACCGTGGATCGCGCTTAACGGTTTCTCATCCCTACAATTTATTACTGCAAAAATTGACTAGATTATAGCGTAAGGTGAGAACCCCGTTATTCAATAACTATAAGTTGTCTTAGAAACTTAGAAAGTAAATGAAGCCCAGAAAATTCGCGCGGCGTTCAACGTGTTAAGGACAAGATACATACATTTCTTGGAAAAAAAAATGAAACGAGAAATAAATATTGAGACACACATTGCATACATACTTTAAGAAAAGTCGTATGATGATGTTGTATGTACGAAATTGTACGCAGAAGTTTGAAAAGGTTGATTTGATAGGTTCAGTGTTAAACATGATTTTTGAGATTGGCCAGAACCATCGGACAGACAATAATTCCGTGGTTGACCGCGAGGGCCACCCGAGCACAATCTCCTCGACGTTATCGACTACCGCGGCGATGAAAATCGCCGAGTAAAAGGAACTTCATGATAACAAGCTTTTCACCTGGAGCATCCTACGGTACTGTAGAAAATGGAGGAGGGGAGGGGCGGTAGCGGCGGCGGCGGCGGCGGCGGCTGGTAATAAAAATTCAATTACCGCGGCAAGAATGTTTTATATCGGCGGCCACTTGAAAGTAATCGGTCCATTTGCGGGCGCTCACCGCGGGACGGCCCTGCGATGAGATGATTGGCCAAAAGCGAGAGCAAAATGACGCATAATAACGGCGAATGGCCGTAAGTGAATACGAAGCGGCGGCGGCTGCTGATGGTTTCCCGGAGGGAAGACGAGGCTTCAACCCCGATGGAGATTGATGCGGATTGCATTAATCTACCTCTGTCTGGCTTGTCCTTACCACTATCACTGCGCCGTGCCGGCAACGCGACTAGACGCGGCGCGACGGTCCGCCTAGCTTTTCACTGGACGAAGAATAATGCGGATATATTAAGCCCCGAGCATCCGTCGTGTGCCCGGTACCTCTCCCGAAAATATATAATCCAGGAGCGCGCCGGGGGTCCAGTCCAGCAGCTCTGTTCCCGGCGTACCGTGTTATCGTTCCTTCTTTCCGTTCGGTCGGATATTTCCGCGTTTCTACGGCTCGTCAGCCGCGGAATGCGATTTCGTACGGTTTCCGCGTGAACGGACGTCCTCCATGACTCGCTGGAATTTATCGGGATCGCTGGTTCTTTTGCACCCGGAGGGAAACGAGAGAAAAACGGGGAAGACGAGCCCGGCCCGGCCCGGCCCGGCCCGACCCGGCTCGTTAAAGAGACTCGCGCCAGATGGCAAAGGCAAGCGACCGTTAATTGATACCATTGCTCCTTTCATCTCGTGCTCCGATCGTTTCAGATCCTCCTCTACCTTCCGCCGAGGCGACTCTACTAGTTTTCTTTTTATTTCTTCTTTGTTCCTCGTCCGGCGAAGACGTTGCTGGGAAGTCGAATCAGCTTCTTTTTTGGAATCGCGATCCTTTGAGCGATTCTTCACGGGTGGCGCACAGTGGACCGTTTCTATGAAATAGTTGGAATTAAGCTAATACTTCATTGAGGTAGACTGAAAAGTACACGGACTTTATATCCGGTTTGTTGAGTAAATAATAGACAAGTTCAAGTCTCTCGAAGCAATGTATCAATCGCACTCGTTGTTTTCTTCGCGTCCCGAGTGTCGATGCCGAAACGAATACAGTGAATTCTCGATATATGTCAACAACACGGGCCTTGCCAGGGTCGTGTATCGTCCAGGAGACATACCCGATTATGTTTACACTCCTCACTGTCCGAGACCTCTCAAGCTAACCCCGCGGTAGTGGGGATAATTCCGCGATGTTTATCATCCAGGCCTTGACGACATAAGACACTGTAGTTTCTTACCGATTAAGAATGCATTTTTATGGTACAGGCGTTTATCTGTTTCTACTAAAAAAAAACCTTTAGGGTAACTTTTTTGGTCTAGTAATTAATAGAGATACAAATTTTGTCCAGCTTTTTACAATAACTGGCCATGCCGCGCGCCCGCTTCGAAAACCGACAGATTCATCCTGCTCGTTGTTCGCTGATCGATCGATCGTCTACTGTCGCACGGTTCTACGTAATTCGTCGCCTAACCAGCCTATCCGACACCAGTGGCTCGTCAAAGCGGAACAAGGTTAAGGATCGCGACCAGAGATTCGACAGAAGTATGAGAGATAGCGCGAAGTACCGGCCGAAGTTTGTCGCAAGTTTAGATTGAGTTCAATCTCCGAGCCAAGCGATCGTTGCTCCCCTAGTTTCAGAACGGGCCTCCCTCCGACCTTTACCCCCATCTTCCGTGCAGGCTTATCGTCGAGGGGGGGGGGGGGGGGGGGGGCGGAGGGACGAAATATCAAGGCATTCCGTGCTCAGACCCATCTCCTCCCATCCGTGGTCTCTCTCCTGCCGACGCGGGATCGTCGGGTGCTCCTTCTTCTCGCGCCGCTGACAAAGTGGTCGAGCCTCGAAATTGCTGGCAACTGCCCCCACACCGCCCCCGCTCCCTACCCCGACACATTTTTACCCGAGAACCACGCCAGCTTCCGCAGTATCGGCCGCGGTGACAAAGTTTCCCGGGTAACTTGTGCAATCGCGACTTTCAGACTCCTGGGCGTCGCGTGGGCGCGTGGAAGCGTCTTCGATTTGCGAGAGTTTCGCACGAGCGCGAATGATTTATAGCAGTGCTCGGAGTAACCGAAAGAATTTCGATGATTTCGCTCGCTTGTGCTCTAAAAGCACATCTAACAAAAAAGCATGTCATTCCATTAAAAAGAATGTACCGATGACCTTGAAGCTCTGAAAAATGACCTTGAAAACAATAACATTACCGGTGCGTGAATGATTTGTAGCAGTGCTCGGAATAACCGAAAGAATTTCGATGATTTCGCTCTCTTGTGCTGTGAAAGCACATCTAACAAAAAAGTACGTC
>CM052126.1:1249308-1310562 GCA_028454245.1 Halictus quadricinctus | reverse complement strand
CACTGATTGGCATCTGAACCGACCATACGTAATGTCATTGAATTACGTGCACGCGCAGTATGTTTCGTATGTTACACTTCGACGGTTCAGCGCGCAACATACACGTGTTCAAGTGTTCCACAATACATATCCTCGAGTGTGTATTAAATGCACCGCACTATCTGAAATTGTGTGGACGCGAAACTAGATACTCTACACTATGCAGCCTACAGTCTGTGCAACGTGAACGAATAGACTTTGCTATACCTGCCCTATAGCTCTCATATTGTAACTTTGTTTCCGTAGCGTGTCGAGCGCGAGTTTAATCCGCGTGCAACTGTATCGCGATATACCCATGTGAAATGCAACCTGGCGCTCTTTCCTGATTTTCTATGCGATGCATTCTAACATTATGACCACGGTGCAGTGCGGTTCGCGGCCGCCAACAGCAACGACACCGCAGATTTTCTGCTCCGGCTTTTGTTACGTTCGATCCCGTGCATACGTCATGGCTGGGCGTCGCAGTGTTGCAAAGTCGAAACGCATGTATATTGATTCCCGCACCTACGGAGATAAATACGACCTCACGGTCCACCGGGTGCATACACTCCGGCTCCCGATACGTGCTCCTCAAAACGAGCTCAGCGTCTATGCACTCCGCTCCGGACTTTTTTATCCTCCCCCCTCCAATGAGATTTAATCTCTCCGGTTCCGTGCAGCCAGCGCACAAAACGAAAAAATAAACGGCCGGAGTACGACGAGCGTAAGAATCAATAACGAATGCCTCGTGCTGTTACAATCCGTTGCCGTTAACAATTTTCTCCGTTTAGCGGATAAAATTGTTATTTCGGAATGCAAACTTCTCAATGAACGACGGAGGACCTGCAGCACGTTAGGGAAATGAAAATCTAGCCTGCAGATCTTTGTACAAGATAAAAATCATCGATCACACAGTACTGAATAAAAATTTGTTTCTTCTTTCAATACTGTTGGCAGTGCTCTTTGATCCTTGTTTCTAAAATTGCAGCTACTCATTTTTAGCATAAATGCAACGAATCCACTGTCTAATAATATCGTCATAATGAAAAGCAAAAATGCTATTGGATTTCTGTTGTATATTCTTTCACAGGAATTTCTAAATAGAGAAATGGAATTTAAAATCGATAAAATTAGAACAATCTCGATATATTCGAGAGAAATATGCAACCGAGTTCTCAGAAGTCTCTTCTTGAAAAATACCCTCCCGCGATTGCTGTTCGAAATTCGGTTTAAAAAATTTCAAACTTTTCCCATTACATTTTCCAGTCGCGAGAGCCCGTTAAGCGTGTTTTAAATATTGAATCACGAGAAAATGACAGCAGTTCAAAGTGAAAAGTAAAATCCGCGTCGATCGCCATTAACCAAAGACAGAGTGTCGAGACGTCAGCTGTTCGTTCGAGGACCTGCTTCATTTTTATTATCGCGATAAACCGGTGAAATTTCAACCAATACCGTGCAGTCATTTTGAACACACTGATTCCAAAGTTACGATCAGAAGTTTCGTGTTCCATCCAGTTACTTACCGGAGACTTTAACCGGATTAACCGGGAACTTTCAGGAAATATTCCCCGGGCTGACGAGCCCGCGGAAACTGTCAAGCATTAGCAGGAAACTTTCTAACTAAACATAACCCCGTAGCACATATAGAAAGGAATATGCTATTAAAAGAGTGGCTCAATCTCCGCCACCTTCGGAACAGCGTTACCGGGGTTCCGGGGGACTGAGATCAGAAAATTTAACGATGCTCAAAAGTTCATTACGTTCCCCGGTAACCGCGCAACTCCTGTGCGATTTAATTTTTCCTGTTAAAACGACTTTGCCAGCCACTCGCCGAAGTTCCTGGATTCCTTTGACCCGGCGCGGCGCATCTTTCGCCGAGCGGAGGGTCCTCAGGTTGGGAGGACTGCTCGATTCGACGCATCGTGCATTCAAGATCCTATCGTTGCTGGAATCGCTATCGTGGCAGTCAGCCACGGAAGCAGAAGAAGTAGGATCTTGAAATTTCACACGGGCGGAAGATCGCGCGGGCAAACGTAACCAGATCCAACGTAGAGAGGGCCGGGGTGGGGGTGGGGGTGGTCGAGAGAAACGCTTGCGCCACCGGTGAAGAATTCACGGGGAAATTCAACAAACTTCGCAAGACAGCAGCTGCAAATCCGATATTCTTCGGTGTACGTGGTCAGGCCAAGAATACGCGTCGCATATATCGATCCTGTCTCGAACCGGTTCGTTCGTCGCGCGCCTCCTGCTCGGTTTTCCTTGTTTCTCAATTTTATTTTTCAACCCCCAGAATTGTGTGAAAAAATACGATTCGATAGTGAAACGAGGTCTTTAAAATTTTGAAACTTTCATTCATTTCGCGACATTTTCTCGCGAGAAGCGTCGCGATTCGGGGAGGTGAGACAAGAAAAGTCTTTAAAGAAGAAGAAGAAAATTGACGAGGGCCATAGTTAACGACCATCCTAGCCTCCTGGCGTGTTCATGTTCACGCACGCCGGGCCGCGCCGAGGGAAAACTCTCGTGCCCGCATGCTGAAAATTTCAATCCGCGATTTCCATTCTAACGAGAGGCCGCCGACGCCGATCGCGCCGCGCCGCCAAGAGGCTTTCAATTTCATGCAAATCGCTGGGCATCGCTGCGAGAGCCCTCACAAACACACGGACCATGCCAACCGGGTTGGAAGCCAGTCTCGGCACAGGCGAGGGAGCGCGCGAGGGGGAAGGGCAGCGGGGTGGAGGAGAGAGAGAGGGGAGGTTGGTTGTTATTAAAATGCTTACACCGGCCGTGGGTCGCCGGGATATACCGGATATTGCGGATTTTTCGAGACCCGGGAACGCTCGCCATTCACGGAAAATTCTGTCTCCGAACGTTGCTCCTTTTTCCGTCTTATAAAACTAACCGGACCGTTTTCCGCTTCCCCGATAAAGGGAAACGGTCGTACGCGACTCGCCTTCGTTGTTCCCGATTTTCGCGAATTTCCCAGCCCCGCGATCCCATGAGTCCACCCCCCTCCCCCGCCAGTCGAAACTGTAAACCGGCTTGATCTCGTCCCCCTCTCCCTCTCCCATCAGTTTCGCCAAGCATCGAGCGCAAGGAATTACCGTTCGAGATAGAAACGAGTATGAATTACAGTACTACGACCCGAGAGCATTGTAAATAGTTTGGTGCAGGCTCCCGACGATTTGTATAATCAGCTTGCGGGATTTACGTAGGTGTGCATTAAAATATCGCTATAAAATATTTACAACGCACAACGAAACGGTTTTGATTAACGTGCTGCGTAGCCATTACGTACTGCCTCGGACCAATGTTGCCTGAGGAGGGGAGGGAGCACGAATTGAGGGGAAAAGTTACCCTCTCTCTCTCTGCCAGCACCGGAGTACGCACGACAGAGACGAAACGCGTCGGAAACTTGGGGAATAGCACGCTAGAAGGGAGAATTAGAGTGCCGGAACAAGTCTTGATCTGGCAACGCTGCTTTCCACGCACGCTCCCCACTCCTCCAACAGTCCCATCCACGCTTCACACTTGCGCATACTTCGACAGCAGAAGTGTTTAGCGAGATAAGAAAGTTATTCGTTAAACACGCTGTCTACCGACAATTGTTTTTTAATTTTTCAAAGTATGGTCCATGGCTACTTTTCAATAGATGCTTCAATAGCTACTGTAGATCCGAAAAGTACTCCAACACTTTTCCCGTTCTCGAGAAATTGTCGATATTTGAACCATGATAATTTGGTGAAAAAAATAGTACAACATATACAAAATAGGGACGGTAAATAGGGACCGCATAAAACTGCAAAAAAAAAATAGTTAGAAACTTCATAAATAGCTATAACAAATAATTTTTTACAACATATTAAAGAAAATTTTTTTTATGCGGTGGAGAAAAAGTCTCACTTAGAAAATATGTCAAAGATTCACGAAATAGCGAGAAAGTGCTTTCCGAATAAAATAAATAATTAAATTCCACATGGAAAGGTTTAAAAAAATTTAATTTCTCATTTTAAACATGGAGAAATTTTCAGAATGCACATAATTCGATACTACTCGTCGTAGTCCAAAACGCGCATCTTCTTCTGACGAGAACAGTACAAGGGTGTTATGATGCCAACACCGTTAAAAGAAAATCGCACAAAATAAAATTCGCATAGAAAAGGACCGCACAAAAACAGGTTTGACGGTACCTGAACTCATTTTAAATCTTGAAGTCTCTACTTCTGTGATCTATCATTCATTTTTGCTTAAGATATTTTTGCGTGTTACAGCCACTGGAAAACTGAGGACACTTTTTTGAGAAGCATTAAAAGATTTTCTTCGTGACTGAATTCGTCACAGATTCGAATTAATTGTCAAAATCATTAACAAAATACTACCTGATTCTGTTCGCAATCGGTGTTTCGTTTCTCCTAAAATACTTTTCGAGTTGTGTCATCTTTGTGTCGAGAGCAAGATTTATAAGTTGTAGAGTTTCCGAAATTGTGCGCTCTATTTTACACTTTCGGGAGCAGAGTCGGTGGGATGAGGATTGTATACAGGGGTTGATTCCAATCTCATAATTTCGTTGTAGTATTAGAAGGAAGAAATTACTGGAGGGGGGTGAGTTTCGTTCTACTGTGCTGGCAATAAATACCGACCTATTTTATGCAAATTACTGGTTACAGGCGCGAGACTGACTGCCTCCCTTCAGGCCCGTATAAACGCGCTTCCGACGCCCGTTATTAAAGCGCTTATAGCGTGGCGCGGGTTTCGCCAAAAAGAAGCATCCCGAGTGCCCGGGCTGAACCTGGGCACCATGGGGAAAGGGATGGCAGTCATAACAGCCCGAAATAAAGGGGAAAAGTAGGAATTTTAAACGGACCGCCGCGAACGTCTCTCCATTTACATTCCATACATTTATAATCGCGCAGTAAATTGTGGTACAAAATATCCTGGAACATCGGGAAGAGACGGTGCTCCGCAAGTCGCGGGATTGTGCGTCAAATGCAAGGGTGGTTCGAAATATTTTTCAACGTGTTATCAGACAGTAATCACGGCGGGAACACGGTCGCGCCGTGTCGCTTTTCAACCCCGGCATCTAAATATTTTAATACTGGAATTCGTCAAAAATACAGTAGAGGAAATGCGGCGCATTTCAAATTCCAGCTTGTTTAAGATGAATACAAATTTATATCAGACGAGGGGGACGAGTAAACGGGTATAACGTCATCGGCGAACTAATAAACAGACTGCGGACCTTTATGCGAAATAAACATTTTCCAAGCGAATTATACGGAGCATAAGCCGAATGAAAATTTATTGCTTCTTTTGATATTTTTAATAAGTCGAAAATAATGTAGTATAGACGTGTTTAACGTCTACAGTTTTGTATTTCTTTTTCTCATTTTTTGGCGTAAATGTATAAAATCCACAGAATTAATTTATAATTGATTCATTTATATTACTATCTCCTCTTTGGGTATGCTACGAATTAAATGTATTTTGTTAATTTCAGTGATACAGTTTACTGAAAAAAGGTAAACCTTCTTGAATAAATGTTTTCACCGATTACTTTTCATTCGTATGAAATGGATGATCAAATTATGAGAGAGCTATGGCACAAAAAATTCATTTCTGGTTTGTAGATATCAACACGTCATAGAAAAATGATAAAAGTTCAGTGTAGTCAGACTTTCGTTTGAAGATTGAATGTTTTAATATAAAATCGTCAATTATTATGCAAGTGGTTCAAGTGTTTTGCATCAAGCCCTGCGGAAAATCGATGGAGATCTTCTCCGTATCATCGATTACCTTCTCCACGGTGACGTAACGCCATCGACAATATATTTCGTGCAACGTTTATTGTCTGGCGGTATTCTAGGAACGGTCGAAACAGAAAACAAAGGTACGATCATCGAGAGCCGTAACGATGATTTTCAATAAAAGATCTTGGCGATAAAGCAGCGAAGCAAACGCCGCCCTGATTGGTATAACCGGCTGGCGAAATGAAGCTGAAATATTCCCGGTGGCCGCGTACGATCGGCCGCATCTTCCAACCTTTCATCGGGAATATTCGCTGCACTGCGCAAAACGCTGATAAATTGCATTATCCCGAGGAGGGGAGGGGAGGGAGGGGGAAGGGTTGACGGGGGTGTACGATCTGCAATCGGCAGCTTATTCGGCCACGTTTAAATTCCTGTTAGAGCTGGTTGTTTCTCCGTGCGGCGCGTTTCGAAGCTGTTTATTAAATTTTACCGGGTCGCCATCAACGCGTCAATAAATTCGCCGGTAGGATCATAAAGTAGAATCGCGAATGCCGAAGTAAATGCCGCGTCATAGTCCGCGCAGTAAAAAGAAATCGGACGCATAAGTAACACGGCCGACACGCTCTCTAGCCCACGCTCTGAATAATTCACCGACTAGCCAGAGAATTCTGCAGGTTTTAGGGGTAAACTGCATTTTTACATGGCGACGTAAAAGCAATGGGACACTACGCTGACACAATGCCGAAAACCTTCATTGTGTGAACCGGGTTTTCCTGGAAAATTGTGTAATCCAGTTACACTTGGTCGTATCACTGGTAAATTCTACTTGCTATAGTTACCGAAATAATTCCTTTGTGTTAACAGGAAATTTAATTAATGTCCGGTATTAGCGAAATTCGTGGCTAAATTAATTGGCAGTGAATTCATTCCTCCCAATTCAATGAGTTCTAAAGTAACGTAGTAAATCGATTCACAGAGATTTTAAATTACTAATTAACGACGTTTTAATCGGGATCTCTAGGTTCAAAGGATGTAATACTTTCAAATATTACAAACTTTCGTTCCGTGATCAATTGAAAATAATTATAACATCCATGACACATCCAACGCTAGACACTGGTTTCAAGAGTTCACTCTTAAAGAATAGCATGTATTATTGACCCTTTGCACTCCATTGGCGTGGAGACAGTCTCAATCTACTGCTCATAAATGTTTTTAAAAAAAGTTACGGTGTTCGGTTTCGATAGATAAAAAACCTACTGAAATTTATTTCCGTATACGCATGATTGCTTCGCGACAAATCGAAAGACAAATAATCGTTCATTGCTGGCACAAAAAGAATCAACGGACTGAAGAAATGGGTATGTGAAAAATGTATCAAATAAATTGTATCAACGGTTTATGCTGCACGTAATACGTATACTAATAACATCGTAAGGTTATAATATCACAATACCGTAAAAATGACGCCATAAATGCAATAGTCAGACAATCTCTCTCGGATCCTAATTTATCTGGGAAACGCCTTATAGGAGCAGTAACCGTTCGTCTCTCTACTTTCTGCAAGTTTTTATGTTATTGCGCATGCTTTATGCCTCGACTGAGATACGGGAAGAAACGCAGAAGCCCGAGAGGAGAATTCTGACACAGGATTAGATCCCGTCCATGTCCCCCGAACGAAGTTTCCCGTAATAAACTGGCGCGCTGTAAACGAAAATTAGAAGCTCGGCCGCGCAAGAACGAGGTAACTTTAAGACCGACGGCGATGCTAGATTCCGCCCTCGTCCATCGAATTACAGCCCTTCTTTTTTCCTTTTTTTCCTTTCTTCGCCGAGCCGCGATAGAAAAAGAGCACCCCCAGCTCGGACGGAGTCGCAACTCTAGCGTTTGGCACGAATCGGTTTCCATCGATGCACCTTAATTGCAATTGCACTCGTAGCGCTCTCGAGAGCTCTCGTCGAATTCGGCCGATAACAGGCGCATCGCGAACGCTCACCGAACCCGTCGTAAATCGAACGATACAGACCCGGTGATCGAAAGGCGTTCCTCTAAGAAGAAGCCGAGAGCATCTCCCCGTTCGATCCCTTCCACTTTCAACTCGCCGCTTGCATTTTGTATTCGTCCTTCCCCCTCTTCAACCCTTGTACATAACACCAAACTGACCGTGTAAATTTTTTAGTTTAATCCCGGTATCGCAGGTTAAACAAGTATTTTTTTCCGTGAACTCTACCGGCTTCCTTCGATAGCCTCGTAACCTTCTCATAGACCCACAATTTTTTTTTTCTAGACGACGCTTTTATACTTCCCGTCGCTAAAATCCATAACGCAATCTTCGACTCTCCAGGCAGTCCTTAACTCTGTCGACTGTCTCACTGTCAGTTAATAGACGGTTATCTTGTAGAATTGTTCATTATTCTCATTCTTTAGTAGTTTCTCGGAAAAGAAATCGTAACATTTTACGTAATTCACCCTGCATGTGCGATACCATATGTATTTTCAACAATTTCGTGATGACAACGTATACAATGATTTCTCTATATATGTCGCCAAGGCCTGGAGGGGCCACGAAGCTCGTCAGGCCTCGGACGCCGAAGAATGTAAACATAACACGGCTCGGGTATGTCACCTGGACGATACGCGTTGCTGGCAAGACCCGTGTTGTTTACATACATCGAGAATTCACTGTACTGCCTCGTGAAAAGCATATACACAGTGTTTTTAGATTGTTGATTGCTACATCAGTGTCCATAAAGGTCGGACGAAATCCGAACAGCTCAATAAATAATGTGAGAATAGAAAAGACACACAGTCAGACGGAGAAAGGACGCAGACTTGAACAAAGTTAGCTTTGCATCGTAGATTTTAATACAAATTGATAATCAATTTATAACAACTTTAAACAATTTAAAATGAGTCGTTTAGACTGGTCTGGTCCAGAGATCTACTATCCGGCAGAACAATGTTCTAACGAGCAGGGGCAAGATTTGTTAGATAAGAGGGTGGTGATTGAAAATCGTATGTTTTGGAACTATGGATGGAATTTGAGGGAAAAGCCAACGCAGCCATTGGAGGAGAACTTTAATGGCAGTATATTATACCGGAGACTTCTAGTGCATGAGCTATCGTTCCCCCATAAAACGTATTTCCTGTTCAAATATACAGTCCCGGTTTCCGTGGCGATGATCGAGCGACCCGCTGGGAAAAGTTGCAGGTTGGTAAAGGGCGAGAGCAAGGACGGAGGATGCACTTGGCACGAATCGGTTTTCCTCCGGCGGCCTTAATTGCACTTGCACTCGGCTCCGGGGGCTATCGTCGAATTTGCCCGTTAATGCCGATAATGGCCACGCCGACGCTAGGCGAACTTGCGGGAACTGAATGCGCGGCGCATCTTATCGCCGCCCCTGGCACCGTGTAAACGCCGCGAGATAACGGCCGGTCCGAATAATTATTTTCCGGGCTGGCGTTTAATGTCCGGCCACGGGAAGTTTCCCTCTCCTCGAGCTTCTCTCTCTCTCTCTCTTTCTCTGTCTTCGCTGACTCCGCGAACTGCTCTGCCGCTAAACTTTTAATTGCCGAAAGGTTCATTGTTTAATCCGAACACCGCCGTGTTGATCCTCCTTTATTTGCCGACGCGAACCACCGTATTTACCGTTGCCAATACACGGTCAAATTAAAACGTCAGGGACGCCCGGACGTCGGAGCACTTTGCACGTGCCGATCCCGAAACTGTCGTCTTTGAAGAACGGATCCAAGATACTGATTTTCGCGCAACTGTAGCGAAAATCGTCGAAGACCTAGCCAAAATTAGTATTTCCAATTTTAAAGCGAATTGTCAAAATATTTCGTTGTCCGGAAAGTTCGTGTCGATTTTTAAGGGAAACTCAAACGCAGTGCATATAAATTTCGATATATATTTATTGAATTATTATAACTGCCATTTTGTTCCATGATCTTTCTCCACCTTTCACGCAACTTGCGTTTTTCGGCGAAAAAATTTTCGCAGAATTTTGGCCTTCTCAGGGAATTTCGCCCTTATGATCATTTTGGAACATCTGCAGCTCATTGCAACGTTCACCGATTTTGCTGAAATTCTCAGAACATGTATAATCCATACAGATCTACAAATCGTACTTTCTAAATTTTCAATGTATTATAAGTCCGCATAAAAAAGTTGCAAAATACAACTTTTAGTATTTTCTCTGCACTTTCGACCAATTGCAATTTTTGTAAAAAAATTTTTTGCACTTTATGCAGTGATCCAATTGTTCTAACTTCTCAAAAGAATTCAGGTAATATAGTCCAATATTGACAAAGTTACGCGATTTTTAAGAGCGTACAAGCGTTAAAAGCAAATTTTCAAAAGCAACTTTCCATGGAAAATCACCGTTCGACCAAGTATTGCAGATAACCGCGTCTGTCAGTGCGCAGAACGATCGAAATATTCGGATCTGTTTCGGGCAGCGTCGGACAGGTTTTCCGAATGTTTCGGTACCGTTCTGCGTGTTTAATTTCTTGCGTCGACGGTCTGCAGTGAAACGCAGACACTTGGTATCGATCAACGATCTGACAGTGAATGCCTGTCGGTCGGAGCTGCGAACGGGATCGGAGGCGGAGTGAGATTTGATCGGAAATGTTGCGATTCCGAGCCGAAAGAAAGAAGGGTCGGGGCCAATCGGCTTTGGTCACACGTTGGCATCGTTTTCCGTGCACAATGGACGGCGACGCGGTGATCCTTCCAACACGAGTGCATTTCCCCGGACACGTTATTTCGTCGACAGAGCCGTCGGTTCATTGACATTCTGCCAACGCCGTTCGGATTGTACCATTGCTTGCGCCGTTGCCCCTCACGGCCCCCGGTATCGACCATCGCACTGTATCGACTCAATTAACAACACCATAAATGATTCATATCGATATATTACACGAGATGGAAATTCTCGGGGCTGAATTTCCCATCTCTCCGATCGAATAGATTGGCAAGAGTGTTTCAATTAATAGCGATCATGCTGGCAAGTCGCGTGGACGTCCCCTTCATTTCCTACGACCTCCGTATTACCTGCATCATTTCCCCCTTGCTCCCGATTCCTCGGGAATCGCACGAGTTCCTCTCGTCGAAAAATATCGGCCTGCGAACCGTGAATACGTGTTCACGGTAAATTTAATTCTTTATCCGCGGAGTTCTAGCTGGCAATCTGTTGTTGCGCCGCGAACTAACCGGAGTTTCTACGATGCAAATTTGATACCCGAGATGCCGTAGGTCGAGCGACACTTCCAAGATATACGGCGCAACTTGCGCAAAAGTATCCGTCACGTGAGTAAACTTGTGATTTATAATATAAACGGAGGGAGGAGCCCGGAGATGAAGACAAATCTCGCCGTGAATACATTAGAACACGCGCGGCTCATTTGCGCCGAGGTGAACGATACCGATGAAATCTAACGCCTCGAAAATGCATAACGTTGTCTAAATTCGTAGTGCAACTGAAACACCAATGACAGTCACACACAAGTAAAGGGGAAAAAAGCGATAAAAATTGTCATATTCCGCACACTTTTTAACCGTTTTAATTTTAAATGTATTTTTATCGTATTATTGCCATCGACCGTGAGAATGTTTTTATTTTGGGATTGTTAATTTCAGCACTGCATAACAAGTGAACATTTCAGTTCCACGGGGACAGGTTACTCAGCAATAAAAACAGCGAAAATAATTTCGAATTCAATTTCGTTTGAAAAGAAATTCAGTTTCGTGCATAAAACATTATTCCAGACTGGTAAATATGTTTCGTACATAAAAGTATGTCTCCACAGTATAATTTATAACGTTTATTAAAACATCGTTTTAGCTCGTTCGACTACGTATTAATACCTCTGACTAATAATTAGGAGAATAAATAACGTAGCAACATGCGCGAACATTTTTATTCGGACAATGTACATACGCAGAATCACAGAAATATAAATTTTATTCTTTGCACTGGCAACTAAACAATTCTTTTCCAAAATATTGTAGCCTTTCAATTTGGAATTACTAGACTGCGGATTTTATGCATTTATGACCAAAATCGGTAGGCGCATTTTAACACTAAACGGCTAAAATGACCGGTTTTCTATTTCACAATTACTAAAATTATAAAAACGTTTCCATATGAAATTACTGAATTGACTTCTTTATTTAAGCACATATTATAATGAAAATCGTACAAAGTTTAAGTAAATTGAATCTTCCCCCTTCCATAAGACGTTTCCCTTTTATATTTTTTGTGCTCGGTAGGTGTAGTGTTAAAACAGTAAAAACATTAGAAAAATTTAAAAATGCTGTTACGTTATTTGCAACCTATTAAACATATTAAGAAGGAAAATAAATTTCTATTTCACTCCAGTTTCTTGCAATTCAGGTAGAAAATTTTTATTCTGCTTAAACGAGTTTTCATTGACCAATATTGGCAACAATATCAGTTTTGTAGTCGTGTTTTTCGTGGTTTTAAGCTGAGCCCAACCAAGCTCCAACAGCTTTTGAAACAAAAAAACCATCAAATGCCTATAATTCACCCTGTTTCCTTCCATATTTAAGAGCGTATAAAACTAACAAAAATTAACGTATCCTAATCAAACTTTTTTCTAAAAATGCCTGGAAGATCATCCTTTTAGACTATGTACACATTCCATTTGTTTTCAATCATTCTGACGTATTCAGACCTATCCTAATGCCACCTACAGAAAAACGGCAGGAACTTTCCGGATAACACAATATTATTTTCTTTCTACCGAAATAACCAGAGTCAAAAAATATCGACAGTGTCTCGAGACTGGGAATATTTTGGATCCACTGTAAACGATCGAGATGTTGATCCCGAAGTTGTCACAGTCGTCAGAACGTTGGTGGTGTGTTGTTGCGGCGTGTATCGGTGAAAAGCGAACGCATCGTGATTAGGGCTGTTGGCGACAGACAAATATATTCCCGATCGTCTCGTCCAACTGTTTGCGTTGATCACTTGGTTGGCGAGCGTCTCGATGGGAACGGGCCGGGCCGGGGTTGCGGGGAGGACAGGGCTCGGATCAATTATTGCTGGGAACTTGCTCGGGACATCGTGTACACTGGTAAGCGGTCCGTTGGAAAGCGCGTCAGGGTGCGGCCGACACGTTTCGACGGGATCTCAAGATGGAAACAGGGACGCGGCCGCGCGCCTCGCTTCGAGTTAGCATATAAATGAAATTCGCCGTGGCCCGGTGAATGCCAATGGACGACCGAGGGTTTCGGCGACGGTGCACGTGTGTGCAAGTACGCGCGCAGCCTGAAACGTTCCGCTCGAGACGCACCCGGCCTCCGAATGGTTACATCTTGCGGAATTCTTTGTCCGTGGCAACGAGCGTTCACACTCGCCCTTTCGACCCCGTCAAATTACCCAAATTTTTCTCGCTTACGCGACGCCTTCCCGCCGTCCGTTCTGCTTCCTTATTACAACATGTACACCCCGCGCGACAATCTAATAAGAACCCCCTTCGATTCTCGGAACCTAGAATATTTAGCAGAGAACCCGAAAACGCCGGGACTCCTCTTGCCTTTCTCCTTGTGTGTCACTTTGCCCGTTCTTCTTCTTCTTCTTCTTCTTCTCGTCTCGCTACATGTCGGCGAGAGAATAGAATGTCGACGTAAACATCGTCGAGGAGGTCACTGTCGGTCAAGCGGAACGGACCTCCGCGGAGGGCAGTTGTACGATCGATTAAGAAGAACAAGTTGGGTACTAGTCCCGTGTTGTGAACGGGAATTTCGAATTCCCACGCGGGATTCTGCGGCCGTGGTCGGTAGGTTGGCCGGTTTAATCGCGGTATAATTAACGTCGTGTGATAATTAAGCTACCACAGCTGTGGGAGGACGTCATTATAGGAGCGAGACGCGTGCGTCGGCGCGTCGTCCCCTTCTCCTCCGCCGTTGTTCCTTAAACGCGATAATTCGTCCTGACGTGTGTTTCAATCCTTCGGAGGGCCGCATAACGAGCCGGGTTCGACACGGTTCGTTAGAGGATGTCTCGTTAATTCAGAGTTAAATTTCCGTTCTTTCGGGTGTTCGCGCGTGACGCGCTCGAGCAAGTTCGTCAAAGCGACGGAACGCGTTAATTAATATTTTCATACTGCCATTTCGTTCGGTGGCTGCCGGCATTCAATTGCTCCAGCGTTCTTCGAATGTTCATAATGTCGAGCACGCACTTAATTAAACCTGCATAAAATTATTATTATGGAGGAAGTGGTGTGTCCCATTGTTGGGATTCGAATCTGCCGCGCCTCCCGACAGAAGAAGCAAGGAAGCCTCGTCTTACACTTCACTTCCGGTTCACGAGAATGACCTGGTTGTGTTCTATTAGTATTAAATATGTGTCGTTGTTACTATTGTTTTTCTGCATTGCCAGAACCACTGTCTACTACGCTCGTTATCGTTGTATTGTTATTGTACTAAGAATTAAAATGGGCTTCGTGTTACTGTCATTTGAAATTTATAATTAGACTATAGACCTTCTATTTCTAACAATCGACACAGAAAATTTGTATTTCGAAAATTTTTAGAAAATTTGTCTGTTAAAACGGAAACAACAACGGAATTTTTGTACAAGTTGTCTGGGAGGAAATATATTGTACAGTCGTTATCGACATTTTTGCGAAACGGGGTTCTGGTGAACGCTTGAACATGTAAAAGCGATGCAGCGTGGTCATAAAACAAATCCGTGACAAACGTTTCTTGTTAATGTCACAAACCCGTGCACTGTATGCATCACTCCCATTTAATGGTTGGAAAGGTAGTATTAGCAACTAATTTCGAGACTACCTCGTTTGCTGTCATGAAAACTACCCAATATACAGGGTGTTTCGACTACGGGTGGGAGAAAATTTAATTTTTCTAATTTTTCACCCTGTATATCTGATTTTATTTTAAATGTTACGTTACCGTGAGCATAACCTTTTAGTTTTTCTGACAGCTTTGCTTGTCGATATCCGTGATGCGTTGAGAAATACGTTTGGAAATGTATCTGGAAAAATTCGATGAATGAAAATCTCCCTCATAAGGATTTAAATAAATCGTGACAAGAGTCGAGAAAGAGAGAGAATTTTAGTTACGAAAATCCGGAATAGATATTTCAAGGAAAAATTATAAGTATTATATAAAGCCGTTGGTGTTGAGTCGACCCAATTTCAAGCGAATTTCTATTTTTCGTGTTGATACGTTTCATCAACGAGCGTATTATTGCACGGGCCAATGAGAGACACGGCACTGGCGCGAGTATGCTGCGGCGGAATAAGAAACTCAAAATGAATGACGCCGGTTTATCGTGTGCGACACGCGTCACGTCGTAAAGTTTTCTTCCCCGTCGCTTCCTCTCCTTCGTCACCGAATCGTCCTCCTCATCTTCGCAAAGTACTCGGGGAAGATAGGTGGCAAAAAAAGTTCTCCTCCGGGTACCGTGTCGACGCGTGTTAGGTGAACGAATCCCTCCAGGGGCACCGTTATGTCGCTCTTCACTCTGCCGGGGGCACCGAGCCGTTCAGATCACTGGGGAATTAGGAGAACTTTCCCAAAAAAGGTAGCTCCATTTTTTAAAAATGGAACACTGTGCTTTCTTTACGGAACAGTCTTCAAATAAAGTACAACATCTTTACAAAATACTGCTAAATTTCTTTTTATTAAATATCTGTTCATAATTATTCCACAACCCACCCAATTGGAGCACCTTAAGTATCTCTTTTATTTTCTTTATAATTTTAAGGGGTTGAAAGTAATACTACAGTATTTTTAAATACCTTAAATATTTTCACCGTTTCGTATCTGATCTATACTCATTTTTACCTTAGATGCATGAAATCCGGAGTCCAATGATTAGGTTTAAAAGAATCATTATTGTGATAACAATTTTTCTCGAGGACAAAGATACCATTAAAACATAATTGCGATAGAAAAATGGGTAAAAATAATTTGTTCTGTTAAATGTCCCAACGATGTCCACTAAATTGTTGCCAATTTGTTAACTCCGATTGCCCGGCCCTCCTTATAATTTCTTGATTAATGTTTACACGTAGTTCTAATGTTACTGTTGATACTTAAGGTCACACGAAGGTCATGACATTATAAGTTATTCATCTTCTTAATAAGGTTGTAAATCTTTTGAAGTGCCATACATAATCGCCACAAGATTATCAGTAAACGACACCGGAAGTAAGTTAAAGCTTCCTCCAAAATTTCCCTGAAAACGAACCGAAATAAACGATCGTGTCCCTCGATAGCAACAAAGCAAACAGAAAATATCTCGGAGCTTATTACACGAAGAGCCATCAATTTGACTTTCTGAAAAGGCTTTATAAAATGAACGGCAACGTCAAAGACCCAAAAAGAGCAAGAAAAGTGGAACACGAGGCAGAGAGACTACAGCGTGGATATAATCGACAAAGGCTTCAAGACTACCGTGAACATTTTTCGCGAAAAAATCGACAGGGCCGAAAAAACTTGGCAGTTTCCAGTCATAAAAGTCACTCGAACGTGTGCAACGTCATAAAGTTCTACCGGTCGGCGCAAGGGCGTGTTTTACCGGTGTCGTCGACGTATGCAAAATGAAACGCGGTCTCTTCATTTCGTAACGTTCCACAGCCACCTTGTTTATCGGCGTTTATTGAAACATTGTCGGCAAACTACGTAATCAACGCGCGCGCTGCAACGTTACTGGGACGCGGAGGGAGTGAAAATAAAAACTATAAACATCATGAGGATATTGGGCAATTTTGGAACGGAGGTGCTTGGTGGTACGCTCCCGATTCATCGCGGTTTTACGAGAGGAAATTTCGGCTGCGAAAACAAAATTTCGACCGTCGTTCTTTCGAAATCCGTTCCCCGTATGCATACGAAGAAGTACATTGTGGTGGTTGAACGAAGCTCAGAATCGAGGAAAGTCTGTGCGCAAATGGAAAATCGTCGGGCGCAAGGAGATTGAATCGTAACGGTATACTCTGGGAATACGAATTCCAAGAAAATTCAAGTGGCCCGTGATGGAAAAATTACTTCTGCTCAACCTGCTCTACTCGCGTTCGTGAAATGAAACATTCGCTGTTAGAAATAGCGATGATAGAATTCGAAGCAGGAATCGCTAAAATAATTGAGAAGAACAGCAGGGTCCACCTGTCAGGTTAACTGTACTATACGATGGAACAACAAAGTACCTGAACATTTAATTTCCGATTCTTTAACCTCAACTCATTTTAAAGCTTGGAGACTGTACTTTTACAACGCATTGTGCATTTTCTGCTGAGATATTTTGTATGATTTCTTTTTTATGTCTTTATTTGCATTCCCGATATAGGTCAACAACACGGCCAGTGTCGTGTATCGCCCAGGAGACGTAAGCGGACCGTGTTATGTTTACCTCCTCGGTAGTGGGGATAATTCCGCGACGTTTATCATCCAGGCTTTGACGACATATATAGAGAAATCACTGTAAAAGCAGGTGACAATCTAAAGGTACGATTTGAAGCATGATTTTAGGTATCTATCACGATGTAGCCAATGGAAATGTTGTAAAATAGAGTTTACCATATTACAATAGAATTAATTCTCTCTCAAGTAACACGAATTGTTCTCTAATTTACGATATCACTGTGCGCTGATTTCGGCGACGGTAAAAATATACTGGGACGGATGAAAGACTTGTCTCACGTGCTGTTGTTGTCGCAGCTGCTCAGCCGGCTCTCGATTTTCGCCCCTGGCGACGGCGATCGATTCCTCGATGCACTTGGTCGCAGGCACCGCGGTGCACCTCGCTACAAAGACCTCGGCGCACTCGTCCCGGCGACTTGCATTGCAAAGCACTTCCGGTCGAGAGGATCCTCCTCGTCGTGACTCCCTTAGGGAGGTGTACGAAAGGGTCAAAGGGTAAGAAGGGTTCGTTGGTCCTCGATCAACTCCCTATACCACGCGCTCGCACAGGTCACTTACTATCAACCTATTCTGTCTGTATGCATTTACTTGCGGTTCCGAAGCCTCTCCCCTCTTGTCACGCCCTTCGCCCCCTTTTCTGCCTTCACTTTCAGCCGCCACTTTATTCTGCTACCCCCTCCCCGGGCGAGAATCGTCGCGCGTCGGCCAGACGATCGACGATTACAACGCCTCCGGAAGTCATGGCGTTCTCTTTCAACGTGTTTGTCTCCCTGTCTACGTGCATGCTCGCGATCTACCTTGAACAACGGCGTTGTGTGCTCGCGACCAACACGACCCCTTATCTTTCTCGCGTGTCTCGAACGATTATCCAATTTTTCCGTCGGCGTTAAGATGCTACGGTACAGGAGATAGCCGCGTTATTTATTTGATGGCGAGCCCGTTCCCTCGAGTTACGCGACACTTCGCGTACGCCATTTCAGTTTAACTTCATACCAATTCATGAGCCCCGAAACCTTTTTTTAGAGCGAACATTCGGTTAGCCAGAACACGCGTTCCTTCAAAAAGATTAAAAAGTTCCATGTTATTAATCCGCAAGAACAACGTCTGCACGCCGCGACTCTAAAGAATATTTCCAAAATTATTAAACCATGGATTTGAAACGTTTACGACGAAAATGAGTAGATCGAACGTAAAATAGGAATTTAGAAATACTGTTGTACTGTTTCCAACTTTGTAAAATTATTCAAAAACTTATTATTTTTTTTATAAAAATATGATATACCGCTGTTGCTATCCTTACAGTTTGAATTCTTCGCTTCATTTAGAAAACATGTCTACTATAATTATGGCAAGCTACAGAAAAACTTGAGTACTATTACGTAACATTTTGTACAGAAATCCAAGATGTCCTCGAGCGCACAAGTTACTCACGGACGTCCAAGTTGTTCGCCGATGTCAAAATTGAACATGAACGCTAGCGGGCGTATTGCCTCCGGGCAGTTGGAGTACCGTTGAGCCTCGAATATGCAAATGGTGTACGATCACCTAGAACGATCTGCGTCCAATTTTGCGAACAGCAGCGCGCGCATCCAAAGAAATAATTCGAACCACCGATCATGCTCAGTTTACTCAACGTTCCGCGAGCACAATATTCGAAATGAACCGCGCTCCACGGACGATCCCTAGATATCCGTCCAGAGAAAGAATCGAGTAAACGCGAACCGCAGCCAGGAAAACTGTGAATAAATATTCAAGGCTCGTCGACTTTTTCCTCGTTTTCCTCGGGAAGGGAAACCGCGTTCGAGTGGACCCTTGACAGAAGCCACGTTTCTTTCCCTTGCTCGGCAAGTCGTTCCGGGTATCCCGCGAGAATCGTAACGCTGTCTTATCCTCGACTTCGTCCTGCGTCTTCGTCTAGTTCGCGGCCGTTGTCCTCTTTTTATCCAACACCCGTCCCAACAAGTAAGCACCTGTGCACGAAATAAACCACATAAAATGGAAATACCGGAAATGGAGGCCGAATTCCTCCCGAAAACCGCATTATCTTCTCCCGGAGATCGCGGCAATACGAATGCAAATTGAATTTCAGTGATATTCGAATTTTCTGTCTTCTTCGCTCTTTCTTCCTCTTAGCAGTAAACGTGACGAAGTAGAATTTGCTGATTTCTATTTGTTCCTTTAACTTTCTTTCAGAGTCTATTGCTCGAGCTAAACAGGCGCAGTTAACATATTTGGTCGTCTATCTTGAAGACTATGCCTTAAGAGCGAAGATCCAAATTAAAATGCGGATTTAATATGCCTCGCTGTAATTCTCTTTAAATATCTCCGGAACTGGTGCGCGGATAAAAAAAAGTATCCTACGAAAATTGCTGGTCTTTTTACGTACAGTAAGATCCCACAATAAAAAATATACACTCCCAAAGAAAAAGATAGTACACGCGTGCTATCTTTAATTTCTTGCGTTATAATTATGGTACAGAAAATGTACCATAATACAGAGTGTAGGGAGTGTAGGTTTCCACTTGAAAAAACAAACTTGACCTTCAAATGACCTTGAAAACACCATCCAAATAGCTCTTCCTTTCTCACTCTGCTAAAATAGCGCCGTATCGACATGAACCGGCAAAACATTCTTCGGGATAATGTTGGTCGGTGCAGGTCCGTGCAGTACAAGTGTGAACGACTCCATATAAAACGCATGTTTCAATGTTTTGTCGTGCCGGTTCGTTAGGTTGACAGTACGAGCCAGTCTGTGCAGTATAGTGTGAACTGACCTTAAGTACAGAATATTTGTTTAACAATTGGCAAACAGAAAGTTTGATAAAATCCTGGGAACTTTTTCCTTTGGTCGGTTTGTACATTCGTTTTTCTATCGTTCTCAATCAACGAAACGCGTTACGCGTCGTTATGTCGGTGAACTGAGGCACATCGACCGTGGTGGAAGTGGAGCGGGCAGAATTTTCCAGCGCGAGATATATTAATCAATCGGTCGATGCAGCCCGATGGAAATCGAGGTCGGCAACTCGCGACGCGAATATTTTTAATCCTCGCGCGGCTTAACGAACCTGCACGAAGATCGAACGGTTCGAAAACGCGTCCCGGTTCGAAAACGCGACGCGGGTGCGGGTGCGGGGCGCGACGCTAAACGATTCGGCACGTCGTCAGCGTCATCCCGTTTTGCGAGCTGCTGTCTCCGTCGGTTTGTCCACGTCCCGCGGACATTCCGATAACGAAATTGCAGGCGGACCGATCTCGCCGACGGTTCGCGCTGCTTTTGAGCCCCGATTACTTCCGGTTCGGCAGTTTCATTGCCCGAGAGCTTACCGCCCCGGATTTAATTTATCATCTTCGCCGGAGCTGCACTCCGATCCCGTCGGCCCTTTTCCCGTAATTTCTCATCGCCATTATGGATCAGCGCCGTATTCGTCGCCTCCACGGAAACAGTTATAAGTTCGACGTACCTTCTTGACCCGGGCCGCACCATAAATATCTGTGAGTGTCGGCAATCGTCTAAATTTGACCTAACCTTCCCCGATTCGACGGTACAAACCGCTCCGGCTGGTACGAATTTTATTTTCGCGACTGCTAAAAGAGGACGCCAGCGCCGGAGGATACTTTTAATTGTAACTGGATCGAACCATGTTCCAACTCTTGCCGTAGATTCGGAGCATTTTTTATTTAGTTAGCACGTTTAACACATTTAAGTCCGTTCTGACAGGTTGAACTGATCTACAAGATGGGGATAAAATTCAAGCTGGACATTTTTAAAACTGCTTCAAGTTTTAAGTGTTAATTACACTACGATTATGTTAGAGCTGAGATAAACGAGTAGAGCAAACCGTTGAAATACATTCCATTTCATCATTTATAGTATTTTATTCGGAGACTCGCAGAAAATTAGTTACAAGACTTTATCTTGCTAGTTGCAGGATATATCATTTATTCAACTTAGAACAGATTTGCATCGTTCGCTAATTATTTTCACAGGAATTCTTATGATAGAGATACTATTTACGCCAGTATAATAAGTTAAGAATTTCTATACCAGCGCCTACAGTTACGTCAACGAGATATTAATAAATATAATTTCAATATTGTATAATAAGATATTAATAAATCCCCTAGCCAATACTCTAAACAAGATGGAAATGCGATTACGTGAAAAATGATTAAGATGAACTGTTGGGAAGCTTGTCATCCTGATTTCTTCCTACAAGTTGTAAATTGATAAAGTTTTTCTACTGAAAGTTACGCGCCATGATAAATTACATAAAACACGAACTTTGACCCCCTCCCACTTTTGACCTTCGAGCCCGATAGAACCGTTATTGTGTGAAATCGATGTCAGACCCATAAGGTTGCTAATGCACGAAGTTCGAACTAAATCGCTCTTGGGAAATTTCATATACGGGATAATGCAATCGGGAAGGGATGGTGACTGTACATGAAAACGAAGTTGAAAACAGAAAATAAAATTTGATTATATAGGATAACTGCTCTGAGAAAATTGTCTTTGAAAATTGGTTCGATCCGTATGCTACTTCACTCGAGAATGCAAGAATCGATTCACACATCTGTATCTTGAATTTATATTTTTATTTCTTATAGAAATAGTTATAATTATTATACTCGCGGAAAACCAACTAAAAATATTGTTTTATTATGAGTTTTTCTAAGGCTGGAATAAAACGTTTATAACATACACAAGGTGTCAGATATGACAAAATGAGTACAAAGTGCATTTGTTTGTTAACTAAAAATGTGCTAAAGAATATTTAAAATGCGCAAACTGAACACGACAGAGGACTTTTAATTAATCCGCTTGAAACGGTAACCGTTCGTCATACGAATAATATCGGTAAAAGTTAAAAATAACTTATCGTTCTAAACATCTGGACTTGATTAAAAAATATTCACAGAAATTGATACCTTTTAGGTGTCCAGTTCTCTTTAACCACTGTTTAAGCATGTTCCCGTACTAACAAAGTAATATTGAACTATATCAGCAAAAGGTTCGCAGAATACTGGCTAGCCTATTACAATTTTACTGCTATTAGATATAAAAATGAAAAAGAAAATTCACATATGAAAATGACAAAGAAATTACAGATTCGTATTTAGCTCACGGAGATCTAAAGCTCCCGCAAAGTTAGAAATCCGAAAGAAAGTTCAAATTCGTGACACCCATAGATCTTCAACAACATCAGCACAATTACCGCGTATCCGCGATACATTTTGCCGATCTACGCCGATCATTGTTGGATTGTCGACGCCTCCTGGAGTGCCCCTTAGAACTGCGAAACTTGCGCCGGCAGGTATGTCGGTTCCAAAGGCGTCGATAATCTCGGCGGCGGGTGATTAGAAATTCTGTCGCGAGACCGTGCCAGAAGACTCCTGGGTATTGCGCATCCTTATCGAGTTTGCCACGAGTTCCGCGGCACCGCGTCGAATAATTAACCGACGCGATTGGGAATTACGAGACGCGCGTTTAATACACGCGGTACACAGTTTGCAAACGTGTACCCTTCCCCTCCCCCTCCCCTCCCCCTCCGTCGACCCGGACGGGTTTTGTGTGCAATAGTCGGCCGTGTAAACGCATCGACGACCGATCCCATCCGCAACCAGACCGCGAACGAAACTTTCCGTGGGGCGCGTTCATCGGAATGGATGACGAGTGCCACTCGTGAGCTTGACGATCAGCTGCGCGCAACCCAGTTTCCGTGCAAACGATGCACCCCATCCGTGTAAACGGATCACACGTAGCCCCGCACCGCCCCGAATCCACTTCGAAAACACAGGTTTCCGAAATCCGGCGATATTTTTTATATACGGGGTGTTCCACTGGAAGCATCGCGAGCATTTCATTTCCCGAACTATAGCTCGTGAAAAACTTACTCTGTTTCGGGGGAAACGTGTTAGGGTGGTCACAGATCTCCAGGTGGACGTAAATATTTTGAAATATTTTGTAATATTTTTTGTAATTTCTTTGAAATAATTTCTAGTGGTGCTTCAGAGTCACCACTCGAGTGCTAAGGGTTAATAAGCTATGCAGGCTGTCCAAAGAATGTCGGAAATTCTTGATAGGCGTGGCTCCTGAGACCATTCGAAGACACTTTTTCCTTAATTAAAATTTCCGCCTCGGCTTTGTTAGAGAATTATTAACGAAAAACACGGCAACCAATCAGGGGACGGCTACAGCGGACGGATTCCAGCTCGGCCAATGGCAACGCCAATCCGTTCGCTGTAGTCGCACTCTGGTTGGTCCGTGTTTTGTGACCTATTTTCTAAACCGAAGTCTCTGCTACATTAAAATAGATTGTCCGACACGCTCTTCAATTTTCCACTTAAATTATTCTGCAGCATTGAATTGATACCGTCGTATAAATGTAATATGACGATGGAAATGCATATTTGAATGCAGAACGCGCAGCTTTTCAAAGTGGAAAATGCGAGAACTAATTAAAATGTAATTTTCTTCGCAAGAGTTCTCAATAGGTCGATAATAAAGTAAAATTATATCGACTCTGGTTGAAGTCAGAGCTGAAATCATTAAACTTGACTCAAAATGAACACTTTAAGCAAAATCTACTAATTCAGAATATGTTTTATAATTGCGTTCATTTATTATAATAGCATACACGTTCGAGTTATTAGCGACTGTAGCGTAGTTTAGCGAATTATATTACATTGATATTAATTTTTAGAATTCGTTACATCTACTACTATAAATGCATTCCAATATGCTTTTCATTTTTGGAAAAAATAACGTTCTATTCTTTTCTAACCCGTATCGAAGCACTGAACTAAAAGTATAGATATAGAATAAATATAACTGTCGACACGGTTCAGATGCGTAAAAACCGCACCGCACGGCGATGGCATTGATAATTTACGGAGCCCGGTATAATACAAACTAAACAGCGGTAGAAATTAAAGAGAGTGGCCATCGATTACGGGGGCGCCAGAAATTAAGGTGAATATCACGCTGAAACGCTATTACGCACGAGTGGGAGAGGGTGGTGACGAATGAACCCATAAAACTCCACCTCGGAGCGCGATACCACCATGCTGGCTCCGATAGAATCTGCAATTATGCTTACGAAACGTCCCGACTATTTTACGTTAGATCAAGGCCCGATGGTCTCGAGGGGTAGGGGGCGGGGGTTGAAATCGTCTGGAGTTATCCTTTTTGGCTTCTTTCTTCGGCGAGGGTGTCACACGCGGAGGAAAAATATCGGCGATAAAACGCGGTGTCTCGTTGGCCGCGGGACGCATCCGCTATACTTCTAAGCGACTACGATTTCGTATGCAATAACCTTCTTCCCGGCTGTTACCCGTTTTATTCGGAGAGGGGGGAGGGGGACGAGGTTGCCCGCGTAATCGACTCCGGGTAACGATATAACTCTATTCCGGGCAATAATTGCGACCGCGGCGGCAAAGAAACGGCACCGGGACCGGCGCGGCGGGATATTATTAAAAATAAACCGCGCCGGGCGCGCGTTCCCATCGATATTTTTCCTTTGTACATATTGTTGCGACGGTAATGTTGTTGCTGTGTTGCGGGCGACGCGCGAGATTGACCCTCCAACCGCCATATCGCCGGCCGTTTCGCAACCGGCGCAATAATGCGTAATAACGCGTTCTCTTATGAAAGAACATTGAAACGGAAAGAGGGAAAGTTATGGCAGCCGAATTGATAATTCCGGAAGAGCCAATGCCGGAGTGAATTTGCATGTTTCATCGTCGCAAAAACGCCCGGTCGTTTTGAAGTAGAAACGCCCGGCATTGGTCAGACACGTGAAGTTTCATTTAACGCGAACTGGTCGGAACTGCACATTTTAGATTTTTCGTTCCGCCGGTACTAATATTGTGACGATACTTGGGCGGAGAATTATTGAATTCATTCGTTTGTAAACATATTGCAATATATAAAGTCGTGTCGAATATCGTGGGACGTGCTGTTTCAATTCTTCTGAAGAACTGAAAATTAGTTACGTTATAAGTACCAGCAGTTACCTATACTATGGAGAATTAATTTGTTTGTAGAAAAAGCCCATAGAAGCTGAAGATTGCGACGATAAATAGTAAGCAGATGCGCAAGCTAGTTCAATATGCAACGAATCGGCCCAACAATGGACGATATTCAAGATTGGCCTGATAAAGGTGGTTTGTGGGACGCAATTTTACAAGCAGCGTAATAACAATTCTAGCGAGTATCGGCGCGGAACGGCAGGTACCCATTGGCATGGGGCGGCTGGGTGGCCCTTTCGCCGTTATTATCAGTTCGTCATCTTTGTCTCAGTGGTTGGCAACGACCCTCCTGCTCCCATCCTAGGCTGTCTTTTCAGCCATTCGACGAGACTGGATGCGGGTGGAACAACCCCTCCGTGCGGAAGCATCGGTGACGCGGCACTTCGGTCACGTGGACGAGAATGCAGCTCGTTTCAGAGAAGCGGGAATATATCTGGCATCGGGAGAATGCACTCGATAAAGCTGGGGGGGCCACTGTACTCTATTGATTGGTCTGCGGCATTCTGTGTGTTGAATTCCGTTCCGTAATCTCCGTGCGACCTGCACACACGCGTACCCGTATTCAGAAGGACCGCTCCCTCGCCCCGTTAATTTAATAAATCACTCGAATGTAACCGAACAACGGAGAAGGATCCCGCGGATCTGATCCCCGTCCCTGCATAGTTCTTTCCGTTTCTTCGGGTCACAACGGTCCTTTTTTTTTTTATTGCCCGTTACTTGCCGGTGTAAACAATATTGTGCGAGCGACAGAATTATTCGACGGCTCGCGCTGCTACGAGTGCTTTCTTTCAACAGTTCTGCGCAGAGGTAACAGCGTTTTCTCTATTACTACCTGCAGCTGTTTTATGGCCGGTTGAATTGTTGTACGAGCCTTCGATAGTCCGGGTTACTGCAATTTCTCGTTCCACTTATGATCGGAATTTTGCGATAATGTATTATAGAAACTGCAGAATGTAAGAATGTAATAAATAGATTGTGGGTCGTTACGTAAAACAAAAATTGTCTGATTAAATTGCAAGAAACATCAGTTGAATTCTTTTAGACTTTCTATCGTTTGAAATTGCACCATTTTTGTCATAAAAGCATAGAAACCGCGGTCTAGTAACGAAGTGTTTTCTTTCAGCTCTGTGTAAAATTAAAAATGATGCCATTTCTATTTTTTGTTAGAACTCGACCTAGATAAAGTCGAGTAAACAGCAGACGTTTTAATGAATTCTTACGAAGCCATGCATGACTTCTTCCTATTCTCTAGGTATGTAGATGTAAACACAAAATTCTTGTTTTATTTTCAGTTAGAACCCAGCGCGCGGATAATAGCATACGAACGACTGAATTATTTTATGGGTATTTCGACGCTGTATGTCGTCATGTTCGTCAAGCAGAGAGGAGAAGAATTTTTTTATTTTTTGTTAGAAAGCGATATAAATAATGTCATATAAACGTCGTTCGTATGATCCGTATTATTTGATGGAATTTTGCGACGTCAAGGCCGAGCTCGGTAGCCCGTTTCACCCGCATGATTTGTACTGTTTCGTGTCGGGAAATATTTTAATCTCGTTTCTCGCGAGCCAATTTCAACCGGAGGACAAAATGAATAAATAACGGGTCTACAATATTTTTGATCATGTTGCGCTTTTCGCGATGATTGTAGTTTACTCGGTCGCCTTGATTACCAGGGAATATTTTATTTTTAACGATAATATGAACAGCCCCCGATTGACCGAGCTGTCTTCTGTTTTTGATTTTAATGAAATTTATTTGTTGCTGGAAATATCACAGATTCCTCTTCACGGTGTCACTAATTAGCCTCAACAGGATTCGAATGCGAAACACCCTTGTAAAAGTTGGAAAATGCGTAAAACATTATCCTTTAAAGCGTTATAAATCTGCGTCTGCTACGTTGAAGTTGAATCTTCGAAACTTTCGAGATTTAAATGAAACGTGAATTTATTAACCACATTCTCGGGCTCATCGAGTTCCCAAAGCGGAAAAGTTTATTAAATGGAGTACAACAAAGCCTTCTGTTCAACAATCGACAGTTCGAAACTTCTGAGTTTCCCAAAGAACTTAATGAAGTTTTAATAACATTTTCTTCAATTCCATTTTAGTTTTAATCCACGGAAAAACGACTCGAGAAGGGAACTGAATTCGCTTTACCAACGGTTTTCTTTTTCCGGATAAAAATATCTAATTCGAAAACTAAACGATTCCCTTGAATAAAATCGGACATTTCACACGCGACAACCTAATAGTTATAAACGAAGCTTTGAAAGGTTTTAAACGGAGCTTGTAGCTATAGTGAGCTGCAGGCCACAGGATTCGCTTCAGCCGCATCACCACAACTGGCACGTGCGATTAACCGACGGTATCCGAAATTGTTTCTGATTAGCGGAAGATCACGAGTCACGTTCCCCGATCAACGAACCCGTCGCATTCCCGAAGCCGAGCGCATTCTGCTCGGCCTGGGCCGAGGTCCCCCGCGCCCCGCTGATCACGGGGTAGCTATAACAGTCGGCAGTCTCGTTTCTTGAGTAAACAAGTCGTTTCCACTGTCGGCAACTTCCGCCTTATCTACTCAATTAGACAAACTGCTTGTTCGTCGGCAGACATCGTCGCGGGAGCGCCACCGCGCCGTTTTCTCGTCCCATCGCGCTTTTGTTCGGTCCCCCGTTGCCCCACCTCTCGCGCGCATGCAGACGAAACTTTCGAATTTACTTTTCCGACCCTCCCCGAAGGCAGCAGCAGCAGCAGCAGCAGCAGCAGCAGCAGCTTCTTCCTCCGAGCGTTTATTAAGAGGAGGGTGAAAAGTTTCGCGGAACCGGTGCGGAAAGGGAACCCGCGAAATCGCTGCTTCCACTCTAGCGATAGCGGAGGCACTCACGCGTCCCCTAACCCTCGGATCATCCCTTCCCCTTCTCGCCGGAATTTCTTTTACTCTAGCCGGACGATCCTAACAGACAGGACCGTCGCGCGTCGTCCTTCCATATCTCCACGAGTCTTTACGACCTCCTCTCGCTACTCTTCGATGGCTATTCGGTATCGTTATAGCGCTCCGACAGGGACCGAGATTAATAGCCCCGATGAGTGGACTTTCGTCTTGTTCCCGTGTCACGGACGTGAACTTAATAGCGCACGATCTCATCGTTCGATGGTCCCTGACCGCACATCGCACTATCGAGATCGAGCTGATGCAAAACTCGCTTGATTGAGAGAGGTGTCAGCAACCCACTGCGCACCGGGATTTGGTGAAAGCTGCTTGTTCAGGAGTGGAGGTTCGAATGCGACCGGATTTCTTGGTTATTTGCAACTGTTGGACGTCCAATTGGAGGAAACGTAGGAGGTTGTTAACCCTCGTTCGTTCCTCGTTCTCCCAATTTCCATTTTTATTCATAAATTTAAATCGAATTAATTCAGCCTGAAAATATAATACTTTCGCGAATTCAACATATTTTCATGCAAAATAACTTTGTGTTTCAAACAAACGAAAATGTCTTACTGCCTGGTAAAATCCTTGGTTGCGTAAACTTATCAAGATGTTTGTGCAAGCATTGCACTACTTACGCCTGTTTCGTGGGTGCTTCAATGACTTCGTTCAAAGTCCCTAGTCCCCCCGACGTCGATAAAATGGAATTTTCTTTTGTACGGAGAAGTGTGTTGGTTATGTTGCATACTTGAGAAAATTGTGCGGGCTGTTGTTTATGTATTTGATTTATGCATTCGTACGCATGAGCAGCGATTTGCAATTAGATTTACAAAGTTGTAGGGGTGTATATAGCGACGCGATGTAACCTTACACGAAGTTGCGCGATTACTTGCAAAGGCCTTGGTGTCTTCGAACGACAAATCGTTCGTAACACCGTCAAGGACGATTGGCGCGACTGACTTACCCGCTGACAAGTACACTAGCAAACGACCGGTGATTATGTTACCTCTGTACATTCGAGACTACACGTTTTACTTATCGGCGATTGTTTAATGGTCTGAAACTGAATAATAAAACTATTAATCATCGCGAGCTATTCTACACGCAACAAGTTTATTATAATATTCGTGAGACAGTTGAACCGAGTCACTTTAGCAGGTAATTGTATTTTAATAAATTGTCACATGGGCGTTTAATCATTTTCTCGGGCTATGATCAGATACTTTTGAAATTTTCTTTCGAAATTACGCGTCAAGTAAAATATTTCAATAAATGCGAATGAAATCTTCTTGTATCATTTGTACAAGTGAAACAGTGTTGCGTTAAATGTGTTCTCTGAAAAAGCGGGAACAGAGTAACCTCCTTACTTCCATAAATAAGGTAAAGAACTTTCAATTTAATTTTAGAGTCTTTTAAGCGTGTCAAGAGTTCAACTTTTTCTAAAAATAATGAAGCCGATTCAACTTGCATTTAAATAGTAACTGTAGGGTAGCTTTTAAGGTTTAAATGGAAATCGAAACAATTTATAGGTACATTACAAAATTCATCTCGACATGATGAATTTCAAAAATTCAGGTCAGCAGTATACATGCATAATACGCTCAACTTCTTTTTATTCTTAAGTAGTTTCAAATTGATGAGTTCGTTAGCCCAACATATAACTCCGAATGCGATCGTTTTAACTATTACTTTCAACAACAATAAACCTACGAAACATTAACAGGATCTAGTAAATAATATCTTGTAAAAATAGCAACCCTAAATTCATTTAGTTTGTCCGTAATATACAATATAATAGATGATTGGACAAGGAAATTTATTCCACTAATTTCCGTAAATGAATTTTTGTAGTTTCAATAATTGTAAGATGTAAAACCAGTCATGGTAGGTTTAGTGTTAAGTACATTGGCAATGCTGCGAATCAAGTTAAATATATATTTATCAATATTAAAAGAATATTCTGTGTCAGAAAAAATTCTAGTACTTTGTATGGCTGCAAATAAATTTCTTCGTGCCGTAAAACTGTCGAGCGGTCGATGGACGTAACGGAGAAGTATAATTTCCTAGAGTAAGAATATCAATTCTAGAAAAACACAGCACAGTCATCGAGAACGTTCCCAACAGTGTTGCCAAAATGCTAATAACCCGGAGTGGCTAGCAATCTCCGTGTAATCGAAGCCCGACAAACACGAGAAGGAGGAACTCCCTGTTCCAAATTCCTCCCGAATTCGGTTCGTTTCCGCTGCCTGAAAAACGGATTCCCTCACCTAAAAAAAAGAAACAATACCGACGCGACGTGACGGGACGAAATAATCGGAATAAGAACAAGTAGAAGAAAGAGGTCTCGCAACATTTTCTAACCGGCTGAAAAATACATCGCGATCCACCTGCGGCGACCGCAAGGCGCCAGTAGTATGGGCACGCGATGGTACGGCAGGATGACGTCACGGTCCGTGGCGAGAGCCGGCGAGCGCCGGCGAGCATGCACGAAGTTGCTCGAAATGTGCCGCCTGGTTCTCGAGCAGCGCTCAGTCTGTCGTCGAGCGTCGCGTGGTCGTGACGTTCGTCGCACTCCGCGCGCTCTTTCGCCCTTTTCTCCCACCTTCCCCCCCTCTCTTCGTGGCGCACAGATATAACCGGTCCGTCCGTTTTTCCGGCTCGCTTTTCCAATCGCGTTATCAGTCACCGCCGGCACGATTATTCGCGTCGCCGCGCTCCATGGTACTGAGAGCCGCGGGGCCTATTGATTCGCGCCGCTTGTGATCCGGTGCGACGACGACGGTACAAACAGAGGACGCAGAATCGTTCGCGCGGGGACTATAACGGAGCCACGTCGTCCTTCGCCAGACCTGGAAACCGTTTATTCAACGACGACGACGACGACGACGACGACGACGGTAGCGGCAGCGGCAGCGACGACGGCGACGGCGGTCTCTCTGGCCGAATTAGAAGTCGGGGAGTATTGATTGCACGCTTCTAAATGAATAACAATCCCAGCGTGGTGGAGGTCGAGCTAGTGCCGCGACTACCGTTGCACGCTGATCTTCGTGGCAGCTGACTGTAAGTGGTTTCGACGGCCGTTTTAAAGTTCGTTGCCCCCCTGGATTTCCGCACCGACCTCACTCCTTATCCATCCATCCGTCCGTCCTCCCTTCCCCCCGCCTCCCTATTTCCCCATCCATCCCCCAACTGCCTCTCTCCCCGAGCCCTTCTGCGCGCACCCCACCGACACCCCGACGCCTCATGATCCTCCCACACCGTCCGTCAGACAGCCTTTTATCCGAGAAACGGTGCGAGTCGCCGACGTCGAAGCGTCTGGAAACGAGCGAGCGAGCGAGTAGGCGAACAAGCGAACGCCGGCCACCGTAATCGAACTTTAAAAGTCGTCGGAAGAATTATTGATTCGCTCTACTGGCGGTGCTACTGGATCCGCTTACGCCGACTGCGTAGCGCTCTGCACACCCGCACGCTCGCTCCTTCCGCCTTCGCCTCGCGACGCGATCTTCAGATCTTGCTAGATCCTGGAGAGTTCACGGCGCTCTGGATACCGAACTTTTGTTAGCGAACTCATTCTGCTTCGATTCTTTTGCTTCGGCACGTTCACCGCCGTGTCGCCCATATTTGGAATTATTTTTCCAGATTTTCTACATTTTCCTAGACTTTTCTAGATTTTCTAAATTTTTCTAGATTTTTCTAGATTTTTCTAGATAGACTGTGTTGAATTCGCCTGTGATTTGGGAAATATGAATTTCTTTTATCTTCTAATAAAAAATATTAGAGAATAGGAAAATTATATATTTATTACAAGCCAAAATGTAAAATCTTGAAAACTCTTTTTACACACTTTGAACAATAACTCACGAAATATGGGTAAAACTATAGTCTGATACTTTGCACGCAATATAATTTGTAAAGTAGATAGACTTGATTCTCGTATGCGGATTGTGAAAATTGATTTTTATCGCTTTGAGTACACGTCAATTACAATGTGCGCGAGACTAATTGCAGAACAAGGATCAAAGGCAGCAGGGAATGTATAAAACGTTGTAAATTGTTTTTTAGGTTGGTTTTAGGAAGAGAACCAAAGGCAATGAAGGATATGTGAAATATTGGAAATAGTTCTTTAGCGTTTTTAATGACATGTCACTCGTAAAAGCGTGACACATTTTTCTTTGAAAATAGTAAATTATTTTGCTGCGTTCTTTCATACCTCCTTTGTCAAGTTTTGTTGCTCATGGAACGTCGCAAATTCGCCTAGAATCGCAATCCCTTGCACTCTGTTAACCGTTTTAAACGTTGAAGGTTTAATCCGATTTACACGCCCTGCTCGCCCACACGAGGTATATTGGTAAATATAAAACCGTCTATGAACAAATAACGCGACTACGTTGAAAGGTACCACCCAATCATAACACTTTTACTACGATTTTCAATAGTTGTTCTGTATCAAAAGGAAGCTTAAAGAACTTACATAATAATCTCAAATAATTGCTAATCGATAATGTGTTAAGGACATAAGAATTGAATTGAGATGTTGAAGACCCAATTACACTGAAAACTCGGTAGGATTATTTCGTCAGGTCAGAGGCACAAAAACTGAGATTTTTATCTTGCTTTTTACTACAAATAGTCGAAACCAAGTTCTAGTGTATGTGCTCGTTAGTAAAGAATTCGTTCGAATTGAAAAGTGCTCAACCCAGATTGCACAGTTCTGGTTTAGTTTTGCAAAGAAGGTTGGCAGACATCAAAAGAGTCGGCTGCGCCATTTGAAAGCGTTCCGCGTGTAGCAGTGATCAATGCCTAGGCAAAATACTGCTCGTCTGGTTGTCAGCCAGCGGATGAAAGCGTGTAACGTCGCGATTATCAGCGGTTCTCAAACCGGCGCGTGAAAGTTTATGAAAATTCGATCGGTCGCGACGCGACGCGTTGCAGATGGACCCCGGCGTTCGTTTACAACACGATCGATTCGCCGGCTCGTTAACGAGACGGTGCAATCGTCGGCAAACAACGTGTTCTACGGACGCACACGCTTCGCTAGCTGCGAGTGCGTGTCTCTCCGACGCACTGCGCGCAAATTCGCATCGACGGCGCGTGTTTTGCTGAGCATCACGTGAAATGGATCGGATAGCGGAAAATAGGTATCGGACCCCGCGCCGACCTGCGACTGTTTTCACGCTGAAACGTTTTATTTCTCCCCCACCAACCCCACCCCACCCCATCGCTCGCACCCCGTATTTTTTTATTGTACGAATTTCGTTCTGTCGGATGAAACATTTTCTCGTGGCAGGGTGCTGTTTCGATGGTTCACAGGGAAAGCAAAAATATCCACCGAAAAACAGCGCGGAAATTAAAACATTTTTCCAGGAGAGAAAATTTTTAAATTCCAGCCCCTTTGTTTGCCGTACGCTTCCCAGGGGAGGGGCGTCGCAAAATGTAACAAATGCGGTCTAAGTACACATGTAACTCTTTATCGATTCGACGTCTAGTAATACGGTAATCATGGGAGCAGATCTGAGGAAATGTGCTAGTGTGCAGAAAACATGCAACATTGGGAAAAACATGACTGAATTGTAAAGATACGCTGTTTTCATGCGAATACGAATTTTTAGTAACCACTGCAATTCACAAAATCTGAGATGGAAAACACAATTTCTCTCATGATGTGATTACCATGATGAGCCTACGAAAATGATTTTTTGTGATTGTTTATCGCATGATTTCGTTTGTTGCATCCAATTTTATTCGTGAAACAATCCATAACTGTGCTATTTGTTACTTACACTATCGAGTTGTCGAATAAGTATCCATATTTCTTTTGTTAGGTTAGACGATATCGAAACTATTAGATCTTAAAGCGTTAATGGACAAAACACGTTTCGCGGTTTCCTGCAAAGCAGTGTAGTAATGGATGAATGAAAAGAAACCGGGTCAGTCGTGAAACAAGTATCTTCCCGAGGATCTTGAAACAGTACTTACAGGAAGAATGGACTGCCACTCGCCAGGAGGCGTTACCTTTAGAGGAACTATAGAGCTCTCTTAACCAACTCGTCACTTTAGTTATTTTTTCCCGTACAATCGAGCTGGTCTTTTTTCTACTCCCAAACTGACATTGAAATTTACACAACACAAGATATCAAGTCTAGTGAAACAATACACAAAATTACCCTATTATTGTACAATTTTTAGACACCTAGACAATTTTAATTAAATGAACAACTCGGAAGCTGACAAGTCCATTTTTTGGCATATCATTTATTCCAACCATATACCAATAATTCTATATAATATAATAATATATATTGTATTTAATAATTTCATTTGATTCTTTTTGTTATCTGTTAATAAATATATTCTTAAAAACGTTTATACACAGTAGTATCTTTTTACAACTAACTTTTAAAAGATTTAATTATCTCGGTTTTCATACTCAGCGACTTATGATTGGCTTCCGAGTCCTCTAAATATACAACCGATTCAAACGTAAATTATAAATACCATAGAAAGCAATTCTAGTTGAAAGAATAGTTAATAGAATAACTATTATCCACTACCATGGTATTTATATTTGAAATTTTTGTAGAACGATATGATATTCCCCCCCGATCAAATAAAAACAGATTTGTTCATTTATTTTTCTATTCATAGCTGAGAAGAGGCTAGCTAAAAAATGCATGCTCGACTGAAACAGCCATTCATATATTCGTCACTGAATGAACATCGAGCCCAACGTTCACGTATTCCTTCGGGCTGGTGTGCGTAGAAATACGCGCCGCGCTGCGGTACACCAATAAATTCAGCGAGCCTCGGAACCGTTCAATTTGCCTGCTATTCTGGAGATCCTTTCCACGACTGGGAACAATAAATAGTGGATCGGGGGCAGGAAGTTACAGGAGGTTGCAGTTGTCCATGAAATTTAAGTGGCCCGGCCGATCTTAGGTTAAACAACGAGTCTCGGGGTTCGTGTTGCAGCCACTAATATTCTGGGAACGTTGTAATACTTGTTATTCGGCAGATCGTGTACAATCAGAAGCGTAGATTTTTTACTTGTGCTATCGTTTCGTATTTATTTACACTTTTGTGTTCACTGAATTTTGTCAACGCGAATATCGCTTGTTATACACACAGGCATGTCCAGGGACATTTATTTTTACCAGATTTGTTGTACTTCAAAACTTTACAAAAAAATTGAAGCTATGCTATCTTGAATAACCGTTAATCAATATTTTCGTTAAACAAAAATTAAAGTACGTCGATCAGGTGTGTAGGTTCACCCCCTAAGCATTGAAATGCAATTATGAAACATCCTGTATATGTGAAAACTGTAACGGTCCCTAGGCAATCACTGCCCGCAAAATGGCGACTATTGCCCGGAGGTATTTGCAATGGTAGTCAAAGATATCTTTTTCTATATAAAAATATGAAAGAAATTTATTTTTTTATTGTACAACTAAACGAATAATTGAGGTTTACGAAACGTATCTTTACGTAAATATTTCACCCCTTATTTTCATGTTGTTCTAATTATTGCTTGGGCGACCGTCGTGACCGCATTCTCCCCTACGCGTCCAAAATCTTATACTCTAGTTGTGGGCGGTTGTTAAAGTTGCGGCAAGTCTTCCCCGGAAGCAGCCTGGACTGGTGAAAAAGAGTCTGGTGGGAGGATTCCACGGATGGCTAGAAAGGACGAAGGTGGGCGTGGGAGGGGGGGGGCGTGCTAGGAGTAGACGAAGGGTTGGTCGATAAAAGCCACCCTCGCGTGGCTGCGTTATTACGTATAAAGCGGGGATTGCGCGCTCGATGACTGTGCTCCGTTTTTCTCGCTGCACGCGTCGCACGCGAGCGAGCAAGCGAGCAAAAGCATCGCGACTCTCTCTCTCTCTCTGTCTCTCTCTCTCTCCCGCTCGCACCAGAGCTCGATAACGACGATCGAACGATTAAGCCCGGTCCCGTAATCTTGCCGGCTGATCGGCTCGAGGAAATTTCGCGCTGCGCCGGTGTTACGCGAATATCGATCCCCGAGAGCTGCCCACAGAGCCCGCGATCCCGGTTTGCTGATTTTCTTCTGGCGCAGTCCTCGCAGCGCCGCACCGGCTGCCTTCCTCGGAGCAGTCCGGGGCCGCGCTCGGGTCGTGTTGGCTTAAGAAATTCTCGACGGTGATTCAATTGCGAAATAAGTTTGTGTTTCTTCCGCCGCACTACTTCTCCGAACTGTTCCTGGCCCGGTTCGAGTAGAATGAGAATTGCCTCGGAACCGGTCGCTGGTAAACGTACAACTTCCTCGGTAGGTAACTGTGAGTCAGCCTTTTCCCTTGGTTCTCGATACTACATTCGCGGACCGACTTGTGTTCCCACTAAACAATTTCGAGTTGAAGGTTCGATGCAACGATCACTCCGTGCTTCCTGAATTTTTCGAATCGTGTGTTGCATGATTTCGTTCAACAGCTTAACACATTCACTGTCGCGATGGTCAACCGTGACCGGCGCCATAATACTGGTAGACCTGAATATCAAATATCGAATATTCGATCTGAAATGAACTCGATTATAGGAACCTCTTTATCAAGTAATTAATAGTAATTGTGTTCAACCCATTTTCATAGACTATTTCGTAAAGGTTAGAATTAGGAAAAATTGTCTTCGTCTGCTGAGAAATTCCACGTACAAATAAAATAAAACGCGTTTTTTCAAAAACGAAGTGTTTTCTCCGATCCGTTGCAATAAATGCGTTCTATTTTCACTTCCGCGGAACTTCAGAAGGTCGTAACGCATAAAACCGGGCAGTTAAACGATTATATTGAATCTATAGCCTGCAATCAGACCGTAATCGGCAACGGCTCTTCATCCCCGAGCAGGTCTCTATAAACGGTGTCTGTGAACTACACCGAGATTCCCTCGATTGGCTGGCCCTCGATGGCAATCGATTGAACAGAATTTGAGAGAGCGGAACAATTGTGTCGCGAGGCAGTAATGTCACCCGTCGTTGGAACGAGCGTTTCATTAATCCGTTTTTCGAGGGCGCGGGGTAGCCGGTAGATGGCAGGGAAAATTGTAGGCGGGGATCCGAAGGACACGGAGTTTTTTCAGCTGGAAACTCGCCGCGATCCAGGCACACTCAGCCATGCCACTTTGCCATTTCGCTTTGGCGACAATCGTTAATTAAAGCTCTGAACGTCCTCCAGGGTGCTTGCACTTGCACTTGGGATCGAAACCACCCCTGATCGCCACCCCACGTTCTTCCCCTCCAACGCCCGAAGCGGCAAACCTCTTCCGGAGAAAACGTTCAATGCCTCGTTAATCGCGGCTTGCCGCTGATAAAATGGATTTTATGGCGTCGTCACGCCCCCCTCCACCCGCGCCTCGCGAATCGAGTATAATCGCGCTGAAGGGGTTCTAGTAATAAATAACGCGTGTGCGTTTCGCGTGCGTGGGACGAAATTTTTAGCGCGTGCCGATTCTTCGATCGTATTCGAATCGTTTTTGTCCCCCCCCCCCCCCTCCCGCATTTCGGTCCCAAAGTTTGTTCTACTGGATTAATTAATCGCCGACCTCCATTGACCACGAATGGATATCGAATGGTGGTCGAACTCCGCCAGATCTTAGATTTATGACTCGAGGAATCGAGTCGCCGCAGTTCTCGAGAACGAAAAAATGAACGATCGGTTCAGATTCCACACGTCGACGAGCCTTGAAGATGTAACGAATGGGCTACTGATAGTTTCTCGATATCTAGTCAAGCGTGCTCTTCTGGATTCTATTCTTCCCGAGGTCGCGATAGCGATAGAACCTCTATTACTGGAATTAATAGGAAGATTTTTGAAAATATTTTCATTTATCACATGAATATCTATTGCACTCCACACGGTAAATATTCAGAATTTAAATTGAAAATGTGGGTCAACCTAAAGTTTATTTGTGTTCAGAAATTAACTTATGAACAATACCGTATTGGTCGCTGACAATTATTTGTTTCACTCTTTCTTATTTCTCTCAATTTATTTATTTCTTAATTCGCAATTCCGATTCGATCACTCTGTAATTGCAATTACAAATGACATTGTAATTTGCTGTAATGAGAGATCTGAATTACAAATTACAATGCGATTTAATACGTCTGTGAATTAGAGCCACTTCATCTATTAACACATTGCGTACCGCTCACAAGTTTTCTCGTGTTTCGCGCGCCATCTGTTAAGGACCGCTCACGAGTTTTCTCGTTAGAGAAAAGTCTTTTTTTCTCGAGTTTGCCCAAAAACGTGCGGTCCCTGGCGTATGTCTTAGAGATTTCTATGCGGTACGCTTAGAAAATTGTAGATTAAATAAAATATTGTTCCCTGCAGTATTAATCCCCTCCCGTGCTATTTAGCTCGGCGAAATCCGGGCCCAAAGCGGTAGAGGTCAACACGCGGTAAACAAACCAGAGAGATGCTCAAAAACAATTTCAATACTAGCCGAAATGTAAATACCTGTGATATAGTGATTTGTACACGGTGTATGATCAAGGTTGACTCACGCGAATACGTCCAAATAATTGTTCCTGTCTTTCGGAGCCTACACTACACAACACAGTTTAGGAAATTTCGACAGCGAACGAGAAGTTACTCCGACCACGAACAAAATAATATTGTGATTTTCACCGCGTCGTTCCCGCGGACGTGTTACGGTCAGGTTACACTAGGCAGGTCAGACGCTGAAAGTCTATAAACGCTAGATACGAAACCAAGGTAAACAAATTCTGACGGCAGAGTTGCCGACCCTTTTCCCAGAATTCCCTGTTTTTGTATCTAGCGTTTATAGACCCACGGCGTCTGACCTGCCTAGTATAACCTGATCATAACACGTCCATAGGACCAAAGCGGTTAAAATCACAGTATTATTTTGTTCGTGGTCGGAGTAACTTCTTCTTGTTGTGTAAAGTTTAACGGTTGTGGTCCAATTATTCGGACGTATTCGCGTGAGTCAATAATAGTGTGGATCCGACGGAGGAACAGATGATTCTGAAAAATTTGTAAGTGTACTTTACATTAGTATTTTATAATGTAGGCTTAGTATTCGCATGGATAACATTGGACACAGGGTGTTCATCCATATTTTGCAACTTCAAATTTACGATTCGAATGGGGAGGATGACAATAATTTGGTACGGGTCTAGCGACGAATGTCCCTTTCTGTCTGGCGTCAACAGTGGCGCTAGTAGTGAAAAATGTCGGAACCGCGAGATGCAGTTTCAGACGTCTCGTGACAGGCAGTATGCCGCCGAATATTCCAAATTACTCCACGATAACGTAAAAACGGGCATTTTAGATTGATTAGTCCTACATTGAACTTTTAAGAAACCAAATTAATCACTTCTGAATTGCTCATTGCAATATTGAAGCGTCAGTTTGAGTCCCCGTGACCCTTGCAAGTTCGTATACGTATATAGGTTTCTTCTATGTGTGTGTGGTTCGCAGTGTCATCGAGGCGCCAAACCGGCCCTCTTAATAGAATCTCTCAGAGGCAGCCATCTTGTGACATCATACTTGCTTCAGAAAGCGAATTTTCTGCTGAATATTACAAATTACTCCACGATGAGGTGGAAATTCGCAATTTGGGCTCTGGGCAGACGTAGATTCGACTTTGAGGAAACACAATTGACCACTTCTAAACTGCTCATTGCAATATTGAAGCGTCAATTTATCAAGATTTTGACCCTTGCATACGTATATGGATTTCAAACCATGCCGGCCCCCTTAAATTTCGTTTGTCTCGAGGCACGCACACGATTACGTTCCGTCTCATCGACGTGGTCAGGTGGACTGTAGTAGGAGGCTTTCGGCTATACGTATAACCCCACACAATCAAATTTTGCAAAAACTTTAACAGCTTATATCTCGATAACTATTTGTTTGCGACATACGGTTCCTTTCAAACTTTTCCTTTTCTCGATGTATAGGAGGTGTTGATGTAAAAAAACTTTAACAACAATTTTCTTTGTTATAAACAATTTTGCGGCAAGTTTCTTTGACAAATGTCCACCGATCCAGAGGTGTAAATTCACCCTTGACCATTAATTTTTATACACTCTGTACATCATTCCACGAGTCAGACTCGTGATGTTTACGTTTGGGCCAAAATCTTCATCGCGGGTCAGACTAGTTAAAGTTCGGGAAGGGTTTAATAATTTCGTTCCGTTAAGAATAGCATTACAATCTATAGAATTTCATGTTTTGCAAATCCTTCGAAATTTTACACTAGCTATAAACACATAAAAATCCATAAACTCCACATACAGAATCTGAAACGTGCAATTCCAGCGCATTTTGCCGCTACCGCGAATTGTCACGAGAATTTGAGAATCCTTTTATCGTTCGATAAATCTAATTCATTCATTTCTAGTGCATTCTTCGCTGCCTTAAATTGGCAGAGGGATTCGCTAAAACAGACTTCGGATCCCATTAAACTGCGAGTTCGATTCCTCTTTCTATCCGACGACGGTACAAAACGCAGGAACCGCGGCGTGCGTCGGACAGTTTCATTTTACAGAGAGATATCGAAGTTGACGTTTTTCCACGGAGATACAACGGAAAGAAGGACTGCGGCAAGTCAACAAGTAGCTTCGCCCTTTCATCCTCAAAGCGACCACGAGATGAAATTCCAAAAGCGATCGTCTCGAAAAGTAGCGATCTCCGCGCGAGCTCGAAGAAGATTTCCCTGTTGATGTTTACGAAGTGTCCCGCCAAGCACGACGCACGAACGTTGCGATCATGTTTCATTACCAGGCGGCACTTGAACGTGCTTGCATGTTGGATAGGTAGAGTCTGTGATCACCGAGAGCGAGACAGGCTCGATACTCGTAGAGGAGAGGAACAGATCGAGCCTCCGCTAAAATTAGAATCCACTTCGCCCGTTTGATCCTTCCCGTTCTTCTTCCCTTTCGCAGCCCTCGCTCCGCCTAATCATCTCTCCCTCGCTCCCCTTTGATCGTCCTCTCTTTTTCACTGTGCCCGGCGTTGGCACGCGCGCACGCTCCCAGCTTGCCGGGGAATCTGGCGACCGGGGAAAATTCACGTGCACGAGAACGCGTCCCTGAGAGCTTCAAAGAGCTGGACGCTTCGCGAAATTGTTTTCGCCACCGTGTATTCTCCGTCGGGAATTTTCTGCGGAGCCGTGCTCCAATTCTTGCCGCGAGACGCGTGTGCGCAATCTCGTTTCCCTTTTCCGCAAACGCGCACACCGCCCTGAATTTCTTCCGGGCGTTTCTTACTCCGCACTTTTCGTCTACGAGATAAACTTAACTGTCAAAAAATTTTCTGTTCTCGAGGACTCTTTTCTCAAGGATAATTAAGCGTGAAAAATTTTTACAGTAATATTAATACAACTCTTAGCATTATTCTCCATCTTTTTGAAAACAAAATATTAAAAAATGGCGCATAGTGTATGTACAAAAACTTTAATAACTCGGAAACTAATCTTTTCCGGACCTATGTTGATATAACTTTTTTTCTCTCTAAGCATTGGAAATCTATTCCTAAAGTTTTGCCCACAATTTACGGAACAGCCTGTACAATTATTCAAACGTCTGAAGATTGAGCGAATGAACAATGATTTTGTGTATAGAATGGTATGCTCGGTTGATGTAAGAATAATGTGAATAATATTAGTTTATGTAGGCACAGGTGTGTAGACAGTCTGAGAAAGGTATTAATAATGCGATTGAGTCGGACCCTCTTAATCTGATACAAAGAAAGCAAGCAATTACCGATGCTCCGGAATAATTCTATTTGGCTTGCTAGTCTTGGAATCCACTTTGCTCATCTAATCCCACTGCTTCCATTCCCCCTGTCACTGTTACCACCCCCATTTCCATTCACTCAGCGTCCCTGCTTGATCTAATGTCACGCAAAAAACACCTCGAAGGAGCAACACTGCTGTTTCGCAGTCGCGTCTCTGGAATTTCAACGAACCCCTCGCGAAACAACTTTGATACACCCACCGGGTCTGCTAGAAATCTCACCTAAGAACCGTTAGCTCCCCTAATAAGTAATGGAGTGCCTCCGATACGTGCGCCACGCGAGCACTAATATTTCTTTCGTCGCCGCTTTAACTTTTCCTTCTACAATTCTACACTCTACGCTTGTAATTAAACTTCTCTACTAACCTTTTGTAAAACTCCTTGGATCTCGCTTCAAAGCTTCCTGAAATTACATTTTTCGCTCTGCAGAATATGTAAATCTGTAGAGTCTGGAGGAATCTTAATCCGTGTAAGTGAATCTTTTTTCATTTTTAATAATCTTTCCTCGCGGTAGAAGAGGTCACCCTCGAACATTCTAGTCTCGACCGTAAGAAACAATTGGGTTAAGAATTTTCAACAAAAACGAGCTGAAACATAAAACAAATATCCATAACATAAAATTTTTATTTCACACAAGATCCACAGTCTAGTGATAATAAACGCAGTCTTAGTAATTCGGATTGTAAAAAAATTCTTTCGTTGAATCATTATTTGGGAAAGCGGTAACAAAGCATCCGGACAAATTGAATGAAATTTAATCAACCTTAATGCTAAAACAGAATTGAATAGATTACTTTGATCAATTTTTAGTGAGTCTTTCCTACACGTGTAATTGTAGATCTTTGTTATCTTCCCTTAAATACTCGCGGATTATCACTTGGAAACTTTCTTGGACCGCGTTTCCGTGTCCCAAGAAATCGAGTTCTCGACAAGAAACTTCGAATTGAATACGAATCTTCGATAATTTTTCTATTGAAAACACATAGTTCCTTCAACTTTTCGCGATTCAATCCGAAAATACTCAAGATTTGCTCGCTAGCTAATTGGGTTTGCTCTGCTTTCCTCTATTGTCTAGGAAACTAGACGCCAACGATAACGCAATTTCCTCTCGAGCGGAAAGAGTCGAACGCGCGAGAATCGATAAGTTCTCAATCATTTAGCGCTGTCTTTTGTTATCAACGAAGTACGATAGAGGTTCCAAAGGCGGCGCTGATATAAATTCCCAATTAAACTAATTAGGTTCGTACTACAAATAAACCGTTGTTATCGCGACATTCGCTTTAAATTTCAGAAGTACAGTGAATTCTCGATGTATGTCAACAACACGGGTCTTGCCAGCGTCGTGTATCGTGCAGGAAACATACCCGAGCTGTGTTATGTTTACACTCCTCGGTGTCCGAGGCCACTCGAGTCGGTAGTGGGGATCGTTCCGCGACGTTTATCATCCAAGCCTAGACGACATATATAGAGAAATCACTGTAATTGTAACTTCAATAATATTGTACTTACCAATAGGTAACATAGCGTCTTCTGTATCACAAAGGAAACACCCCTTGAGTTTCAAGTGAAGCTACTCGGTCTCGGGTACGCTGCCACGATTGCATCCACACCCAATAATCCGGAGCACAATAACACATAACTACAGCATACTCCGCGAAACCAAAATATCCGATACTATTCTGTCACAGAATGCCCAGACACTGTGAAGCATCACGGTCTCTCGCTGTTGCAAGCACAGAGAGATGCTGCGCGATACGTCCTTGGGCCGCGAAACATCCTGAAATCAATAAAGACTTTGCGGATAAAATGAAAACACCTCTGTTGGATAACGGTGCTGCCCTACCACAATCCCGATACAGACTGTGCTCATGAGTGATTATCTGCGCTCTCTATTTTCTTGTCTAGCCGCCGGGGATGTTTTCTGCGGTGCAATTTCTCTGTCCGTTTGTTGAGAAACCCATTAGCGGTAATACCTCGACGGCAGACAGAAAGAAAGCAAAAGCGGCGAGTCCGGTCGATCGATCTGTCGAAACTCAAACTGGATGATACACAGCCGGCAGGAAACCTCGTTAAACGGAGACAGTCCGGTGAAGTTGTTTCGTTAATTGGACAGCCCGGGCGAAACACCGCTCGCGTTAATCCGTCGAATCAATTATAACACATTATTCTGCGCACACATACAGAGTCGCCGGGCCGGATTCGTCGGAACTCTGTGTTTCTGCACGGAGCCTCGTTAGCGGGTCTGACACGATCGTCCGAAATCATTCCGATCCGCTCGACATTTTTTCGCGGACTGACGTGAACTTTTTTCGTTCTGGGATAGATCAAAAGTAGTATATTCAATTCTTTTCATCTTTTCACTGTTCGAAACTGTAACCGGTCTACTCGTTACACGTTCATCCGCCATTGCGACAGTCCTGTTCGGAATCGCCTCGACACCGGTCCTCGGTTTTACTGGAAACACGCGTGCTGAGGAAAGCAGCGTTTGCCGGTGGAAGGCAAGAATCGCTTAAGGTCCCCGACTTTATAGTCTGCGTAACGGCCCCGGCGACGATTTTGCCCAGGTCACACTCGGCCCGCCTCGAACACCTCCGCTTTCCATTAACATCCGGAGAGCGTTGGGTGTCCTAATGGTAATAGAGGCTCTCGCCAAGCCAGATAACAGCAGGCGTGGCTGTCCTCGGTTAAGGAGTCGCTTCGCAGAACATTCGCCGAATCGTCCTATCCCCCGGGCGAGAGTTCTCGCACTGTTCGCCAACGCCGCCACGACCCTCCCGTCACAATAACCGAATTATGTTAAACCGAGCTTAATCACGACGATGCTCACGGACAGTTAATTATTGAGCCGATGCGCAAGCAATCCTGTTTTTGTGCTCCGCTAATGAGCACAGTTCCGCTCGGCGCAAGAAATCAATTCTCTTGGCGGAACTGTGCTTCTGACGGGACACCGGCTATTTCGCGATAAGTGACCACATTTTGTACACACGAGATCGCTAGAAGTTAGAGTAGCAGATCTCGATGCCTCGGTTGTGAAGGTATCGTTTAAACCTAAGCTACGAGGCTCGAAAGGTGGGTGCCAATTCTTCTTAAAAAATTTGTAACTCGAAGAATATTTTAGGTATCAGCATGGCATTTTTAATGGCGTTTTATTTAAAAGTTTCCCCCTAAGCCAGAATCTTCGATTTAGATTTGACATTCATTTTCTAACCTGGCGTTTGATTACTATTATTAGCAAAAATTAGGCGGAGCATAGTTCGTGTCATTTTTATATTCATTCTTCGACACAGAACATCTACAATTATTTTCTTTCAATTTAAAAATTGAGGATTATGCAAAAGACTACTAACGATACAAATTTTTCACAGTAAAGATTTTTCTAAATTTTATTCTTTTCGTTATGATAATATTTGTAGTTATTATGTAGTTTCTATAATCTATACAAAAATTACGACATTTTACGCGGAAGCTAGAGAATATTATAGTGTAACACGAATAACACGTGTTACAGATCAATAAATTGTGATTGAGTAATAATTCCATATTTTGCGTCACCAAGAAACTGAAAATTAGTGAATATTCTCCGGAGAAGCGTGTAGAGCATCTATATGATCTTTATGCGAGTACGTATATTAAATCAGATCAGGCTTTAAAGATTAAATTTTATTGCTATTTTAGTTTAATATTTTCAACGCACGATTACAGCACAGTAGTAAAGAAATGTCCCTGGAGGCATGAAAAACTTGCCAACGTGGAAAGTGAGTTAACGCGTTGTTCGGTCTAGACAGGGCTGTTAAACTCGACCTGAGCCTATCGTAAAACTGACTTTAATCACTGAAATGTTATCTGACTTTCAAATATGTATACTAGCAGCTACACGTACGAAATTATCCGCAACATAATTTCATTGAACACCGACTTACAAAGGAAGTTCTATATCGCAATAGCTATTATCAATTTCCCGTAGATTTCTTACTATGAGAAAAATTAAATTACGAAAAAATAAGAAGAATGTACCACAATTTGAAGTCGTTGATACAGAAACAGGCAGATTTCCAAATTACAGTCTCCAAAAAATCCCTCAAAATCGAAGAAATTTAGAATCGGAAGCAAAAATTGGAAAGATAAAATTTAACACGTTTCCTTTAAACCTTCTGCACTCTTCGGTCCTATTACAAATTAATTTTCGCCAATACATTGCAATGAAAATTAATTTAAGCTAAGCCTGGCGAGAAAATAGTGTCACCGATAGGTTGATCAATGTTGTATTCCGCGTGTTAAAATTGAAGGTGAAAATGTCACGCTATTGAAAACAATGTAGCATCTGTTACCTTGACACAAGCTCGACAATTAGCGTTCACAAGTCTTCGTTATGATTCGGATTGTGTGTCGCGCGATAAATGATCTTTCGCGTCGCGTTGACTTTTAGCAACTAGGAAGGTCGTGTTCGCGTTCGATGAAGCACGATCGTTTAGCAGACATTAATCACCGTCGGCTTTGACGGTAATGAAACGATTAGCGCGGGCGGAGATTCTGCCCAAGTCATCTCCTTTTCATTATCTCGGTAAAGACAAATTTTCATTGGCATCATCGGAGGAGATGGTTTTTCATCCTTCCGTTTAGCATGCCGCATCATGTCTATAGATACGGCTTACGACTATAGCGGTAGACGTATTTCCGTTTCTGGTTTCCTCGCCACTACCAGCGATAACTTATACAGAATAATGCTAATCAAATATTTAAATCTCCGTTCATCCCCTAGATCAAAATACTCCATCATAGTTAAGTCTGAACAGATTATTACTTCCGTCCAAGGAAATTGGTTATTATTATTATTATTGTTACATAAGCTATAGGTAAAATGTACGCTGTTACCGAATATAGAGTATTTTTCTCTCGCGAGTTACTAGCATGGCAAATTTCCTGATTGTGGTTAAGAGAAAATTGCAGCTGAACGGATTAAACCAAGTCAATAAATTCATCCGGGGAACAAACAGCGCGCAACCGTAATTTGTTTTAAACGAATTTAACTGCCAGAAACAATGTAAACGTTTTCAATAAAATCCCGCATTATTGCAGTTTCCTCAAAATTATACGTTTAGCCAGTCATTCTACGTTCTGCCGCGCGGTTAAATGAGAAAGTTAATGAAGCTTTCGCTAAATGTTTTATAGCGTTCCGTTGGATTCTAAACGAGATCCGCGGTAAAACGAAAATGAAAAAAGTTTGCCGATCCGCGTCCATAGACAGAGCATACGGGCGGAAACCTAAATTTCCGTGTAAGTGGAATAGGACGGCCTTTGTCGGCCGTTCGACGAGACCCGGAGATTTCACTCGTGGCGAGACCACTTCTGTTTCTTTCCGCGCCGCGCCGCGCCGCGGAGGTCGTGGGAAAAACAGAGTTCGTTACTCCATCGAAATGTTTCAAGGCGTCTGGCTCGCTAAAAATATATATCCTCCTTTTAAGACACGTAATCGACGGCTCCTTGACTTTAAAGCACCAAGTATTTTCGTCTGTCTACCGCAGACGAGCTTTTAATGGTTCGCTGGAGGCCTCAGCTCCGTGGCGTTCGACCTCGCGCGGAAATCTCCGAGAGCACGTTGCCCCGCAAAATTCCGCGACGATCTCTGGCCTCCGCCTCGACAGATATTTAGGTTAGCATCTGGATCATCAAGGGGTTGACAATTTTCACGGTCGTCGCCGCGAATCCCGATGCATATTCATTCTTTTCCTCGGAGAACCGAATACCGTGATTTCTCTATATATGTCGCCAAGGCCTGGACTATAAACGTCGCGGAATTATCCCCACTACCGCGGGATATATTGAGAATTCACTGTAAACAGTTATCTTCCGTTTTTTTTTTTTAATAATTCTGTACGGTTACGTTTTATGTAATATCTGTTTCGTAGAATTGTATAAAATATAATTTATTATTGAAGGCGAAGTACAATGTTATTGGTTTCAAAGTCCGCAAGGTACGGAAAACGTTGCTTAACTAGCGTCGCCAGATGAGGGGAGGGAACACGAATCGAGGGGAAAAAGTGACCCTCTCTCTGCCAGTAGCCCGGAGTATGCGCGTCAGAGACGAAACGCGTCACGTGACCGGACCGTGATAGAAGCGTGGGGGAATAGCGCGGTAGAGGGGGAAATTAGAGTGGGGGAACAAGTCTTGATCTGGCGACTCTCTGTTTAGCATTCATCGGATGCCTAGGTAACAACCGTAGATTATTATTAAACTATGGAGCATACACAAAAAGGAAATTCCCTTGAGAAACTTGTTCAAAATATGTTTTCATGGATCTAATATTTTCAAATCTTTATAATATCACGAAAATAAATTACACGAGCATGTTTCGTTTGACAACAATTCTATCAGAGGATTGCAAACACGAATCACCACCGTATTCAGTATTTGCGACAAGGCTTGAAACTTCGTGTGAACATAACAATCGACAAAATCGTCGACCCGAATCACCATTCAGTTTGGATCAGTCTGTTTCGAGATATTAGCATCGAAATTTCCTAACGTTATCGAACCGCGTTACTGCTCCATTAATAACAGAGATATGTAACAGAGATAATTCGCGATTGATTCGTTTAATATACGAGGAAGATACGCGTGTAATTCCTCTTCTATCGAAGGACGTGATACATGAAACGGATAAAGCGGACTGAAATAATGGAAAACAGGTTCAATGAACAAGAATTGTTATTAAATCTACCCGGATACAGTTTCCCGGTGGAATAACGGCACGCTTCAGTGAAGAAAAAGAGTTTATTTCGCGAGGATTATCAGGAGGAGAGGCTGAAACCATGCGGCCAATAATTCTAGAGCACCGTCACGGCCCTGTCGTTACCATTGTATCGGTTCTACGGAGCGTTTAATGCGCCGATATCGAGGAACATTCGTCTCGCGGATACTATATCGTGCGTTTTTAACAACGGAAATATTTCTCGAGGCGGTACGACACGGCGAGCAGATGGACGATCGCGTAATCTGTCGGTGTAACGACGCGATGGCTTCGTAAAATTCGCGATGTTACCAGGGGGGGGGGGGCGCCGTTGTACACGCCGTTCGGTCGTTCGTGTCCGAAATATTTTCGTCGGCGATAAACGAAATCCCGCCGTCGCCGATCCGTTTACGAGCCGGACCGAGCCGAGGCCTTGAACAATCTGCTGCCCGTGAACTACGGAACGCGTCGTAAACCGATCTACCGAGGTTACGCGATCGTATCGGCGACGTCCAGATACCTATTGTCCTCGTGGACCTTTGGCTCGTCCTAATAGACCGTACGACACCTATCCATTTACAAACTATTCGATGCGAATCGATATTTTCAATGGCATTTTCACCGTTGTCCATACAAACACCAATTAAACGCTCTTGAGAGGATCGAGGGAGGATCTTTAGTTCAAGGGAGGTAAAAAATTCATTTTTCTACATGTTCTCAATCTTCTTGGTGCGGTGAACATACCTTTAAAGTGGTTTCATATAATTCGCAGAAATACAATAATTATTAGACGGTAAAATTTATTTGCTGAATAAAAATTGCAAGAAATAGGAGCTAAATAGAATCACTTTTTAACCGTTTCAGTATTCTAAATTTTACTGTTCCATTTTTGTCATGGCGTTTAACACTTTGATCGCCAAAGTAGAAACCCCCAAAATTCCATAAAATCACAGTAAAGAAAAACATTGAATTCATGATACCGAGTAGTCCTCCAACTTTCTTGCATATTACAAATCCTCATCAAGTTTGGTACAATGAATATATCAACGTAAAAATTGAATCGAAGCGTATGCCTTCGATACACTGTAAAAGGATTAACAAAAACACTGAGAAAAGTATGTGGCACAGAGTAAGAGAACAACGAGAAGGACGAAATTCAAGCTAATAATAAGAAGCTCGTTTAGTGGACTCGGAGGACTTGACGTTAGAACTGGAAACAGTACACGTTACAGTGAACTCAATTATCATTCCGGAGCGTACAATTACCGGGAACGGTGAAACATGTTTAAGCAGCAGGAACTATTCGTTGGCCAGCGATTCGAGAAACCATAGCACACCGGTGAAATCCGCAAACAATGGCGGAGCATCAGTCTTATTACCTCGGGCAGTCAGAAAAATTCCAACAAAAGCCAGCCATCTAGCGGGGAAATAAGAATAACGGAAGAAAGATTGCAGGCTGGCTGCGCCATCGGGCGCCAGGATCTCCGACAATTTCCCAGTGAATCCATCTTGCTAGTCCGGGACAGTGTTCCCCGGGTCTGAATATCCATCGACAAGGCTCGCGAGAGAAGAGAGGTCAGGCCGGCGTTGATCCAGATGCGCCGGCACGGATGCGACTCGTTCGTCCCGCGGAACGTTGAGAAATTCAGAGAGCGACGTCGGTGCACAGCGCGGACGTGCATGCATGCATGCATGCACGCGTTCGTTGTCGGCCATAAATCCTGAAGATGGAATCCCCTGTCGTAACGGGCGTTCCTTTCCGCGAGGCCGGGTCCTTTTTCTTTTCCGGGCGTGCTCCTTTCTCTCCCGGTAATGCCGCCACGACGTAATCGCTGATCCGATGCCGGGAATGGAACCGGAGAGGTTGAGGATGAGACTCGCGCGGTTGATCAGTTCGGGCCTTGCGCTTCGAGGATTTTCGGGAAGATCTGTTTCCTCCCCGGGAGACGGGACCGCACAGGTCGGGAACGGAGTTGGACAGTAATCGATTATTTTGTGACTAGTCTTGACTACTCATAATCATTTAATCGTTACCGGAATGAATCAGTAATCATAATTGTAATTGGTAATCGCTGATCATTAGACTACGGATGTTTATGGAATTTTCAATTTTTGTAGGCACAGAAAGGTGGTAAGAGCTGAAATAAATAAAGATCGTACTAGATTCTGTGGGATTTTATGTTATAGCATTTTTTGAACATTTTCAGAAGCCATAAATGCATAAAGATCCGCAGTCTAGTAAAAACATTGGAAGAATTTTAAACTATTGTTACATTACTTATTAGGCTTATCGAGAAATGGAATCGATTTTGCTCGAGATTGTTGTAATTCGGATAGAGATTTTTCATGTTTCATGAAGATCCATTGTCCAATCAGTAGGCTGCAGATTTCTTGCATTTATTATAAAATTGAATAGGTGGAATGGAATTACAAGTGTTCATTTGCTGGACAGGTGACCCTATATTAAGGGACAATTACTATGGTTCTATGTTGAGTTTATTTGAGCACAAAACAAAGAAGAAGGGGCCCGTAAATGCACAAAGATCCGCAGTCTACTGATCATTAACACTAAACCTACCGATACTTCTTGTTCCTACCGTGCATGGTCAAAATGACCGGTCCTTAAAAAAAGTTATAGTTAATACATTAAACGTGGATAACAGTCAGTTTGTTGCTGAATGAATGAATACTTGTGTCGTCGAATTAATTTATCTTTTACTAAAATTAATATGTAGTTGTATATACAATATCGAGATCAGCCTTGTTATAATCACTTTCATAACCGAAACTCCAAAGTTCATGGTACGCAGAGAAAAATCTGAATCGGGCAATTGTAACAACGGTTATCGCTCCTCCTTAGCTAGAATAGGAATAATAAGTGATCCCAAGTGCCCATGCGGCTATGAAAGGCAGGCGTTAGACCAAGTACCATGGCGGTGCCACTTATTCGGGGTCCCATGGAAATCTCCAACAGAGAGGTTTCACCGACACAGATTTCCTCGACAACAAACTTCACCTCGCGGTACACTCTGGAAACTATAGATAATTCGAGCAAACTACCGGCGTCTCTAGTAGAAAATTTAATGGGAGCCTCGCTGAATATTCGATTTCGAATTATTATTGTTAGATTTGTTTCCAGCGGGAACCGGCGCGTCCCAGAAATGTCTAATAAAGTCTCGAATTTTCTGGAGCGGCCTGGCCAATAAAAAACGAGGACGAAGAGTAATGTCTGGAAAGGTACGGGACGCCAAGCTGGGCCGAGATTATCGGGCTAAACTGAAACCCGGAAAGGGGACACGCGAAAACCGGGACGAGACGCTGGGTGTCCCCGTTTGTTCTTCCGGTTCTCACGGTGTTTGTCCACCGGGGCTTATCTCGCGGCCGAATCCTCCGGAGACAATGCCCCGGCTATTCATGCTCCGCCGAGCCGTTTTCGGCGAACGATGCAGTAGTTAAGCACCGCGTACCGAACGAATTTCGGTCAGTGATTACGTAAAACGAACCGGTAGTCGGGTGTTGTAGCGAGATCGATGAAGGACAGACCCTACGCTGCTGCCGGGCTGTGTGAGTCGACGCGACGCGACGCGACGGTGTAAGTAGAATAAGCCAGACGTTGGCGGACGTGTTAACCTAGTCTTCTTTGGTGACACGAAAAGGTTCGAGGATCGATTCTTTCAGGAACGACGCTTTGTGCAACGTAATTTGTTATGCACTTTCTGCACGGTTTACCAGGCTTTCCTTTTATAGACGGGGCTTAGTGGGTTCCGATGTGTAGAGAAGAGATGATTACCAAAGTGACTGGGTTTGAACGGAGCTGAAATTCCGAACGAACTGCGTATGCAACTTATCTTCCTATTCGAGTCGATCACAGGCCAAACAGATCGACTGTGTCTTTCGAGGCTCTCCACCGCCAAATTATCTGATCGATACTTAACTTTCTTCTAAAAATTCAACCCTTTCAGAACGAATGTCGACATATTGTCGATATCAGGATTGCCCGACTAGATTTTGAAGAGTGCAAAAATGTAATTTCAGTGTTAATCGTTCGCAGAGTGCGGACAGTATGCATTCATGACAGGAACGAATAGGTGAAATACGAATCTTGCAAAAATATTCACAGAATTTCAGAACGTTGCTATATTACTCGCGGTTTATTAAAGTTAATGAAGTAAGCAACACTGCTTCAGTCGGCCTCTATTTTCTTTTTTACGAGAGGCCACAAAAATTTTTATTCTGCGTAAAGATCCACGGACTGAAATCAGGCGAATCACTCGAATTCTCTAAAGCCTGCAAAGTTGTTCACTGAAAGTAATAAGCACCGGCACAATTCAATCCAAACACCGCTAATCAACAGGTCGCGTCGCTAATCACTTGAATGTGGACGCGAAGTTGAACCTCGAATAAAAGGAGAAGCACCATAACCCTATAACACCGATACCGAAAGCAAACACCATTGGCGATTGTCCACATCCCGCACACGTTACAATTCCCTCGAAGCCATTGTTGTTGTTCGATCGCGCATCTGCGGGTAATAAAAAGCGACACAGGACAAATGAATCCAGACAGCGAGAGCTCTGAATGTCATCCCGCAGCCTCTGAAATTTCCATCGTGATGCAAAGCGATCGGTTTCCAACGACAGGCGGTGGCTACGCGGCCATAAAAAAAAAGAAAAAAGAACGGCTGGAAGGAAGGACGAGAAGAGGGAACACGGGGATGGAGAGAACGATGAAATCGATGAAATCCTTTCTGCAGCACGTATCCAACTTCTGTCGGCAGCCGTGCGCGGTTGATTCCCCTTTGATCAGGACTTTTTGGCGGGAGTTAGATTAAAATCTCGCGCGAGGAGCACAAGGGCAACGCGGCGTAAAGACAGGAGAAGGTGTTCGGGTCAGGAAGCCATGGGGTTTGCGGGCAGGGGAGTTAGGGGAGTTTCCGAGTCTCGTAAAAAAAAGAGCTCGTAAACCGGTACACCGGGGAAAAGCTCTCGGGAGGGACGCCGGGGCCCGGGCTACCAGACTCAAAAGTTTATTAACCACCCGCTACGTGTAGATTCCGTGACGAAAAAAAATGCGCAATTTAGCGGCACCGGTAATAAAAGTTTATAGTCTGCGGCCGGGAAGAACAAATTCTTTCGTTTATTCTCCCTCCCCCCCCCCCCCTCTCTGTCTCTCTCGCACTTTCCACCGAACTCGCTTTCTCACGATCTGCCACGCTCGATTTTACACGACCGGGCGAAGTTAAATCGCGCCCTCGGATTTCAATGGAACTTGTTCTACTTGTTCTATCCGGAGCTCAGACTGTGTGCAGAAGTTTTCTCGCCAGAAGTCTTCATTTTCCCGGAAAGGAATGAAGACAGGCCTCTGGGAGATGTTTATGCAATTCCCGAGGCTTGAAAAGGGCCCTGCCAATCGGGAGCTTTTACTTTCTTCGTGAACAATTCCAATACGTTCGAAGTTGTAAATGCTGACGAATTTTATTGCTTCGCGAAATTAAACGTGCCGCAAGTGTTCCGCGGGAACTGAGAACTTCGAGGAGTTGCACTCGCTTATGGAAAACGAGAAACATTATCAATCGACTGCGAGAAACAGACATAGAAATTTCTTTCTGTAGTAGTTCCCATTTGTTAAAATGAATATATTAACCCTTAGCACTCGAATGGCGACTGTAAGGCGCCGCTAAAAATTGCTCTATCATTATTCAAAATATTTTTTACATTATTAAATTTGTTTGTATTTCATAAATTACTAAACATTTCAGTATTGTACAAAAAAAATATTCTATGTCGGAAGAAATGTTTCGTTTTGGAGTTAAAATAGCTTCGAGTGCAAAGGGTTAATATTTTTGAATCCTTCTAATTTATTATATATCGACTATTCATTTCCGACAAGAATGCATAAAATCCGCACTTATCAAGAGTAAATAAAATTTCTATTTTATTCCTATTACACTTTTCACTCTTCAGTGGAAAAATTTTTGGTACTTTAGCTTCACGAAAATAGTTAATACAACCTAGAATTAACAACGCTTGCGGTTCTCGTTAATAGTTGAAATTCATTAAGTGTTAAACTTTCCGTATGACGCGGCACTTCGAGAGAATCGATAAATCCTCTGTAACAGTGTTACCGCACGAAGGAAACCGAGGGAGTTGTCGGGTTTAGCTTCGAAAATAAACTCGGTTCCTTATTATTTTCTACGATTTGAAAGACTCTCGATAAGCATACTTTCTGGGGAGACTGTAATCACGGTGAGATCAGTTGAACAACACGTAGCAAGATCTGTTATCCCCTCACGCGAGGTAACGTTTATTCATCGCTATCAGCTGCAAGGACACCGTAGGCGTTGCAAATCGCACGATTGAAATATTAATTACTCGGAGGAGCATACCTTCCGTAGATGTGGATAGAATTTAGTCGTTTACGATGGAGGCGCGGACGGAACGGGTTTTCCAACCTGAAGAATCGAATTCTAGATTCGCGAGGCGCGATAAGATTAGTTGACGACGGGAAATTAGGGGGTTCGGGGCCGAAAGTTACACGGTTTGTTAAGGTTGACGGTGCCAGGACACGCTTCGGCGTTCTCACGGATGTGAGTCACCTGCCGACGCGGACTTATCGAGGCGGGATCGTTTATTGGAACCTTCTGATTACGAAAGTGACGTGGATGAACGTTCTCGTTACCTTGTTCTTTGCCGCGCGAGCCTTGGGAAACTACGTTTATCGATAGTTGGCGAGCAATTGCCCGCGTTAACTTCGCCCGTGCGAAGGTGAAACTGTCAGTCAAGGAGATGTAAGTTTCGTGATTGGAAGATCGTTTTGCGCAAGGCGCTTCGCGATGCGTGGATCATGCGATTAACGTAGAATCGTACCGGGTGTCGAGAAATGTTTTTAACCTTCTCAAATTTTAAATGTTTTCAATTTTTAACAAGTGTGTGTCCACAATCGACCTTGAGGTAATTTTCAAGGTCGAATTGTGTAAATTCCGCTGTCAGAGACTGCAAAATATTTCACTTTCTTCTGCAAAATGTGGTCAAATATTTTCGAAAATATCCTTGTAATGTATATTTATTTGTTGGCTTTGTTTCAGAAAATAATGTTTAAGTCCACTTGAATTCGACAAATTGAATATTGCTTTCACGTAGACTTTACTGCGCACTGTAAAATGTGTACGTGTGCGAGACGGTTTACATAAAAGTAATGAGTCCTTGATAAATTGTGGCTCATGATAGAAAGCATAAAGGGCGGAGTACGGTTGCTACACAGTTATTAGACCTAGCTTTGATATAGATGTTACGTTCAGTTTAGCATCATAGTTGTCTATCACGCTATACCGTACTATGTATAAGACCCTTGCTCTTGGCGTTAGAGGCTGAAGAGGAACGCCTTTTAGTTGTTATGCCAGCGATGCTGGCGGTTGCACCGCAAAAACGTAATTTACCGTCCGGAATACTGCTTTTTTCTGTATCCCTCCCACTATATTGCTACATTATTTAGAGTACAATGCATGGAATGGGATGCAAGTTAACAAAGGGTGCCGAGCCTTCTCTAATTTTTATGGAAGCGTACACGGTGCGTACGTTTTTTTACGGCTATCACTCATTTCGAGGGGGTGAAAGCCACCATTACTGCTGGGGCTGCAAACCATATTTGGTCCATATTGATTTTTAAAAAATAAAATATACACGGGCGAAACTTTGACGGGTATTTTGACTCTCTGAGTATGATTGATCGCTGCTAAAAGGATGTCAAATATTTTCGTACGTTCCATATGTAGTTTTCTATAAAATCGAAAAGAACCATTTGTGGAATTCTCAGCAGAAAATTGCTAAATACAGACGAAATTTCGTTCAATACGAATTACGTTAAATCACTGGACAGATTACACTACTATATATTCCGAAAGTTTGAAATAAACACAGTTGGATAGAGACAGCTTTTACGTAAATTAGAACGTAACGAGCAAAAATTTGCGATGTTCTCATTTGAGAGAATTGCAATTCGCATATTCGATGTAATTTCTGCTGGTGGAATCGCTTACTCGGTTGTCTCTCATTACGGCGCAGCGTCACAGATATCGTTATTAGCTCGAAATGTAAATGTGATTAGACCATCCCAGCTGGATACCGTTAAGTTAATTAATTCCGTGCAAAGATGAAGAATCGTTCTCTGCGAGCCGTTCTCCCCTTTCGAATCTAAATTCAATGCGCAGCTTGCGCCACAACCCGATATTTATAGAATTTAATCTGAAAGCAGCCCCGGTATCTTCCGCGAAACCGAGAGCGTGTTCCCGAACTCTGGAGAGTTCCTTCCATCGCCCTAAACTTAATTACCCCAGCTGACTGTGTACTGCCTTGGAACCCTCTCCGAAGGGCGTAAGGGCCGGAGGGAATAACACCGTCGGTTCGACAAGATCTAACTAGCCGCCCTTCTAGTACCAGCTAGCTGGGCTGAGGATAATACTTGGCGCAGCGCTGTCTTCCTCGCGCGCACATAAACCGCCAACCACTAGCAAGCGGCTTCAGGTTGGTCGGCTGTTCCGTGTAGTTCCCTTGTTGATATTTATCACGCGGAATTCATGCATTTATAACAGAAAACAGTGGATCGACTGCAAAACAGTGAAAACGTCTGCGGAATTTGTCAAAATACTCTCTTGTACTATTTTCAACACTTTCGAATAATTAGGAAAAGAAATAATTGTCCACGTAGCTCTTGTATCTTGCAATTAACGCAGACGATCTAAATTTACAATTTATTTTATTTATACAGTTGTGAGACATAAATTTAACCCTCGTTTTACTGTTCGTACAATCTTTCCTCTTGTGAAAATGTGTTCAAAGTTAAGAATATTTATTAAATGTGATATTGATAAGATAGAAAACATATTTATTACAATCCATTAACAAACTTTAATTCGAATTCGATATTAAATCAAAGTTATTTACGAAACTCTATAGAATACGGTGTTACCAGACTCGGAAGGTTTTGTAACAAAATTGTCTATTCATCGCAGCCACCCATGTGCAATTCATGAAACGTTAAAATTTAAATACGCAAAAAAAGTAGACCAAAAAGAGTTGAATATGCATTCAGGCGAAATTGGATTAAACGAGAAAAATAAATATTTAACAAATTCATTGTCACAGTCAGTTTCTACGTATTTTACTGCGCCTGTTAAGTAACGAATCACAAATCTTTAATTCTACAACTTAATGAAATCACTACCGAATGAATATTCGATCAAATAAGAATTTATTCGGATAAAAATCTATTCAGCTTGTCTATTAAATAGAGAGAACAACTGATCACTAGACTGCGGATTTTATGCATTTATGACAAAAATTAATAGGTGTAATTTTAAGCGGCAAAAATATTAGAAAAATTACTATTATATTATTTTCAATCTGTTAAACATAATAAAAGAGAAAATAAATTTCTATTTGACTTCAGTTCGTTGCAATTCCAGTAAAAAATGTTTCTTCTGCATAAAGATCCTCAGTCTACTCATCACGAACAATAAATAATTCTTCTCCGAATAAAATATTCGACTAGAAAGGATTTCTTCGGATAACAATTTGAAATAAATATTAAGCTGAAGCCTGAAATTCCCTCGTAACAATCCTAGTGACAAAAATTCCAGACCTCGCCCAACATCCCCCACTCCAGCTGACCCGGACCATTGCAGCCATGGCACTAGTAAGAAATCAGCCCCTAGATCGGGGTAGGTAAAACAATCGAAAAGTCAGCCGGGCAAAAATTAACCGACAGAAATAAAGCACGTGGTTCGTGACGGACAGGCGGGGGTGTATAGAAAGAAGAGAGAAAGAGAAAGAGAAAGAGACAGAGACAGAGCGTCGCGTCCCGAGAACAAAAGAAAGGAAGTGGACGCGCTCGGCTAATCGGTTTTTCCTTTTGCTGTGAGGCCGCGCGATAAGACGCGCTTGCTACGGAGCTGCGGCTAAACGACAGCGGTCTCGACCATCTAAACCGTGAGTGGTAGGGGTCGTTCGAAATGGAACGACGGTCGGGGCTGGCGAGGTGTAGAACGAGGGTGCAGGAGGGTGAGGAGGATAGGGTGTCAGGGGTGAAATGGACGAGGGACGCCGTGGGACGCAGAGGGTTTGCTGGCAGTGTGTATTGATCGAGCTAGGGAGAGGAGCACCCCCGACTCTACTGTACTTCGTACGAACGCCCACGTACGCGGTGTTTCGCTCGTATACGACTCTTTCTTCTTATATCGCTTTTTTCCATTTCCACTCACCCCTGTCTACCTCCCCCCAAGGGTTGTCGGGGTGTCCCGCACACTCGCACACACGCATACACCCGCGCAACAGACCTCGACGCTTCTTTTCCACCTGCGAATGTCACCTAGAACCGCTACAAATTACGCGTCCACGCGACCAACCCCTGCTCTGCCCCGTACCGGCTGTAATTCTCTCGCTCGTATTTTCGCGTCTTCGAGAGTAGAATTGATGACCGAGATTTCTCGATCTCACGGGTTCTGGGTCGATCGGCCGCTGGAACAATCATTGCTGCTGCAGAGGTGACTCTACAGCGTGAATTACGCGGGTCGAAAGGGCGCAACGACGCGACAGTGAAATACTGGGTTACTCTTTTTTCGTTTCTGCTCGAACGATGGGGTGTCGGTTTTGCAGCTTGCTTAGTGCTCTCGGCTTGCTCGAATTGCCCGGATTTGTGACCGGGGCGAGGTATTCTGTAAATAGGTTTATGTAGATTTTCAGTCGTGTTGTTGGATGGGATATTTTACAAGTGATCTTTGTTTGCTCGCGGCCTGTGACAATATGGGTTGGTTTACACAAGCTACAGTGGGGTTGTCAATGTTTTCGGCAGGATGTGTGTAGCATGTGACTAAAGTGTTCGACACCCTACGAAATAGTGACGCCTACAAATAAATGTACTCTTTTTATTGAACGGCAAAAATATTTTATCCTGTAAGGAAATCTCGTCATCCCACGATTAAAAAAAAAGAACGTGTGTGGTATTTGTTCGAACTAACGGTGCATTGAAATCCGCGTGTTTAATTTTTCTTGAGAGGAGACTGCGGACTTTTTTCTGTTGAATAAAAATGTTCGAAAATTAATTTTTTCCCTCGACAATTTTAACAGTGTAGCAATATTCTTAAATTCTCCCAACGTCTTCCCAGTTTTGTATTGCACGGTATCACAGTGAGCTTAATATCTTTATTATTTCGGAGCGCGAAACGGTTACAGAAACTGTTGCGCGAACGCAACATGTACAGAGCGCACGATTGTACGGAAATCTAATTTCGCAAGCCAGCGTAAAAAGTGTAAATTAAACCCGACCGTTCGCGAGAGAGTAGAAGCTCAATTAGGTTAGAAGCTTTGTAGTTTGTCTGCCATACGTTTATGATGTAATATATGGAAATGTTTTCACTACGGTGGAATAGTTCACTAAGGAGGATGGTAAAAGTTAGTGGAATTGTGAAACGATGTTGATCATGAGATCGGATTGATTGTGTGAAAAACTGACTTTCAAAGACGACGTAACAACGGAGAAACACTGGTAAGATTGCTTGAACACAACAGATTATAGTAAATACAGTTTGAGCAAATTGTCTCGTTTAAACGAACTATATTATACCACCGTCAACTGATACACTTAATAACTTATTAGATATTATTAGAAGCCAGTATAATATCGCGACAAAGCGCATAAACTTGTTAACAAAACCTTTTCGTACTAATGATTTCATCGCAAATTCTCCTTCTGCGTTAGCAGAATCTTTTGTTTAACCGATTTGTTTTGCTTGCGACCCTCAGCGGTCGTCAGTTGTTTTTGTCAATATCGAAATGCGATTTATTCTACGGAAAAAAATTTGCTCTGAATATATACAAAATGAAATATTTGCAGAAACTTCTATATTTCGATAACCTTGAAATGTGTTGCCAGATTTAATCGAGTTTCATAATTAAAAGTGGTGTACGAAGTAAAAGCGTAGACAATGGAGTAGGTATAATGTGTGCTATATATTTTGACAAATATCTCGGAGATTGATGGTGCAGATATTCGCCTAAAATGGTAGACTTTGACAAAGCCTTGTTACTAATTCTATCAGCGGGCATCCTCGTACTCAGCGGAGCGTTCAAATTACTTGATTATATTGATTCTGGTATCTCGTCACTCGATTTAGTACATATCGACGTCTCAAAGCCTAATGCAACCGGCAACTAGATACACGTAGCGTCAGATTACCGCGTCTCGAGCCTAATTCTCCGAATGGCAATTCAGATTGTCAGTACATTTTGTTTCTCCAGAACCCGAGCCGTAAATGGACATTCAGCCCGGCGGTAAGTTCCTCAATTCCGAATCAAACGGTCCAATTAGCTTCCCCTATTATTTCGATTGTATCGTATTGTCAGCAGATTCCTCCCCAAGCTCGGTATCCAAAGCGTTATCTTTCGAGCCGTGCTTCACTCGGCAACAGCGCCGATCAATGACCCTAATATCCTCCTTAATTCTCGTTCCTTTCCTCGAAAAAAAAACTCAAAAATACCGAAGAGCCCTGTCGAATTCGAGCCCGATAATAGGCAAAATTGTCAACAGTAAAATAATAATAACTCTAAAATTATACAATTTATAATAATGAAATT
>CM052126.1:1223979-1249208 GCA_028454245.1 Halictus quadricinctus | reverse complement strand
ACAGTAAAATAATAATAACTATAAAATTATACAATTTATAATAATGAAATTATGTAATAAGTATACGTACAAATAGATACAAAAAAAAATAGGAATTTATTTCACCGTTCAATAATTTCAATAGGTCCGCAGTCTATTAACAATATTCATAAAATTCCTGTTCGCAAACACGGCAGATGGGATGGTCAATATTTTCTTGATCTCTTCATCCGGCACGTGTCCGATACTCGCGTTTGATGCAGGTTATACCAGTGTTCGTTAAACAACTCTTTGCGAATAATAGCTCCGGTGACATTTTCATCGAAGTCCGAGTCACCTTGCTCCCACGGCCAGATTATTTTCGCTGGAATTCAGTGGAAAGGATCGACGATGCTCCTCGTTAATTCCCATCGATATCCTGGCAGGAGGGAAAGGGGGGGGGGGTGTGTGTCGTCGGTCAGAAATTGCGTAGACCATAATCATGGTTTTGCGGTAGACAGAGGAACTTGCCGGTGTAATTTACGGTTCTGCCAGGTGCGTCAGAAGTTGCTCACCTTACGACCTAATTGGATTTAATTACACCTCGCTGAAAGTTACGGCGGCGGCGTGCGTCCATGCATATATCGGGTGGGTTACAATTACGAGCCGCCGACACCCGATTTCAGTTGCCGCGATCCCGAGCTTATTACCGTCTGGTGGCGGCGATGGCGGCCACTGCTTATAATTTCCCTCTCGTCCCGTCGTGTTCGGGTTCAGACGTTCCCTAGGAAGGTAGCCGCCGCCGCGACGAACCGTATGCAGATTCTCACCTGCCTCTCGTTTCTACGTCGACACGCTCGTGCCGTTCGGGGCGAGTCGCCCGAGCCAGACGCAAACAGAAGCAAATAGCTCGGTTAATCGATCGGCAAGCCAATCGGGTTTTCTCGCTTTGATCGTCCGCAAGCTCGATTCCAAAATTCAGCGGCAATCGAGACGGGACTTCGGGCCAGAGAATGATATGCGTGATTCGCTACAGTTGGTCCGGCGCTGTGAAAGGAGACCCGACCGGTCTAAGCATGACAATTGCTCTAACGAGTACTGCGGACTATTGCAACGGTTGGATTAGCGGTGCTTTGAATGTACGTACAATATTCAAAGCAATCGCATGTTTCGGTATCAAATATTTGAAATGAAGCACATAGGGCGAGGGACCTCATTACTGTGGGGGTACCAATTACTATGACTATATTAATTACACTTATTTTTAGAGATATGTAACATCTATATTAACTAATTTTAATGACGAAATTTAATAGCCCTTTTTTAATATTCATTATGCTTTAAAAAGAAGTATAATTAGTACACGCAGAGTAATTGGTACCGCCGCAGCAATTGGGTCCCTTAACCTACATGTGGCTTTTGTGTTTCTAAATATGCTGATAACACTTTGTAATAAAACGATTAGTATAGTTAATTGATTCATAATAACTAGACTGCGGATCTTTATGCAAAATAAAAATGTTTAGCGTCTGCTGCGAAATAAAGAAGCCACTTTAATGTTTGTTTCTTTCTTTAAATGTATTCATAGGTCGAAAGTAATATACTCTGCGATTCTTTTAATCTTTCTATCGTGTCAAATTTGCAATTACTCATAAATGCATAAAATTCTAATAATAACAATGTAATCGTACTATTGCTGTACTGAACACATTATCCGTAAATGGAAAAATAGCAACTATCGAATCACCTGTTTCACACTGTGATAATACATTCTGTCCATATATTTACAATGTAAACATGGAACGAAGAAACTCGGAAATACACCAATGATTATAATAGCTGTCTATCGCACTCCAGTTACTTCATGCTCATAACGTGCAAATAATAAGAGAACAGTAAGTAGGGTGGACAGCTATTGTGGCTGTCATAATATCTCTGCTTTGCGCAGTATTCTATTGTGTCTACGTTACATGTTGTCATTAGTACTGTAATTATAATACCGCGCTTGGCGTCCATTCAACCCCCCACCTATTGTTTAAGAAATTGCTGCGTTCGAATTTTGTAAATTAAATTGTATCAAACTTGCTACTCGTTCAAAAGAAGAAACTTTATTATGCCACTTGTCATTATACAAAACGGTACAATGAACATTAGAAGAATTTGAAAATATAAAACATATTCAGAAAGAAAATATATTTCCATTTCGGAGAGATCCAACATTTTGGAAAGATCCAAATCAAAATCAGTTTCCCAAAATCAGTTGAATATCTCAAATAAAAAGCTAGTTAAATGCACAGTTGCTCGTAAAACTCGTGTTGCCATGATTAATCAATCGTTCCTTCGTATCGCATAGAACGTAACGATGTATCAGAAGGACAGAATAAACAAGCCAAATAATATTAAAATGAAAAGGTTAATTACAGTGTGCCGCGCGAAAGAGGAGAACCCACTTCAAAAATACGAGTAATAATGACGGGGTGAATGGTAATTGTGGCCGTGGGCAAATACGTTTCGGTCCCTTTCATAAACCATACTGAACAAACAGAGGGGCAGGTAAAGCGCGTCCACAAAAAAGGAAGCCCGGGGCGCGGACCAAAATCATTCGATCAATCAAAAGTTTTTCCCTTCGAATCGCATCACGATAACGTTGCGATAGCGCTGGCAGCACTCGGTTTCACGAACCCAGCGAGCAAGGGTCAGATTATACGAGGCAGGTCAGACGCCAAGGGTCTCTAAACGATAGACGCAAAAACAGGGTAAACAAATTCTGTCGGCGGAATTTGGTTACACTGTTTTTGTATCCAGCGTTTATAGACTAACGTTGTACGAAGCTCGAGCCTTCAAAGCTTCAAAGCTCAGTCTTAAATACTAAGTTTCTAAGACTACAATTACATAAAGCTCAAGCCTTCAAAGCTTTAACCCATTTGCATCATTAGCAATTTTCCTGGTCACTATCACCGGAGCCTTATGCATATGCTCAACTTTGTTGGTCACTATCATTACTTTTTATCTAAAATATAGAAATGGAGGGTGTTGTTGGAGATGAAAGTAGTAATTCTGATTTTTTCTTATAATGCTGAAATAAGAAGTCCTTTAAAAAAAAAAAGTTTGGTGATAAAGGCCTTCTTTTCATATTTCCTTATGATGCAAATGGGTTAAGACTTAAAGCTTCAACGCTCAGCTCTCGGCGCTGTTGGCGTTCCAATAGGAAAAAGAAATAGACAACAATTCTATGTATATGTGTCACATCTAGGCTGTGTATACATATTACATCGGAACATTCAAACAGATCCTGGCAATACAGGTGACTCGAGTGTTCGAGTTTCAAGCTCAAGCGTTAAGGACTCCAGTTCTCACAGAGCTCAAGGTTCAAACCTGGAAATTTGCAGCGTTTACGGGCGAAGTCGCGACCCGAGCCTTCAGAGCTTAGGACTCAGAGCTCATATTAACAACACTATTATAGACCCTCGGCGTCTGATCTACGTAGTATAAAATGACCATAACCGGGCCGAAAGTACAAGTTCCCGACACGCCTGCGAAACAACTAGCACGGCCGGAACAGAACCGCCCCGCGGGAACATTACCGGGAAAGGGAAAGAAACTAAATATTGACACTCGTGGTCGGCAGAATGTTCTCAGTTGGCCCTTGAACCCCGCGAGCTGTGTTTCCACGACTCGCATACCGCGGCCCCCGCGGCTCGAGAACATAATAAGAGACTCGGCGGCTGAATCTAAACGCGCGAAACCGCGCAAGTTGCGCGAACTTCGCGGGTGAATTGCGGGGCCGGAACGCGCGGAATCTTGGAGCGATTTCCGCGAGCCGCGGACCAGGCGGGGATGGTGGTTCCAGGTGCAATCGGACAAAGGAACATTCGACCCAGCCGGAAGTTGTCGCATCGGGAATAATCGATGAGGAATTCCAGCGACGGTATTCCGAATCGATCGATTGGCGGCTGCGGTTCGACCGCATTTATGCGCGACGCCAGCCCCCTCTCTGCCCCTCAACCTGCGACTACTGGCGAATTTCCAAGCTGCTACTCGTGCCTCCGCTAACCCACATACTTGCTGAAAACGGTGTTATTAAACTGCGGCCGCTGGACCGCGCGAAACCTCGCGCTCTTCCTCTCAGACTCGACGTCTCCCCCTTCCCCGCTCTCACCCCTTGTCACCGCGCACAATTCTCCCAAGAACTTGCTTCGTCTCGCGTTTCCGCCGGTGACCCTCTCTCTCTCTCTCTCTCTCTCTTCGCGCGGCTTTGCCGTCACGACGCCCGAAAGAAGCCCTTTGCCAGTAAATGAAAACACGAGATTACGCCGACACACTACCCAGCGAAGCTTTCGTCGCGGTGATGTAATGTATTTACTAGGTGAGTCACTATAGTCGTATCTATCAGTCTGAATTGTTATTGCTGTCGGTGATCGAAGTGTTAGAACCCGGTCGCATAAGCGATGGCGAGTTTATATCGGGACAGTCGATTTTTAAATGAACGGCTAGATCTTTGTCATTCTTGTGTGTTTGCAAACTATAAATGCATCACTACAGACTAAATTATTTTATGTGCGGTTATGCCATGCCTCTCATAATTTGACCACCAGACTGCGGATTTTGTGCATTTATCAAAGAGATGAGTAGGAGTATTTTATAACGGTGAAAACGTTAGAAATATTTCAGGATATACAGTGACTCCCACTAATATTGGGACGCTCTTAAAAATCGTATGACTTTGTCAATACTGGACTATACTACTTGAATTTTTTTAAGAAGTTAGAACAATTGATAAAACTCAATATCATACATTTAATTTTTTTCAAATTTTATCTGATTAAATAACTTACTTTGATTTTGTGGAATTTTTGGGGTTTCTAGTTTGGCGATCAAAGTGTTATCAATAGTATTGAAACAATGTGTGTTCCTCGGCCATCCCTCGTGTTAATTGAATTTAGTTTCACCGAGTAAATAACCTGATAACCTAATAACCTGAGTCACTAATGCGACTCTAAACTCGGGAGAAGAAAAGTCATATAGACGCCAAAATTCATTGATATTAATTATGTACTCTACCATCGGTTGAGCAATTCGAAGAGATTAGAGCCTGGAAATGATTGTGCATTTCGAAAGGATAATTTATGCGATACATCGTATCAGAATTTGTACCCTGTACACACAGATATATCTCGGGGGTTGACGGTCATTGTGATATATCGTGGCCCCACCGTCTCAGAAATTTAATATCGTCGAAGAGCCTGACAGTCCTCCGGTCATCTTAAAATATGGTTCAGCTCGGGGGAAAAGAAGGATACGTGTCACCAGGGTCGGGACGACTGGCTGGGTAAGGGATCGCGTTTCAAGCTGTCAGAAGCAATCGGAAATTCTCCGAATAATCCATCTCCTTTCCTCACATACTTGATACGAGAAACGATGAGGCGCCGGTATACAGTAGGGGCGGGCGAGCGGCGGTTCTATAGAGGTCAACGGAGTTCATCAAAGTTGTTGAAAGGCTGGCCAGGATAGAGGATGGTTAAAGATTGGGGCCCTTCGGCGATTGATACGGTCCGTCGAGGCCTTGCTACGGCTGACTGCATCCGCTGGGATATTTCCGCCGTGGTGAATGGTCAAAAGAATTTGAGAAAGATCTCTGCGAGACTCTGGTTGGTGAAAAATCGTCGAAGAGAAATTGTTAAACCGGTCGCGAAACCATCTGAGATAATCAAAATAGGAAAAGCAATTAAACGAATCGAGTGACAAACTAGCGCGTGTCTTTGGAAACGATTAAAAAATTTTCAGAGGGAGCATATAACTCTTTAACCTGATCTCGCCGTTCCATTTAATTTCGCGGAGGGAAACTTCAAAGGAAAAACTGCTTAGGTCAATTTATGATAAACCATAACTTCGTCCAGCTTGACGCAACTTCGTCGCCGCTCGGAGCTAAGTAAATCGCCAAAAGCCTCGAAATGCAAGCTGATTAACACTCGAAGTCTGAGGCGTTGAATTCGAGTTTTCATCGTAATTTTATGCAACGAGCGCTGTGCATTTAAGACGCTTTCAAATCCGCCCCCGCGGTAACTGTATGCCAGATTCAAACTATATCAGCGAGCCCGAGTTAGAGGAACGACATCTTCCCAGGAGCCGGGAGTAGAAATCAGATTTGCGATGCCACTTTTCCCGAACAGGGAATTTCAATTTGTTTCGACGAGGCTAAACGAGAGCCCCGAGAGCCCGCGGGAAAAGTACTGTTGCCGCCCGGTAATTTTATAAACAGGCTAGAGTTTATCGGCAATCGAAAATTTGTCGGCCTTTGAAGGAATCGTTTGAAGGTTGGACCGGGCGTCGCGTCGCTCAGGAGAGGCGAGCCGACGTTAGTCAGCAAACCGCTCGGCTAATCCCTTAATTACTTCGACATGGTTAGCGACCCTGTACTAACCACGTCGGTGCCTGGCTCCGTTCCCCGATCGTTAATTAAAATGGCACTTCCTTGCAGCCGCGTAATTTCTGCGGCGCTGCGTGCAACGCCCGTGACGGTCAGTTAGGTTTGTCTTTAAGCGTTCTACTCGGTCGGCGGAAAATTTCTAATGACGGTACCGTTCTCACCGTTAACCCGTTTCGGGGCCGTTAACGGGCGTCTCATCGATCACTCTGTTTCATTCTCGAAACGACGAAAGTGGCGAACTCGGTGTCGGAATAGCATGATAGAGGGTAAGTTCTTGTCTTACAGATCACTCATAGAATTTAACACCCTGGACATACCTCTGCTGCTGTACACTTCTTTTTATACTTTACCTGTTCATATTTATCAACCTCGTAACACGCGTCGTTTATTTCCCTAATAACTATGATTGAAAATAAAGTATTGACATTTTTAACCCTAAAGTCAAGTGTATAATAATCGTTCATGGATTTAGATGAATGGATTTTACTCCATTACGTTTTTATTTACCGTTTCGGTAGAGATGAATATTAAATAGAATTCAATTGAGTCGTAGCATTTTCGAAAGTCTGAATTTCCACCGTTTAAAATCTGCAGTCTAGTTATTATGCAGTGTGTCCCACGAGCTCTGTCCACTTGAATATCTTGGTTATTTCAAACAATACCAGAAAATGTAACTTACTAAATGACATTCTTTTGCAAGTGGAGGCGTAGAAAAGATATAGAGGTTACCTTTGTTTTTTTTAATTGGAATGTCCAATTTTTTATGCTCGATTTCGATAGATTGGCGTATTCTGAGCATAAAAGTACTAAAGTGTATTTGTCCTAAAACTTATTCCAGGTTATGCTCACTATGTCAAATGTAAACATTGATAGGCTTTCGATGTCTCTCAGTGTCAGTCAGTTTCTCAGTTAGTGAACATAAGAAAAGAACAAAGGTGACCTCTATATCTTCTGTACGTCTCCGCTTGCAAGAATATCATTTATACCGTATTATGTAGTTTCCCAAACCCTACAACTTCTGTAGGTAACATTTTCTCGTATTGTTTGAAATAACCAAGATATTCGAGTGCACAGAGCTCGCGAGACACGCTGCAGATTCATTACACGCCTAATCCGAGATTTCGATATTATAAATGGAAGTATCCCGGAGCCGTCCGATTGAAAGCAACGCCGCATCCTGGCAACTTGCGCAACCAGAAACGGACCTGTCAGACGCAATCACGGTTTTGTAATGCAAGCCCGGGGAACCGTGAAGTCATTCCCGGGAGATCTTAGGATCCAAAGATTTCTGAAGTTTTCTTGCGAAGAGTTTCCCCGAAGTTCCCGACTCGCATTACAATCCACGAAGATCGCCGCGCGGGATCCTCGTTGATTTCTGGAGCCGCCGCGACACTTCCCGCAAAATCGTCCAATTAGAAAAGTTCGAAGCTTCGCCGGGACGCTCCGGAGCTTGAAATTAACAGTGTCGACGGGCGGGTCTCGCGTGTTCGCCGACGTGCCGTTCTCACGGAATTCCTCGGGCCCGAAATCGTGGAACTTCGAACGACAGCTTTCGGCGAAGATCGAGTTTTTGGGATCGGGAGAATAGAAGAATACAGCGAGCACCGATTCCGTGGAAATAACATCGATTTCCAGGATTTCTTCCGGGAAAACTTTCACCGTATTTTTCGAGAATGCCTCCGGGAGGATTGAATTCTTCTGCTGACGATATCTCGTGTTACAATATTTTCCAATTTGTTGGAACCGGCTCGTTTCCTTTAACTTTCTCGGAGCAATACGTCGAATCGAAGAGCTATACCTTCGGCATGGATTATTTTCGTTTCGCGTTGTTGTTTCGCGTCGGAGTGGATAGGAAAATATTTTCCCAGCGAACAGGACTTGTTCGTTAAACGGTGCAAAAGAAATTCATTCGGTGGATAAACGTCCGAGGTCGGTAAAAATAATCGCGAAATTCGATATGCAGATATAAATGTCGGGCGCACGGCGATCGAGCATAAATCGAGGTTTAATTATGCAAAACGCGGCCGGCGGACAGTTATCCGTTCGGATCATAATTACCCCAGATTCATGACTTTGTAATAGAGGCATCAATATGATAATGTAAATACTGGCGTAGCTAACGGCACGACAGGACCGATACGGCGCAAATACTATCGACAACATCTGTTCCGTGCTTTCGGCGTTTCGAGCCGCATCGGAATAGAAAAAGCAACACGTTACTGCCTACTCGACGCGATCGTTTTGCTCCCACAAAAAAAAATCAGCGTATCGTGCTATTTATCAATCTGTTCTGCGAGTTATTTCACGATTTATTTACTTTTGACCTGTGTGGAGTTATTTTACAGAGATTCTATATTTTCTAGAGTTTGTATTATCACTACATACCTCGGGTTACAATTATTTTCATTTCATGTAGGCTGTCTTAGCAAAACCATCTAAAACTACATCAACGAGTATTCAATACTTTATATAATTTAGAAAAAGTGTAAAACACTAATTCAATGACAAAACTTTGCTTTCAATTATTTCTTCGTGAAACCTTGAACAACATATTTGTGACATTTTCTTGATCAAAACACGGCACAATTTGAATTCCATTTACTTGTTTAATCGACGATTCGGTAGAACCTGATCAGTACAGATAATCGAGGTGCTAGTATATCGTGAATTAAACAGGTAAATACGATCGAAATTGCGTCGCGTTTGGTGTCATTTCAATCAGAAAAATGTCACAAATTTGTTGGTAAAGGTTTCCTAGACGAAATCTTTGGAAACGAAATAATCATTGTTTTCTCTTCTCTACGATAGCGGGAAGAGATCAGGAAAACAGTTCACATACATCGAGACGTTATTGCGTTTTACAAAATAAGTATCCCGTCCCCAATCTCGGGGGCTATTTCCACCCCCTGAACACGGAAACGGTCACCTACGATGAGACACGTATCGAATATTTTTCGAGCTGGGTGACGTCCCTTGCAAGCGAACCGGGACCAAAGTAGACCAGACGAGACGGACAAAACGCACAGAAATCACCGGTGTTCATCGTCGATCGATTCCCTTTTTGTAATGCGCTCGGCAACGTGCTGATTCAGGTACGGCAGCGAGGGTGTAGCGGAATCCGCTCTGGTCGACGACACCCTCAACGGAAATCTTCGATCATCGTCGTCGGGGTCTTCCTCTTCGATTCTGCCTCCCCTTCAGTCGGGAACCGCGGACTCGGTTGGCGCTGCGAATCTGTCCGGGTCGAGAAAGTACGTACGATAGAGTCATTTGGTTGCCTCCCTCCTCCTAGATTACTGCACACCGTTTATCGAACAGTTGTGGCTTCACTGTTTTGTTGTTGTTGTTGTTGTTGCCGTTGTCGCCTCCGCCGTCCGCCGTCGTCGACGCTGCTACCTCTGTATTAACTAACTACGCTGCGTCGCGTTATCGTCGCGAAGTAATTCTCCAAACTACTCGCGGTCCCATCTAAAATCATGAGCTTTTGTAGAGGTAATCATTTCTCCTCGCTTCGAAACCCGCTTCGTAGGAAACTCCGAGTTGCTGTTGTTGTTGTTGTTGTTGTTGTTGCTGTTTTTGCTTATCTTTGCTCCCCCATCTCCCATCCACGCCGCGGCGCTGATTACTTGCGGCTACAGACGCGCGTTGCATGCGACGCCTTTGCGTCCCGCGTGACGCCATTCTTGTCTCCCTAATCGACGGGTCTTCCTACTTCGAGTCGATCAAATATTAATAGCTTCGTCCGTCTCGCGTTCTCTGCAAACTTAATCTGTCCGTAGCGTGCGACTAACAGTACAGGCGAATTAGTATATTATCGGGAGGACTCTTTTGTTATAGTTAGACTGCGGATTTTATGTATTTGTGACAATAGTACGTAGGTTAAATATGAAACAGTGGAAAGATAAATGGGATTTAAGAATGTCAGTACATTATCAACTTATAAAAATGGTTAAAGGGAGAAGCATATTTTTGATTGGTTCGCAGTAAAGATCCGCAGTCTATAGTTCATACAATCGGAAAGCGAACATCATTTTTCTTTTGTATTTAACACCTTGAGCATCGACATTGACCTTTTTTGACAAACTTGAAAATTTTACTACAATCAGCGCTACACCGGTCAGAATCAAAACCAGATTTCAAGCAAATCTAAATTATGCTCGCTAATTTTTCGAAATTCGGTAAAAATTCTGTAGAGAATCCTGAAACAAGCAGGAAGGCCCTGAATAGATCGCGACGCTGGTATATACCAAATTCAAAGAATTCCAAGAAAGTACGGAGATCGATGGAAAGTTAGGCTGTTACTACGGTTGGGAAGTTAAGATGAAGGCCTACATGAATTAACGGAAACGGGCACGACCCTCGTTTCTTCCGACTCGGAAGATTACGTTTCCCCCAGGGAGCGAGAATGCATTCGTTCCGCGGAGGAGATAAAGTAAAAATTTCTCCCGTAAACTCGGCTACTTCTGCGCGGCGGTCGCATTAGAAAGTAAAAACTCGTTGCAACTTTTCCTGCATTTCACGCGTCGATCCCGCGCAGCCTTGCTAAAACGTCGGCGCGTTCGAATCGGCGCGGCGCGCGCTCGGAAGAGAGTAGGCTTTGTTCCGCTGCGCGAGACACGACGATGGAAACCAAACTCCTCTGGAAAGTAGAATCGCAGATGGAAACATTCCGCCCGTCGCTTTTACCATTTCCATGTAGAACTTTTCCCTGTACGTAGATTTCCGTAGACCATGCATTTTACCTCCCATTTCGAACGTGATGCATCGTAGAAACGGGAAATTCGAACGTCGCAAACCCGAACGGATATAGAATGGAAGCGTTACTCGAATATTCGTGAAAATCATTTTCCCGTAGAATATTTGAAAGTGAAGACTTCATTTTACCCATTACGCACCATACTTTCCCTGTAGTTATGAGACAAGGTGTCCCAAAACTTGTGTAATCCCTCGAAAAGGATGATTCCTGAGGTCATTTGAAACAACTTTTTCCTTTATGAGAATGTTCTCCGCAGCTTCGTTCAGGAGTTATTAGTGAAAAAAGACGGACCAATCAGGGCGCGGCTACAGCGGACGGATTCCGGCTCGGCCAATGCCAACGCCGCGCTCAGCGGGACCCGCCTCCGTGTCGGAGTCCGTCTGCTTTTGTCGCGGCCTGATTGGTCCACGTTTTTCGTTTGTAACTCCTTAACGAAGCCGCGGAGAACATTTTTATAAAGGAGAAAGTTATTTCAAATTACCTTAGGAATCACCCGTTTCAAGAAAATACATTTTTGGAACACCCTGTATACCCATTTTAAAAATCTAATTTTCGAGAGTAGAAGAGATTTCATAGTAAAACGTTTGTATCACTGAGCTCCTTTAGCCACCTTACATCTTTTTTATCAAGTAATTCTTATATTTCTCTCCCTCGCTTTATACTTATATGGTCGTGGATTAATAGGCTCGTATTATTCTTATTAAGTTGCGGACGCTTAAGAAAACACCGTTACAAACGATTTAAAAAATACAGAATGACAAAGAAAATGTATACTTTGAGGGTTTAAACAAAAGAGAATTTTATTAGAGATTATGAAGCTCGTGCACACGTTCTCTCATTCTGCGTTCCGCGCCAGCGAATACCATAAACATCCACAGTTTGTTTATTTTTTAAATTTAGCAAATATGTCGCAGTTCTTCCCTTTCTATTTCTATAGATTCTTTTATTTTCCTATGAAAATTCTAGAATACCGTTACTTAAGAATACGTGTTAAATAAATTCTTCTTTAAAAGTATACGAAGGCATGAATAGTTTCGTGTCGTGACTACTAATTGTACAAAAATCGAAATTACGAGGTCTCGCGCATTTTCGTAGGGTCGATACGTTCGCTGAAACGATTGCTAGACACCGCAGCTTCAACGGACTCGCCGAAGCGAACAATACAGCTCTCGGCATAGCGCACAGCCATGATCTTCTCTGGAAATTGGTAGCAAGTCCACAGCATCGAACAGTTACGGGGGTTGTCTTTAACTCGATGTTCGTGCTGTTTAACAAGGGCTAATTCCATTACCGTGCTCCGCGGTTCCATTCTCTCTGTTTCCATAGCGAAACGGCGAACATGCACGCACAAATACTGCCGTCAGTAAGCGGTGTCGATGAAGCAGGATCAGAAGCGAACTCGCGATTCGTCTCTGTCGAAGCTCTGGCCGTCTCGCGATCGATAAAACTTTACGAGCCGTCCGATGGCCAATTACGTGGACACCGATTTGTCATAGCGGTCGCGTCGTCGGCCGATGATAAGTAAATGTTAACGACGACGCGATCCATCCTGCACGCTCTCGAAGCGACGTCGTTTCGACCGCGGCTAAACCGTTGTTACCCTTCTTGACAAGTATTCTACTTAATTAGAGACGGCACCGAGATTTATCGACGAGTTGTTTGTCTCTACTCGAGCGAATTCCTGTTGCTTCTATGTCTCTCTCTTTCTCTCTCTCTTTCTGTCTCTCCCTTTCCACCCCCGCTTTCGCAACGCGATTACGCACGAAGTTTCGAATCCGCTTGCGCGCGCGATGAGAGGCAATTGTCGGCGTAACGAGGGAAAACCATTCGGGGTTATAAAATGGTAATTCGGTGGCATTGGTATTGCAGTTATTGCGAGAAACCCGACAACGAGACGACAGAGATGGGCGGCGTTCCGCACGTCGAGGGCGCTTTGAACAGCGAGCTGTACGCGGTGCCCGTGAAACGAAGACAGCCCAAGGATCAAAAGAACAACGCCATTCTGCAGAACAGTGAACAGGAGAAACCCTCCGAGGTGGACACCACTGATTCCGAGGACAAAGATGAGAACCTGCCGCCTGGGTGGCAGAAACACGAGGGTGGGTATCAATATCGTTATCGCTACTGGACACCATGGATTTTTTAAAATTTGGAAATTATTTCTCACGATTTTGTTCAATTAGAACTTCTTTATCATTTATAATTTCTTGAACAGAAAGGAAATTTATATTTATTCAATGCTTAGTCTCCTATATTTCAATAAGAAATTGAAATTTGATTCGTTTGGATTTGAAAGAAATTGATAATATTTAGTAAATTTTCTTCGAAATCATGTTATTTCGGATTTCAGACTCTTCATTTTACGGTTATTGAGATTGTAAAAATATTTTTGTCGACACTTCGTATAACAGTATATAGAATAGAGAAGTGCAATATATAACTATATCAATGTGGTCTTGTTATTTTTAAAAGGTGACATAAGCTGGCCACTTTTATTGCTCGGTTGTTAAAGCACTTCTGGAAAAAATATGTTGAAAACTGATCAATTTGCAGTCGACTACGAGTTACGTAAGAGCATTAATTGAGATACTGCGAAATATTTATTCTGATATACGCATAAATATATGAATTTAGATATAAATAAGGAATCTAATCGGGCACAATAAGGTGAATCAGTCGACTCGATGACCTCAGATTATGCGTAATCCTTTCTAGAGTGAAAGGTGTTCGAAAGACCTTCGCAAACTAAGAAAGTGAAACATAAAGAGTCTAATTATTCTGTCGAACGTGTTCGTTCACCTTGGTACCTTATTGCTCTTGTAATTGACGTAGCGTGAGTTTGAAACATTCTGCATTATAAATGTAATAGTTACATGGAACGGTAGTCCCGCAGTATAGTCGTGTCTCCCGGGACGTGTAACGCAATTACAAAGATCAATGGACACAATCCAGGGATCGCTCTGTTAGCTGCTGGTGTCAGTTAACTCCGTGTTATGATGAAGATGCTAACGTGATTATAGTCATCAAGGCGTATTCTACACAGTACCTCTCCGAACTTCATTTAAACGATTCGGTCTAAACGGCGCTTTTAACAATCTTATTTAGTGGGTTGCATCTTTTGAACGATGCATCCCTCGTCATCCGTACCTTTGTAATCAAAGATTTTCAATTTCACATTAAAAATATAATCCTTAAATTTTTCAGAAGACAAACTTTTCTTGATGCATACATTTTTTTATTCTGTTAACAATTTCACTTTCCATTCGAAGAAAATGTATAATACACACTGTGACTAATTTAAATCGAATATGAAGTATCAAACAGCCAAGCGATAAAGTTAAATATAACACCCACTGTCAGTATGGATATGAATACGTAACGAGCATATAACGTGTAGGAGTGAATGTCAAGTGTGGCGATTTAGCTCGTACCATCAAAATCAATAGGCTTTGTGTAAATATACCAGAAGTGGTCAACAAGGGAATGTTGACACGTGCGAGGCTAATAAACGATTGGATTTCCTTTCAGACGAAAATGGCCCTTACTATTGGCACGTCAAAAGCGGCAACATACAGAGAGAGCCACCGGAAGTGCCACTGAACTCCAAGAGGGAGTCCCGGAAGAATCTCATCAAGGACAACGACAGCGTGAGTAAAATAATAATAATAATAATTAATAGTCTGCTTTACTATGTATTATTTCTACTAGAACTGGAAGCTCAAGTTTGTTGAATTATTTCGACAGATAAACAATTTCCATACTTCGAGCGGCATGGTGAACACAGTGACCCGCAGCAACACGAGTTCATGTTTGTGCCAAGAGCTCGAGACTAAGCGAAAAGAATTGCTTCTCAAGTGAGTTACCATTAACGTTTGCATTTCTCCGTCCGCTTTGCGTAGATAAAACAGAGACCGAGCAAGTTATGGCACTTCTCAATAGGTTTCGAGTAGCACGTAAAGCTTGGAAGTTTTTCGAAAAATGTCCTAACGGGAACAGATACACAAATGTTGAAAGTAAAGGTTTTAGAATAGACCCTATAAAATTTAGAAACAAAAATTTGTCTGCAACAGATAGTTCGTTCATTGATATTAAAAGGAACAATATTAACCCTCGGACTCCTGGGAGTTCTAGGCCTATGCCGGAGTCATTTCTGACCCACGCCAATATTTCACTAGTTTTCATTCGATATAAGGCGACATCTCGGAACCAGCTTTCGTCGTACTTCGGAAGAAGAAAAAGAGCGATTTTCTAATTTCGGAATAAAATATTGACGGTCACTCGAGCTTATCCCCACCGCTACGGGTCACGAATGACTCCTGAAATCTTTCTTACAGTTGAATTAATATTTTGAATATGTTATTTATCAATAATATTCGCGTAGATGGTTCACAGTTCAAACTTCGTTTGAATTCCTCCGATAGAACCTTCTTAAACAAAACATTTTTATGATTTTTAATTTCTTTTTGTCTTCCAGGCGGAGGAGTTACCCAGCAAGAGCAGACTCCGAGGGCAAAGACAAGCCGATCAGATTCGCCGTGCGTTCTCTAGGATGGACGGAGATCGCCGAAGAGGATCTAACACCAGAAAGAAGCAGCAAGGCCGTCAATAAATGCATCGTGGACCTGTCCCTCGGTAGAAACGATCTTCTGGATGTGGTTGGTCGATGGGGCGATGTTAGTATTACCTAAACTTTCTGTTACATAGACGTAAATGAGCCGCTCTTTCGTTAAATCGATTAGCTCCACAAAATAATGATTCCATTAGTATTCAAATTGTACTCAATAAATAGCCAGGAGCAATTTTCGTATTTACAAAATGTGAACGAAATTCATAGATTAGATGACATTCGTGGATTCTGCAGTTAACCCTCGAACTCCAGCAAGTTCTAGGCCTATTTCATTTCACTAGTACAGTTCTCTTCCGATATAAGACGATGGCCCGGGACCGGCTTTCGTCGTAATTCGGATGACGGTACAAATTGTCAGAGCAAATGTATAAACATATTGAAATGATTTTAGGGCAAAGATCTGTTCATGGACCTGGACGAGGGCGCTTTGAAGCTGATAGACCCTGAAAATCTGACCGTGCTCAACACTCAGCCAATCCATACAGTGAGGGTGTGGGGTGTTGGCAGAGACCACTGCCGGTAAGTGATTCTCCAATTTCGGAAATGCTTGACTCACCGAATCGATCAGTCTTAATAACGTGACCTTAATTCTTTGCATGTCTTCTTGGACGGCCACACCGCAGTGAAAGGTAATTGCATTCATCAAACATTTCGTAGGATGATATCCGATCTTGGACCCGCGAGGTATTAAACTGTCGAATGAAATTGCTCTTCAGGGACTTCGCTTACGTGGCAAGAGACCGATCGACCCGGAAGCACATGTGTCACGTGTTCCGCTGCGACATACAGGCGCGCACGATTGCCAACACGCTACGCGATATCTGCAAGAAGATCATGATCGAGCGGTCGCAACACCAGAACCTCGCAAAGCCCGTCGACATCAACGGACGAACGAGCCTGGCCACGAGACCCACCAATCTACCCACAGAGCATCGACGTTTCCATAGAAATGGCCAAGCACTAGTCAGTAAGTAATCGATGACGCCGTAATTACTGAACGATCATTAGCTGATTAGGTGGTTCCGATAAACCAGACCGCAGTCGAACGTCGCACGTGAAGTGCAGAAAGGACAACACAGATTTTATATTTTGAAGAAAATTAAATTCATTTTGTACAGGTTAATTGTACGTCGTAATATAAAATCATATTGGGAGAATTACTAATTATTCTGCGACAATATTTTCAGTGAAATGTTGTCGCTTTGAAAACCCCTTAAACCCTTTTACTACGAGTTGCTTTACAGTCACAGTGACTGGAACTTCTTTCTCTTTTATTTTTTCTCTAGTTGGGGAAGTAAAATTTACAAATAACATTTTCTCGATTGAGAAATTCTACTTCTCGCGAATGCTAAGACGTTTGGGACGTTCTATGATATTATAGTCGTCACACTTCACGGTTGTAGCACATAGTTTTATGCAATTTTGCTCTTTCACAAGAACACGGAGAAAATTTCAAGGACAAATCAGGAGTTGTTACCAACATAAGGATTAAAATAAAAATTTTCTGGCTAACACAATATTTTTTAAGTAGCTCGATGATAACAAACTAGAAATGTATGTCGAACAGAAAACCATCGACGAGTGAAAAAGACTAATTGAAAATCAATATTTTTCCAGCACAATCCTTTCCGACGCCGATGGAGGAGCCGAAGAAAGTGTTGCAAGCGCAGTATCTGGGATCCATAAGGGTTTCCCAGGCCACAGGCATGAAGGTTCTGAACGACGCGATAGATCAGACCGTAACTATGACACCGATCAACGAGTGGCGAAACGTCAAAGTAGCCGTCGCGCCTAGCATGATTTCTATTCTTTCACCGAACGTAAGTCAGCCGAGATATTGCGCGAATTCGAAGTATTAATTCTACAGTGTGTTGGACTACAGGTGGGAGAAAATTTAAGGGGTGGTTCTCCATGAGAATATAAGACGAAAATGAAGAATAAAAATATTGCGATTTCGGCTTCATTTTTTAGTTAATCACAATTTAAAATCCGCCTAAAATGCGGCAACCGGACCAACAGAGGTGTACCGTTGCCTACGTCATAGAGGCGCGTGACAGATACTCCGCGTGCCTCACAAGAAGTCACCTGGCAGGAACGCGGCTGTAAACCGTCCGATTGGATCATTCCACATGCAATTTCGGTTCTAGCCAAATTATTGGCTACAATGTGTGACGTCAAAGCCTAACCATTGGCTGCGAGCGAGGACCCCCTGTTGGTCGGGCTGCAGCATTTTAGGCGGATCTTTAATTGATAATAACTAAAAAATGAAGCCGAAATCGCAATTTTGTTATTCTTCGTTTTCGACTTATATTCTCTTGGAGAACCACCCCTTAAATTTTCTCCCACCTGTAGTCGAACGCCGTGTATATTAGTGTTCATTGTTTGTTTTACCGATATAGGACGAGAGTATCACCGAGTGTCGAGTACGCTACTTGTCGTTCCTCGGTATCGGTCGGAACGTGAAACAGTGCGCTTTCATAATGCACACCGCGCAAAATCTCTTCTTCGCACACGTCTTCAATTGCGAGCCTAGCAGCGGGGCCCTCTGCAAAACTATCGAAGCCGCTTGCAAGGTAAATGATTTATATGCATTTTGCATCCTTATGTTACTGTCATTAACCCTTGAAAGACTAAGCCCCAAGGCTCTACAATTTATCTGTCTGCAAAATTTATTTTGCAATCCCTCCAACGACTGGTGGTTAAAGCCTGGATTCTTTTCTATTCCTCAAATGAACGTTTCTTGACAATAATATGCATTAACAGTGCTGGAGTTGAATGTGAAAGTGTCTCTGTACGAGAAACGCCTAGAATAATTAGAATTAAATAGTAACGAGTAATCTGCGGATCTTTCTAAAGCTTTCTATCTGAATTGCAACAAACTAGAAGAAAAATTTAATTTCTTTCATAACATAAATATTTAATAGATTGTAAGTTAGCATTACTCCGAACAGTGCTTTTAAATTGTTCTAATAATTTTATTGTTCTAAATTACTATTTAAGGATTACAATTGTCTGAGACAATTTAGTACAAAATTTAGAAAAAATTTCTACTTATTATTGATTAGCACAAGAACCGACACCTTAGTGTTTCCAGGGTTAAAGTAGTCGAAAATCGGATGGTAGAAAAATTTGTTCTTTGAACCGTGCAGTAAAATAAGATATTTTCTATGCAGCTGAGGTACCAGAAATGCTTAGACGCACATCCGTTGGGCTTTAAACACGCCACCAAACTGAACAATCCGAAGGAGAGAAGACTGGGCACCACCCTGCAGTCCCTGGTTGGCTCCCTGACTGGACGTAGAAATAAGCAGGGTGAGTCCTGAGACGAGGCTCTCTCGCTGCAGGTAAATGATCACGCTCAGCCGCCAAAGTATACAAATCGGCAGCACGAAGAGAACAATCTGAATACATTCTCGTGTCCTACGTATTGCGAATGAAAGACGTGTCTAGTGAACTCTGTGGGGTCACAGTGAAACCATTCACCCATCCTCTTCCTTCGAAACCGCACAGTTTTCACTTCTTTTACTATCTGAAAGCACCAAACGATAAACTAGTACACATACGTAAATGATTCACCTAATGTTCACATAATCCTGAAGAGCCCAGAATATTAACCCTGAAATGGTATCCTGAGGTCTGGCATACGACCCCAACAAAAATTCCGGTCTCTAATTTCCGCTACTGTACTGCACGACCATTTCAAATATCAAATTTCTTTAATTTCTTCGGATCATTTAATCTTAAATGATGTACTTGTCTTCGAAAATTTTTACAAAAATTTCGGAAAGGCTCCAATATGATACTTCGAAGTCTGAGTGTACCAAGGATTAAAGGGTTAGACTACTTCAACGACTCGATCATGAACCAACTAATCCGAATATATTGTAATTTTGTACTCTATTTAAGCACATTATAAACTGATTAGTACAATTGTAAACATTTGGAAAAGATTATCGTAGACGTTGTCAAAGGACATTGGACAAAGGTCTTTTTTACAGAGGACCAAATAGTGTTTCACGATTGGATTTTCTTAAAGAAAATAAATTTACCATAGAGTTATAAATTCTACAAGAAGGTTACTCTTAAGAAATTGTCCATCAGTGTTTAGAGAATATAATAATAAAGATATTGCCAAAATTTTATTTCAATCGTATCAACACAAATTGGGATGTCGTGTACACCATTTTGAAAGGTATACACGTTTTATTGTTTAATATTATAACTTCGAGACTCACCATTTATGTCTCGTTCTAGAGACTTTAAATCACTGCTTACACGAAAAAGAATATATAAAATTTTATACAAATTTTTACAAATTCCTGGCGATAGCTCAGCAGTCCAACCCTTTAATTCGCGGAGTAGTTCGGTAGCTCTAAACCAGCGCTTCGTAACCACCCCATGTTCATAAAAAATAGTTAACCATTAGCGATTCGTTTAGCGTCTTTCATTCGCGATGCTTCTCCTCCCCTAGTGCAAAAGGGTGAACAAAATGTTAGTAGATAAATCCACTGGTTGCGCAGGAACTGTGGCCGCTGCCTGCTGAGCGAGAGGTGATCAGACACAGACATCTGCAGTCTCCCCTGACCTTGAAATACTTTAGCGAATCGCCGCCGAGCGCGTCACCGAGGTCACTCCTTTCGCCCTCTCCGGACAGCATATACTACTAATACTACATATACTAATTACCACAGCTATAGTGGACTACGCTTACGTGTGTCGATATGATGTTATGTATGTTAAACGCAGTGTCCGACAAAAATGAAAAGAATTAAAAAATAATGATGTCGAGACGACGGCGACCGGCGCCGTTGGATCGATTACGCAACGGTCGCTGGCCGCTCGACTCTCTTCGGGGTCGGGAGCGTCTCCTCAATGGGGGGCGTTCGTGTGCTCGTTCCACCCTTGGTAGTCACCGAGAATCGAGGAATAATAAAACGAAGGAGATCGACTGTGGCCGGGTGTGGAACTCGCTGGTCAGCGCCACGAGGAACGTGGCCGATCGAACAAGCGGAGAATATCTATCTCTGCGAAGGAAAGGGACAAGCTAATCGAGAGACCGAGTAATCTGTATATACGGGGTGGTAACTATCGCGCTAAATTTAGTAAATTTGCTGGATTCAAGGGGGAAGTCCAGAAGGAGTGAACGGGGAACGGTGTGCGAGTGTTACCGAATGACTGAACAGTAGCGTTCTAGCGTAACCACAAGGCATTCGATGATGATTTACCGAAAGAAAAAGAAGAAGATGATGATGATGATGAAGAAGTAAAAGAAGAAGAAGAAGAAGAAGAAGAAGAAGAAGAAGGTAAAAGATACAGAAGAAGATGAAATCGGAAGCTATAGAGAGCTTAAATGTATAACTTAAACACGTGTATTCGCGGGTGTACAGATTAGAGAAGCGAGACGAGGACGACCAGGCTACACGAACATCACACACCTGACACGTACCGCGATGGACACGTATAGGGATACCCACGCGACCGAACACGCGAACAGGCACACATACACACGTAATACACGTCACGTACACGCGAACAGACAGGTAATAGGGAGTTTATTTTTTATGGCAAAACAATATAGAAGAGCTTGCACCTTGCGGATGAAAGGCGATATGACGAGACGGTAAGCGCGACCGTCCTTCGAATCCACGGAGAGAGGAAGAAGCCGAGAACGCGAGAACTACCTAGAAGCGATCTTGCCACGCCATAAGCGCGCCATTATCGCGTACACGCACAATCTCTGTGCAATGAACGCTGACACGAACGCAAAATCGAACGACCATACTTATCCGTCGTTCCACGGTGTAACGAGCTGCTGTTATCGTAAACGTCGGACGATCATTATGACGCTGGACTTACCCGTCAACGCCGAAACGCCGCCGCAGCGTCGTCGATATATTCGCGACTATCGAGACCCGCGATATACTAACACCGCCGGCACTCGTCCACAGAGCTTATTTCATTCACGATAGCGCACGCACGTACCCCGAAGCCACGGCACTCGCACACGTGCACAGCAGCGATCGCGATTCACAGGCAGCTTCGAACACGTCCCAGAGTTAGAGTGTTCGCGGACTCGTCTCTTCGATCTCGTCGAACGGAAACACGCGTCGGCACGGAATGGAATCGACGACCAGTGCCGACACGCCTAATATCGATCTAGTAGCTTAAGAACCGACCCGTGAATCAACACCGTGCGCCGTTTTCCCTTCAGTTGGTTTCACAACCGGTTAGACTCTAGGTCTTTTTTCCACGCTGAACTATAGCTGAACTCTATGTACCGCTTCGTCCGAGCCCCGATTACAGTGATTTCTCTGCATATGTCGCCGAGGCCTGCACGATAAACGTCGTGGAATTATCCCCACTGCCGCGGGGTATACACCATGGGGGGCCTCGGACGTCTCCTGCACGATACACGGCGCTCGCATGACCCGTGTTGTTGACATATATCGAGAATTCACTGTATTTTCGTACCGACACCGACGACACACCGAACCCGTGCTCTTCCGGCTCCAGGCGACGAGACAAGGTCCACTTCCATCACTCCCGGACGAAGGGAAAACGTTCTCGAACACAGAGATGGGCACGATTCCCATTTATCTTGTCTCCATATACATAGAAACACGCGGATTCTAATTCTCGGCTTTCTGTGCTAGTATACTTTGCACAGCTGTTTGCTGCGATTGAAAAATTAGATCATTTCTGCTGAATGAAATTAACCCTCTGTCGCTCCGTGTAATATTGAAATCGTGTACTGTCAATATTTATGAGTTCAATCTTTTTTTAGTAAGAAAAGTATCATGTTCTGTTGGGTTTTTCCTTTCTTTCGTGAACAAAGGAATTGTGCATCGCCAATTGTCGATTCTTATCTAACAGAGTACATTAATTTTTTTTTCAACTTTCAATCGATCGTTAAATTGTATCTAGAGGATAGTCTTTGCTATTTTCAAGTTATACAAGTATTTTTACGTTCATAACAAAAATTCGGACTGTAGAGGGTTAAATCAAATCCCAAGTACGCTATTGGACCTAGTTCAACGAATTAGAAAACGTGAGAAATAAATTGCTACAATGTTAATGTTGTTGGAGGACATCGGAAAAAGTGTTGAAAAACTCGTGGTAAAAGTTCACTTGTGTTTAACTTGTTATTCCTTTAACGGGAGTTAAAAGAATCTCCAGGTGCGAGAGCAATAAAACGTTCTTAAGGTACAGCCTCTTGTATCCGAATTAAGCTAAGTGCCACATTAGTCACTTATGGGTAACACTAATTTTTCACCAGGTTCAGAAGTTCGTTTTTATCGTGATACATTCGAACGAACTGAATTCGATTAGGATCTTTAGATTGCAAAATGGTCAGCATAGCAGCCGGTATTACAAAGTTAAGTTTTTTAGTTTTACTTTAACTTTCCCGGAACTTTTGGGGTTGATATTGGAGGACGAAAGTGTCCGTAGAAAAAATTCCATTTTTCTGTTGTCAATATTTAAACCTTCGTTGGCACCGTTGACGGGACAGTCTTAATCTGTTGTTCATAAATATTTGCGTTAGAATAAAATAAACCAATGAAAGCAATTGAAGATTGCCAATATTTTCTTGTCAGAATGAAATTGTTGGTTCTAAAGATTTTTGTTCTGAAATTTAGGGTTGCTGATGATATAAAAAAAAATGCACGGAGAACTAAATCAATTTTCTTTCCCCTTCTATGAAATTATTGGGAACATAGAAATTCTAATTATCGCAGTTACATTATTGTAGATTAAGGGTACAAACACAATGATTTAGATACAGAGAGCTCTGCTAAACTTTTTCTAATCAGCATTTTCGTATCGAACGGAAGCGTTCAGATATTCTCCACGACTAAAAACTGATTTACCAATTAACGATGGTTGCCCATCTCTGCTTCTGCGCTCACCGAAGGTTCCTCTTCTAATTTCCGGTTTGTCATGCTCGCGGCAAATCCTCCCGTGCCCACCGAGGACGGTCACGTCGCGGGATCCGTCGTCATTGCGAAAGATACAAAGTTGAGCGGGACCCAGAACGAAGAGAGAAAAATATTTCTATGTAGCGTTTAAATAGGAATGATGGTGGCGAGAGAATAGGCGAGCTCGAGCGGAGAAAGAACGAGCGTGTGTGCGAGAAGGAAGTTTGTATGCGTGGGGTTTGGCTGCTTGGTTGGAGGGTTGCGAGAAAAAAAAGAGCGATTGTATCTAGACGAGGAGGATGCGTAACGGAGATAGAGGCGGCGATAGATGGATCATTATTTGTACATAAAATACACGTAGCCGAGGATCACCCGCCTTTTACGAGAAAGAAACGAGTACGTAGCGACGTTAGGAGAGCGAAACAAAAGAGAAAGAATCGCCTCGTCCCATGGCTGAGAGTGTTGCCTTGAAAAAGGAACATCCCTCGGGAGTGCCAACAACGCGATGGTACCCGTTGGACTTTTCCTTTCGACCTGCCTCTTCGGATTTACTTTCACCTGTATCTTTTTGCGTTCGTTCCGTTCCGATCTGGTTAATCTCGACCTTTAACGCGGAGAGCGGGCCTCGAATGACCCGAAGTCACCGAACAACAAATAATCATTGACGAAACGTCGCGCGTACGAGGCCTCCCGTGCGCACCTACAGGTTCCGGAATCAGGCGAATCCAGTTTCCGCTGGAAAACAACACCAGGGCGACGTTTCTCCTGCTTCATTGATATACAGAATATATATACATATACACAAATCGATATACATGTATACATATATGTATATATATATATGTATATCAGTTGTTGAATTTATATTAATGTTAGAAGGTCGATCGAGTAAACGGGGGTGGCATGCGACAGCCTCGACGAGCGCGGAGATAACGCCGGTGGTGTGTGTGGATGTAAATATATTAATATACACATGTGTAGAGAGGAACAAGAAAAAATGAGGCAAAGTACGAGAACTATTATAACGCGATGAATCGTGAAGTTTGAGGGATGTTGAAGGACACATCGTTGCACTGGTCGTCGGAGCGACGACGCGCTTAACACCATCAACACCCACCGCACACGTGAAACAGAGGTGGAGGAGAACGCTGAGGAGAGAATACACATACACACACAACACACACACGTACACTTGCATACACACAGACACACGATCACAAATTGGGCGTAGCTTAACTGTCTCCTTAAATAATAGGTGTTGACTCGTCGCCATGGGAGGGACACGAGAATATCGATAAAAGCGAAAACTACCGAGCACTGGTGGGCGGTAAGAGGTGAAAGAAGGTGGAGGAGGGTAAAGGAGAAAAGGGAAGCCACTTGTAACTGACATAGAATAGAGCAAACCTAACTATATTTACTGTGACATGTAATATCCTTAACGAAAAAAAAAAAAATGCGATCTACTGCGATAGAAGAGTTGTTCTGCACAAACACGATGCTTCATTGATAATTATAGTGTCTCTCTCTCTCTCTCTCTCTTTCTCT
>CM052126.1:1190727-1204915 GCA_028454245.1 Halictus quadricinctus | reverse complement strand
TTTGAGAATTTTTTAAGATTTTTTTCTTGCAAACTGTGGTCGTAAAAAATGAAAAACCGCCAAAAAATCGGAAAAATGCAGATTTCTCAAAAATATGAAAACATGCTATTCTACTGTCTAGTTCCCCGATAAAGTACTATAACAGGCAGTGCCGCCGATGTTTTTTAGATTTTTTCTTATAGGACATCACTGTCAAAAACAATAAAAACAGAATTTTTTCGACGTTTCTGCTATTAGGAGGAAAGTTACACTTGTTGGTTTTACCGCAGGTATATATTAAGTAATTTTTAACATTATTACATTGAAACATTGGATCTCAGTATGACAGTGGCAGCAGACACGTTAATTAAATGTTCTATTATGCGAACTCTCGTGTTCCTTTGTTCGGTACCGATATATTAATTCGTCCCATAAGTGCCGTGGATGTTTATATTATTCACCATTGAGAAGTATTTTAATGAAAAACCCGCAGAAATTTTATAATGACGGTATGATGTCATTCCCAAAAAGGTCGGAAGAGGTTGTGGAATGAAAGGGTGATTACATATTTTATTTAAAAATTTAAATGGTACAAGAGTAAACGGCACGAACTTATCGGACGACCTGATACAATCGAGGACGCATGAACCGTGCAAATAGTCGGGATCTGTAATTAGGGTATCGGCGCGACGGTGTTGTTCGAAATCGTCGTCGAGTGTCGGCTGGGGCGCAGAACGGCGGGATAATAGACAGGTGCATAGGAACTAAATTGAGCGCGGTTAATGCGAAAAAGTAGTATGAGACTCGGGGAGACAGACGTGACTGCAATAACCGGCGTCCGGACAGAATGCGCCCTTCTGTCTTTTCCCTTCTAGGTTTCCGAGTTTTTCCTTATCCCGGTGTTCGCCTCCATAAAACATCGACGGATGCCGCGCCATTAAAAGCGAGTTCCCCGAGTTCGCGGGAGCCTTCCCGAATCCCTTACCGGTCTCGAAATATCTGATAAATGTTTCTTGGTCGAGCCATTTTCGCGTTTCGCGTTTCGCGATGGCGACTCTTCGTTGCGGAACGGGATAATCTTCGTGTTTCTTGTCAGGACGTCGCACAGTGGTCCCAACTCGCCAAAACGTGGTCAAAACCTCACAACTTATTAAAAAATTATCGGTTCTGCTTGAAAATTGGTAATGGTGATCACGAATCTGAATTTGAACTTAGAAAATTCGCTGTCTCATATTGACCTGAACGAGGGGAAAGACTAATTTTCCGGATAGCAAACTCTACCCTTTGTATTGTATAAAGTAGGCATTCCATTCGCACTTCATAGTTCCCAAAGAAGGAAGAATTGCTGGTCTTTTTACGTACAATAAGATCCCATAATAAAAAATATAGGTTTCCATTTGAAAAAACACAGTTGACCTTCGAATGACCTTGAAAACGCCATCCAAATAAAAAACTGATACTGTCCTGGACACGTGTTTTCCACTTTTCTAATATCTTTCATACTTTTCGAGACATTCGGCTGGAAAGTTTTCAAACAGTGCTACGACCACAGAGGCTGCTAATTTTATTTAGAATTGCAAGATAATACATACTATGTAGTAGAAACTCCAACAAGTTTTAGCAATAGACCGTGCGAGACTTGCAACTTTTACTCTACCTCTTAAAAATCTATGCCTTCACTTTTACTCTCTCTTTGCATACATAGTTATCAATTAAAACAGCATCCATAATGCACAATTAAAATCGAAACGTTTCAACAGAACTTGTACACTATGCACTGAAAGTTCGCAATGTGATTCACAAGCTTAGAAAGGTATGGTCTAATGAACTCGAAGTTCGGACTGTGACTGTTGGTTAGGTATAAAGAAACGACCTTTTTGCTGTTTACCCTCACTTAGAAACACTGTTAGAGTAACCAACCCCATACTTAAAACTTACCTAGCTGAAAGTTTATATTTTAGGTTTTGGCCACGTTTTCCGGCTTTGGGAGCACTGTGCGTCGTGGCTGCCGGCGCGTTCTCCATCAGAACGATTCGTAACGATTACTAATATATAGCTTCCGAAACGGTTTTTCTGTAACGAGCTGCTCCCCCGACCAGTCGGACGTTTCTCCGGCAAACGGAAATTAGCAAGGCGGGGAAGATTTAATTTTTGTTCACGCGTCGACTGCAAGATGCGTCGTTAAAATTCTGCCGGCCGAACCGGGACTGCGCGGCGCGCACGGTACAAATTAAGTTTCAGGTTTCTTCGTTACGATTGTTTCGAGCCCCGGTCGCCCCGGTCTTTTCGTTCTCCTTTTATCGTCTACGCGGCGAAACCTTCTACGCCCTCGAGGATACCGGCGGGCTATATAAGAGTCTTCCTTGAATCGTTAATTAGCCGGAATTCTTGGATTCTAATTACACGCGCAGTTTACGGCTTTATTTAAGCGAGACTGCTCCACCGTTACCCGTAATGCCGGCCGATCCCGCCACCAGCTAAACAGTCGTATCAACGACTCGTCGAGTTATCACCTGCATAGAATACGGGTAGAACCCAGGTAATTTACTATCGAAACAAGGCGATTATGCTCCTTCGACATGTGGTGGGAACGGCAGGATTACGAATCGACGAGGATTTTAGTATCGGCGGAATCATAATTGATCTTTAATTTTATTTGAGGAAAGAACGCTTGACGACCACGTTACATTTACGCGAGGATACATTAGAGCAGCATTTGAAATATTAATAGAGGGACACTGAAGAAATCAGCGAGTACAAAATGAAAATTGTACATAAAAGTTAAATGAAGCTACATGTCCTGAGAACAAGTTCTGATCTTATGTCTGACTACAGACGTCTCAATCTCCTTTTAACACTGTACCTCCTGTCGCCAATCAAATCAATGCCTTTTATGCTACAATCACGAGAAATGATTCAATAAATTTCCTTATTCGAGCATATAGTGTGATAAAAATTGCAGAAGATCCAGACAACGTCCATCCTGTTAGTTTCATAAAGTAACATGTACCAGTCGCGTTTAGTGCATGGTAGGTTCCGAATGAATGTATCCTTTTCAGTGCACAAAATGAGTTCTTCGGTCGAAGAACCATAAATGAATACTTCAGCTGTTCTAAAAGCATTCAAGAACTATTGCATGAATTTTGTAGCTTAATTGCATGAATAATTTCCACCCCAACGTGCTTATAGCTAGGCTTCGGATTTTCTACATTTATAACAATAATGGGTAGATAAAATTTGAAACGACCAAAAGATTAAGAAAATTCGATCACGTCAATTCTCAATATTCTCACTAAAATTAGTGGAAAAGGAAAGAATTTTTTACTTGCTTCTTACAAGTGACGCAGAAAATTTTGATTTTTCATAGAGATTCGCAGCCTGCTTACAACTGTCAACTTACTACTTACAATCATGTTCAAGATCGTAATTCTGCATTTCTGACACAGGTGACCGATCCGACATACAGTTTTCTCCTGGAAGTGGTACACAAACGGCCTCAAGATTCAGCTCGACATCATGCCTTGGTTCATCCTCTTTCTTCTTCTGTTAGCTGTGATGGAGGCCTTCCCTCGGGAGGCCACCTGTTCCCGCCTGCCGGACATCTATTGGAACTCCACCAATCCAATGTAAGTCATCCGTGGCCGCGACCCTAACGGGCCGACACTCTACATTTTTTTTTCCCCGGCGCAATTACCCGCGTTTCAACGCGCGTGCGCACGCGACCGGCGAACCGATCCGGGCTCGGCAAACACATCCGGCGCAACGTAAACCAGCGAACGCGATTCGCTGCTCCCACATATAGACCTTTATTCGGTAATGTTTGCCGTCGCCTAATATTGTCTCTGTTCTGCTGTGCAAACGAAGTAGCAACTATTTTTAAGTATGTACACAACTGCTTTAAGTTGCGGCGCCGTGCACGATACAAAGCAAAGACTCCGGAACTACGTGTAGCTGCGTCTATGAACGGAAACGTGTGCGAAAACCCCCACAAACAGAAAAACTCCAGGTTGGAAACGGGACAATCGTGTTGTTCGTAAAACGAACATTGTAGTAAATTCAACTTTTTATTTCTTAATCTATTACATAATCTCCATCATTATCAAGGACAGTTTGCCATCTTTCCTGCTAATTTTCAATCCCCCTCTTGTAGAAATCCGGGGTGCCTCCTTACGTCTTCTACAGAATGTTTTATTTCTTAAATAATTGTAATGGGTGACTATACTTTTTAGAATATTTTGAACACAGGCTGAAAACTGTAAAAGAATACGCGTTTCCTCTTCAAGTTCGGTACAGAACTGAAGACAAAACAAATTCTTTGCAAATAATTGATTACTCATAAGTCTAATAGATTCCTAGAAGAAATTCCCCGAATTTTTCAAGGATCTCGCAGAAGGTCCTTGTCCGGGAAGCAGATTTTCGAGGGTGTCGTGTGTCCCCTTGCCACCGAGTCATCGTATACACCGAAAACGTTACGCACCCCCAACCCCGTCGGCCCGTTTCACTGGTGCTTGCGAAGAATGCAAGCTCCGTTTAATCTCATCCGAGATATTACCGTGAATGTCCTTGTTCCGAATGGGAGACGACCGCATTTCCACGTTGAGGCATTCCACGAATGGTAACGCGTTTCCGAGCAGAAAGACCTCGAGGTTTCCCGTTGGTAGCTAACGCCACCGCGGCAGGTACATCCTCGGCGAGGCCGCTGTAACGATCGCTCGATCCTTATCGGTGTTTATCCCGCCATAACAGCATCCCTGTCGGAAATTATTTGCCGACCCCCCCCCCCCCAGCCTCCACCACCGCTCTCTGTATCTTCATCGAAACTGATTCTCCCTTTCTATTACACCTTCCACGTTGTCGCAGCCGTGTGGTCCTTTTATTTTTCCGTCGAACTGCTTCCCCGTGTCGTTCGCTCGTTGCTCGCGGCAATTGTTATCTCGAATCTCACTTTCCTGCGCTGTACTCGCGGCTAAATATAATAAGCTCGGGAACGTCGAAAGAAACGTACGGGCTGTTTGTGCGAGGATCCTCCGCGGAAAAATACCGTTAAAATTGTAGAACGGAGTTTCCCGGCTCGGTGCCGTTGCATCCTTGTGACAATGTAGGTCGTCGAGAAAGGATGCGTTTTGTTTGTTTGGGGTAGTGGGTTTTTAATGGACATTTTTATTTTGAGCAATCTAGCCGTCTTAATAAGAGGCAATAATTCTAAAATGTTATTTCGGGAAGCGCTTCAAGGCCTCGAGAGAATCCTCAGCTATTTCTGGGGATGGTCGAGAAGGTTTCAGAAGATCTGGGAATTATTCAAAACTTGTCACGGCCTACTTTATCCCCGATAAGTGTCGGGACACTTATGGCCGGGGCTGGGCTTTTATGGTCGCCGAATGGGGAGTTTCGGAGACCGATTCCCTGACCTTTCTCTCCCGGCTTTTATTTCCCCCGGTTCGAAGCATTTCGTCAGCAACAGGGAACCGCCGCGGCGCGTCTCGATCGTGACGTATCACCGCGATATTTCTTTCCCTCGAGTCGGCGATACTCGCGCGCGACCAAGCCGCCGTACGTGTGGATTTTTACTCTTTCCGTTCGATCGGTTTCCTTTTTCTCCTTTTCCCTCTTCCGAGTATACCGCGGAGGGTGGATAGAAGAGAAAAAAAAAAGAGAAGGGAGGAATTGAAAGCCGAACGAAAAAGGTCCGGCCGCGTGTTCACGCCCCTGCCGGCTTCAGGATGTACGTGCGATGCTGCGGCTGGCTCTCTCTTTCTCTCTTTCTCTCTCTCTCTCTCTCTCTCTCTCTCTCTCCCTCTGTCTCTCCGAGCTATACGGCATTATAAATGTACCGGGTGTGCCCAGCCGAACTTCCAAAATCGATTTACCTAACCGCGTTTCGCGCGCGAGGGTCAAGTGCAGTGTTAGCGCAGCGGAACGGGTGCACACTGTGCGCCGGTGCATGGGGAACGCATTGGGAACACATGCGGAACGAGCGTACACTGGCGTTTGGGTGCACGTTGCGACACTTACTGCTCCTACAAAATACTATAGACAGAATCGTAAACGATTTTCTTCATTCTTGGATAAATTGAGATGATTGGTCCGAGGACCTTCGCGCAGAATAACGATTTTCTGCAAGTCAGTTGTAAGAAATTGCATTGTCTACCGGAAATTAATAGGCTTCTCAATGCCTGTGCTACGTTGAAACTAGGTTCACGGAGCGCTAAAAGAGACTATTTTCCATTACTTTATAAAAATTACAAGACGGCATCTGTCAAAATTTTTTGGTCATGTTTTAAATAGTATACACCCGTGGAAATCAATTTTTTGAATAATTCCTCATGGATGCGTCTTTACAATCTTGGTAATGGTAAATTAAAAATATCAGAAGCCGTCATTTTGACGGGTCCCGTGAATCTAGTGTTTAAAAGAATTTTGATACCTCTTCTTTCGATAACAACAACTAGACGGCAAATCTTTATGCGGAATAACAATTTGCATGAGTGCAAATGTCACTGTACCATATATGGAACGGATGAACCTAGCAATTCTTACATGAGTTTTTCTTTTGTATTTTTCTGACGATTCTTGAACATCCTTAATTATATCGGTAACGAATGTTTCATACTATTCTGACTGAATTAATTTTCAGTGAATCTTTTCACAGATTTGTATTCCATCTTTTCGTTTCTGTCATAAATCCGTCAAATTAGTAGTTTATTCGTAACTGGTAACAAGTCATAACAAATAGTGGTGAATGTATAATGGATTAGGACGTAATTGTTGTTTAATTATGGATGAATAGCATTGGCATACTAACATGGAAATTATTTACGACTCCACCTAATGCACGGAACAAATGGACAATTACTCCGCTGCAGAACTTTATGCATTCGTAATGCATACAGATCTTCAAGAAATTATCAACTACGACGTTTAATAGATATTACTTCGTTTTAGTATGACCTCTATAATGCAACTCGTTAACAGTACTGAATTTTGATTGCTAGCATATTCATTGTAAACAAACCTTTCCCATGAAACTATCATTATCTCTATTATGGTATTAACTCTATAATGGTGTACAGTGAATTCTCTATTGTATCTCAACAACACGGGTATTGCCAGCATCATGTACCGTCCAGGAGACATGTTTACACTCCTCGATGTCCGAGGCCTTTCGAGCTTCCCCGCGTTAGTGGTCATAATTTCGCGACATTTATCATCCACGTCTTGGCGACGTATATAGAGAAAAAAACTGTAAACGTTTCGTGCTTGGTAGGTTTAGTGTTAATATTCGCGAAGACAGTAGGTCAATTTCGTGACCCCTCCCTGGGTATACTCCGCGGTAGTGGGGACAATTTCGCGACGTTTATCATCCAGGCCTTGGCGACATATATGGCGAAAAAACTGTAAACGTTTTGTGCTTGGTAGGTTTGGTGTTAAGTGCAGGTGTAGTGGGGACAATCCCGCGACGTTTATCACCCTGGCTTTAGTGACATATATAGAGAAATCATTGTACTGCCTTCTCTGACTATCAAAGATGATTCGGTGATTATTGATGTCATTGCAGGCTTCTTATATTCTTTTATTCCGCCCACTTTTGCAAACGGCACCATTCGTCAAAAAATGCACAAAATCAAATAATCGCTCTGATGACCCTAAACCTACCAAGGTAGGTTTGTGATAAATATTGACTTATAAAAATGGCAACCATAAATTTATTGAGATAGTCCGTAATTGTCAATACAATAAATGCTTGGACAAGGAAATTGATTCCACTATTTTCCAAAAATGAAGTTGTATAGTTTCAATGATTGTAAAATATAAAACCGGTCGTTTTGACCGTGGTACGTTTAGCGTTAAATTTCAGCTTCTCGTTTTCGTTCACCGAATCGCTTCGATTCCGTAGCATCCTTTGTGAATGGAAATTCGACGATCGACGTGTCGAATTGACTTGGATTCGCCGGGGTGCGAGCAGCGTCGTGGTGCCCCGGCGAGAAAAAGTTTCAGCCCGTCAACGTCTCAATACAATAAAGCTAATGACAGCAATAAAGCGGGTTGATTAGCCGGAGGCAAGTGTCGGAATGCTATGCGAACGACACGGAGCGTATCGGTGCACGCGGTATCGTGTAACTGGCATAGGGCGGTCGAAGGAGAGAGCGTTCGGGCCGTCGCAGTCGGTGCTCTCGGCGAAGTTTTACAACCACTAAAAGTTGACTCGGTGTCGAGAAGCAAAGATCGATCTGTCCTCGAGTTTCGTTGGGTGGTTGACTAATGCGGTAGAAGAGGACGGAGGGGAGGGGTGGGTGGATGGGGTGGGGGAGGGGAGGGGAGGGGAGGCGGCCGAGCTCGGTTAACGGGCAAAAACCAATTCGTTGTCGACGCGGGATTGAATGTCGAGCGTTGTCGTCCGCGTTTTATCGTCTATATCGGTGGGCCTTTCGAGTTTGTGTGCGCGTGTCCGCGTGCGCTCGGGACAATGAAAGACAGCGGGCCTCGTTTTTTCCGAGTCGGATCTATCTCATCGACACGCACCGGGGATGAAATGGTAGCGCGCGCGTCGCCTTCGGTGGCCGGTGCGTTAGGCTCCTTGCACTTTGTTGGGGGCTCCGTTGATAGAGCTTCAATCCAGAATAATGTGCTACAACAGATGCAAAAAACGATGACCAGCCACAGAAAAAAAACAGTGACTGAAGGTTCGTCCACTGATGATTGCATTATGCATTAAAGTGTGCGATGATCAATAACAGCACAGGCTCCTTTTATGCATTCCCGCATGTCTTTTTGCATCTGTTGTAACAGATTATTTTGGATTGAAGCACATTGTTTACATTTTCAATTGACTCGGTTCGATTGCTTTAATAATAAAGAAAATATCCCATTGCGTAGAAGAATTGTATATTCTTCCTCCTTGTTAACGTCTATGCCCTTGAATGACCTTGAATGACTATATCGTTGAAATTATCTCAAAATATTGTCTTCAAAAATATGTGGTTCCATTTAAAAAAACAGATATGACCTTCGTATCTCCTTGACGCCTCCACCGATCAAAAAACTAGTAACATCGGATAATCAGCCGCTCGGTATCAAATAATTTTTTTAGAATTTTTTCTGAATTCCCGATATAAGTCACTGCGAGCCTCGCGTTCAAGAGTCACTGGGATTACCCATACCACCACGGATAGTGACTTTTAAATTTCCACCGTGCACTGCGTATTTCAAATGCAACGTTCGGCAAGAACCACAGATTTCGACTAAATGTCACTCGCCAGAACCGCGCAGGTGACTTATATCGAGATTTCACTGTACCTTCAAATTCTAAAAAGCACAAAAATTTCACACTAACCATCTCACCTCCTGTAATCAATTTTTAAATATTCCTCAGAGTCAGTCAAACGTCTCTGTGTGGGTTAAGGAAGAACCTTTCTCCCAAAAACACCCACATGAATCTTGACCAAATCGAATTAGTACAATCTTAGCATGCGGTGATCGAAGAATTTAATTATAGATATTATTTGGACATTTTGATATTTTCTCTGGCTATCTTAAAATTCTAAAAAGCACAAAACTGTCATAGTAACAAGCTCACCTCCTGCAATCAATTTTGAAGTATTCCTCGGAGTCAGTCAACGTCTCTGTGCGGGTTAAGGAGAAACCTTTCTCCCAAAAACACCCACATGAATCTTGACCAAATCGAATTCGTGCAATCTTAGCAGGCGGGGATCGAAGAAACCCGGCAAATCATCAGTGACGTTAACAATTTCGCTGCAACGACTGCATTATACGTCTCATTAGCCCCCGGACCCGCAGTCCCATTGTGTTACCGTATTTGAAACAATCCGCATACCGCCCGCCGTCGTTTCAGTTTTCCGCGGGAGCTTATTTGGATCGCGTCTAGCGTAACACGATTCCGAAGTCCCATTCCCATTTATGTTCCTCCTTTGGTAAGAACGGCCGGTGTACAATTTCAAGAACGATACCGAACATAACCGTGGTACACACAGATAGGGATCTCTTTCCCATAGACAAGTCCGAGCGCTTCGGTAATTGCCGCGGAATAATGGAGAAATGGAAATTCCCTCGGCGGACCAGTGAAACGAGATGGACGTCCCGGATGAAACACCGTGACATCCTGGGGGTGGGGGGGTGGGGGGTGGTAGAGTGGGGAAGTGTGAGACCCGGTAATTTATCTGGAACATTTTTCTTTTTTTTTCTTTATGAAATTCTAGCAATTTTTGAGGGTGACACTGCACTGTACCTTTTTCTCTCTTTTTTTATCCCCGCCCCCTGCCCCCTCCAACCCTTCTCGTGACCTCAACGAGAAGAACGGGATGAAAGACATCCCACTGGGAAAGTTTAAACCGTCTCCGTTACGGATTCTTTCGGCGAAATTTTCCCTCGAACAGTGAATCCTTCGGCTGTATGGTACTTGCATTCAGACTGCTAGCAAACTATAAAGGAACCACCACACGCGGATTGCTCGGGCGCACATACACCACGCATCAGTGTATACAGCATTGTGAAGTGTATACAATTTCGCGGAAACTCGGAGGAGCACAGTTTTATTCGTCGTAAAACGAGAGAAGTTTGACTCTTCGTTCGCCGGCGGACCCTCTATCGATCTCCGTGACTCCGATCTTTTGTCGCATACACGCTTCTTCTTTCCGATTATTAGTATGCGATTCGATCTGCCGACTCGACCCGGTCGCTCAGGCTCACCAATCGACTCCGTCGATCCTGATCGCTGTCAGGAATTTTTCATTTTCCTCCGGATTCAATAGTTCTTTTCAATTTGTACCACCGTACTGGCATAAACTGTAGTTAGGTTGATCGCGGTAAAATGCGCGTTATGTTGATTTTATTCCTGTCGTGTTATATATTTGTCAGTGTCAGCTTAATAAGAGTATCAGTGGTACAGCTTGTCTGACGAAATCGATGTCTGTCTCGAACGTCCTATTCTACTTACCAGCTTAATGCGCTTAAAATCGATTAACTATATTTCGAGCAATAATTCGTACGATCGAGTAATTATATGAGACAATAAACGCTCGACCACGACTTTTGTAATTTACTTTTGCCCTCCCGACACATTTGCTATCCTGACTTGATTTATTAACCAGTTATACAGGGTGAAAGTTCTGTTCCTTCAAAAAAAAAAATCATTCAGGACTGTAAGACATAGATGCCAAAATTTAATATTCCATTCGCAATTTTGCTGTTTTCTTAAATTTTTAAGGGAACTCCATGGTAATTTTTTCATTCCTACGATTTAGCAGTCCTTCTCAAAGTCACCGATGGAAAAAGACATAGGACGTTTCTGGTATATTTTTTTTATCAGTTTATGTACCTTCAGGATCAAAAAATATACCAGAAGCGTTCCATAACTTTTTACATCGGTTACTTTATCAGTTTATGTAGGCTTGAAGATGATTTGAGCGTAAATTCTCTCGTGCAACGCAGTCAATTGATTCGTATGGGATCGTTATTTAGAAGAACATGATTGAAACACGCCAGGAACAATGACGTACATGGAAGAATTTCGTTACGTATACCGAATTAATTTTTTCATGAAGAGTCAACCCTTCCTGGCGGTAGCATGGTCGCAGGGAACAATCGGTACAGTCTTCCCAGCAGCCACAGGCTGTTCTATAGCGCGTTTAACAAACGGCAAATGCCCGACGTACCGCAAATAAAGGCGAAGCCTGTCGACCGTCGAAAAGAAAAAAAGGAAAACTGGATATTTGCTTTATCGCGCCCCCGACGCGACGTGTCGTCTCACTTTCGGCTTCTCTTGGTCCCCCTCGGTTATGGTTTCCCCTCCCCCCGGGGTTCTCTCCCCCGAGGGCCGGCCCCCGGTGGCTTTCAATGCGATTGATAATTTATTTAAGTATCGCCACGTTAAATCATAACTACCGTCCGATTCGGCGAAATCAAAACGGCCACGCTGCGGCGGCCGCTGCGGCTGCCAGGCATTAGTCCATTGTTCGATTTTTAATTTAACAGCGCGTCCGCCGATCGATTTCCTTCCATGTTTGCCCGAGCACCGGTGCACGGTCATTGTCGCTTAACTATAATAATTTCCAAACGGTTCTCCGTCGAATCGAACCCCTAAATTCATTATTCTTCGACCTCGATAATAATTCCTCCGTTAACCGGATTATCCTGGCGAAAAATTGGCATCAATACGTTATACATACAATGACATTAAGTTAATTATATTCTACACATTCTTCTAGTTTCCCCCGGAAATTGTGCAAAGCTTTTGATAATTCACCTATTTGTTAATAGAATGTGGATTTCAAAATAAAAATTATTATCTTTAATGCATGAAATCTACACTCTACTGGTTATTATTAATTCCGTGCGCATGAAATAGTTAACGGCAAATAGCCCATTTTACTGGAAGAAGAAAAATCGATGCCCAATAAATGGTAATCTTTAAAGTAACACAAATTGCATTTTTTAATATTTCTGTTGTTCGAATAATTTTTATGAAGTGGATAACCATCTGTTGACGCGTCTTTAGTAATTTAAGAGCTTGAAAAGCCGGAGAACGGTTTAACAGAAAATGGTAAAAATTCGGAAACGTCGGTGGTCCGATGGTCGTTTTAAAACACAGGCGGCCGATATTGTGAATTTACGATGAACGCGAGTTTTCCATGCGCGGCACGGGCGGATTCGTTTCATTTAACCGAAGAGTGCTTTCAGCGCTTGTAATCGAGACCTTCGGTGACGACTAAATTACGCGTTGGACAAATTTGTATCGGAAATACAAATACTTTTTATAGACTCCGATCTTCCGTTTCCCCTATCGATTCCACGTTACCTAGCAACCGGCCCCGTGTATCGAATCACATTATCTCGATTCGAGAATGCCACTGTAGCACCTGATCGCGGAATAAACCTTGCCCTGGCGCTGAATTACTTTTCCATAACGTCCCCCTTGTTATTCTAAGTTTCTTCGCGTTTACACGTGTTATCACGCAAGACACACCGACGATCCTTCTTTCTCCTCTGACTCGTTTCAAGCGCAAATCCTTCCGTGGACTCGCCTGTTCCCGCTTGCGGAAGTAATACGATTTTTTTCTTTTTTTTTTTTTTGTAATCCAGCCGCCTAATCTTCGGGAACGTTTAATCCACAGTCCTGAAACATTCCTGTTTCTCGCAAATTAAGATCTAGCTTGCGAAGCTTGTTCTATCAATTTAATGTAATTGCTAATAATTGAGCCGGTTAATGCAAAAGTGGTATAAGTCAATATTAGTCTGTTTGGCTCGACGCCGCGTTTCATGGCTTTAATATTAAATGAAATAATTGCGACATAATTTTAGCGTGGCTCGTAACGTATACAGTTTGAGCCGATTTTATATTAAATTGCTCAATTATACTGCGGTGTTTTGCGCAGTTGTGGCACATAAAAATGATTAAGACGTTGTAAAATATTAAATTCAGTAGTGATCGTTGATCCCGTTCAATCCTATTCTATTAATTTTAATTAAACCGAAGTAGTACGGGCATTTACAACGCATTAAAATAATCGAGAAATTGCAGCGCATTAAATTTAGTAGACCTCAAAACAGGCGCATTGATGATTTTTAACAGAGCTTTTTTTTATCCGATAAAGTGTTGAACCTTACTATACGTGTTAAGTTGACTTTATGACTGGTAATTAGACTGAAGTGCTCCGCGCGATTTCGAATACGTTCATGGTAAAAAGGTAATTTCGTTATTAATATTCCACGTAAGGTTGTCTCCTTTTTTCTTTTTCAGGATGGATATTTTTCCAAAGTGACGGTTGCAAAGTGTACGATGCAATGAAAATCGTTCTCTTGCCAACCGTATCATTAGGCCATTGCGCAAGACGAGCAATTACCGTGAAACATTGCCAGCTTGTATCACTCGATCGGAGTTGTTTCATGTGATTGCATTATTTGAGTACATTATCGTATACGGGGGGGAGAGGAGGGGGAGGGGAGGGGGCATGGCTTGAATTTCTACCAGCCGCCACGAAATTAGTACCCGGTTCCTGCGCCGTTCTAGGTCTAATGCGCCAGTTCGAATGGCTGTCACGCTTCACCTTGCCGTCCAGCCGAATATTCGCTTCGACGAAAATTTCATGTTAATCGGCGCAGTTGATTTTTGCGCGCGTTATTCTATGCGATATATCAGGGGGACCAATAAGTAATCAGTTATTTTGAAATCTAAAACAAACTTTGTAGTAAATTC
>CM052126.1:1156651-1182171 GCA_028454245.1 Halictus quadricinctus | reverse complement strand
CGCCGCCATTTTATTACAGGGTTGTGAAAAAAAAATTATACTTTTTGGAATATTTTGAACACAGGCTGCTTGACCGAAAACTGTAAAAGAATACGTGTTTCCTCTTCAACGATCTGCACAGAACTAAAGGAAAAACAAATGCTTTGCAAATAATTGATCTCTTATGGGTACCCCTAATAAATTGGATATTATTATAAAAAAAAAGATACAGTGGACTCCATATTACTCAGTTAAAAAGAATGTTCGAAAATACTGTATACATGCATTCAATGCGGCAGTAAAGTAGATGTAAAAACGATTGTTTAAAAAGTAGATGTATAGTCTCCGTACACAATTGTTTGATCGTGTTGTACTACTGTGTACATCGGCAGCGTTTGAGGTTCAGTAGTTCCAGCTTTAAATTACGTTTCCAGTAGTTAAATCACTGCATCTGAATTAATGAAATGTCATTATCAGACTGCGAAAATTTGCGTCAATCAGTGCTCCAGTCAATAATACATTAACTAAACCTTAAAATTCGATTCGATCTGACTATCTCCAAATTTATAATCATCGTCGTGGTTATTATATTTATTATAACGAGAAATTTGAACCGCCGCCATAGTAGCTATTTATCCGACGTTAATTATTCGAATCTCATTGCGTGCAGAACAGAAGAACTTTTTACACGGCTCGTACGTGGAAAAATTGACGTGAAAACATTGTTAAATTTCGATGAACCCGTACATCGTCCCATAACAGAATTAATTACATTTGGGTAAAAAATTTCTCGGGCATATAAATTCCGCATTCTAATTGTTACTAGGCCCCGTTGTTCGTTCGTGCGTTCGCATGAAACATACATAAATGCGAGAAGCACAATGGTAAAACCGTGAAGTATAATACAGATAAATACCATTGTTTTTGCCTCACGGTGAAGCCGCTGAAATCATTGTCGGGGGAAATAAATTTCTGCTGTTGATTCTGACGTTTTGTGTGTATCGCGTCGAGGAAATTTTATATTGCATTAAAAATCTGTACTGTAATTATAACATTTCACGTTTGCTTTATTGTAATATATACATATGTACTGTTCGAATCGTATGCGGGTTAGGTAATTACGTATGAACGGACGTGCAAACGTGAGATTGAATGGTTCGAAATTAAATGGTCTTGTTGTTATCATTTCATCCTTTGTCTTGCTTTGTTGCTCTCGTCGACGAGTCAATTTGTTTTCCGAATACGTTGAATCATCCCTCGAAATAATTATTTCGAACGAGCGAAGGGGTTGCTGCCGCGGAGAAGCATCACCATTTTAGGTTAATTTAAACAAACTCAGGAATGAAAATTAAAAATCAAGCGGAGCTTCGAACGTACCGTAGATTTATATGCTGTTAGTAATCGCGTTAACAAACTTTCACATTGAACGCGAACCTTCTGTCTAATTTATTCTACCGATACAGTGATTTCTCTATATATGCCGCCAAGGCCTCGATGATATACGTCGCGGAACTATTCCCACTACCGCGGGGGGTCACGAAACAAAGAAAATAGTTCTACTATTCTCCGCTTATCGAGGTTATTAAAAGAGAAAATTCGTTCCTTTCGCGTGAAGGGAAAGATCGGATCTTCTGTGATGCAATAGATCGTATTTTAAAAAGTATGTGAACACTTAACGAGTAAAGTATGCGATGTCTTGAACGTGTAGCAGTGGGCAGATGAGGACGGGGATTCAAATAGCGACTTTCTTTGGTTGTTCCGTCCTTTTCTGCGGCCGTTGAATCGAATCCGCTTAAAATCGAGCCGCAGATGCGACCTGTGGGAGGGGGGGGGGGGGCGATCGGTGGCAGTTTGCCGCGGAATTTTCGTTCCCGTATGTATGAGACGGGGATCTCGAACGTCCGCCGTATCGCGGCTGCTTAACGATGTCCAGAGGATCGGCAAGGCCGATCGTTTAAAGTCGATTATGCTCGGGAACCATCGAGGAGGCACAGGCCTTGGCCACTGTCCGACTGGATCTGAGCACGGAACGTCCTCGTTATCCGGTGACTCGGTCGTCTCCTGTGTCGATTCAGAGAGCGGTCGGAAGAGGTACTTAAATATGTGCAACGAATGAACCAGGAGCCATCGACTCCGATGAGGACCGTGATCGCCGATATCAGGCTTTTTATCGTCCTGATAAATCTGCATGGAAACGCTACCCGTATGCGACTCGTGGTCCACTGGCCCCGATGATATGCAATTTATTGCCTCTCCCCTTTTTCCCTGGTCGTTCGGCTTGTAATTTCTTCGTTGCATTATGCATTCCCCCGCGTGTACCTGTCTTTCCCGGAGCTTCTTTATTCGGTGGTTTTTCGACCGCGTGTTTTATTCGGCGTGCGGAGTATAGCGCCGGAATATGGAAACGCCTCACCGTGGGATCTGCAAAAGAACGGCACCCGGTTACCATCGTATTCCCGATGTGTTTACGAGTTTACCGACGGGGGTTCGTTCGAGTGTTCTTTCGTCGCTCGGATTGCTCCGACCGGCCACGACTTATTGTTAGTCCCGAGTGCGCCCGTGCTTGAAAGCCCAACGGAGAAAAAGATTTTCATCCGGGCGCGAACGTCCTGCGCGATACCCTGGGCTAAGACACCCCCGGAGGAACACGAACAGGGGCGACAGAGAACTCCCCTCTATTTACAAGAGCGATGCGTTGGGGACCAGATATTAAATTTCAATCGATACAGCATCCGCTCTGCTCGCCTTTTCTTTGCTCACGCTCCCCATCCGAGCTTGCGGGAAAGATACATGTTTGATGGGAAATTAAGGGTGCCGGCGCAAACACCGGACCGGTCTGAAAATACCAGTTCGGATGACTCGCTGCGATTCGAAAACGTATACTTTCTTCGATTTCGTTGCGTTCGTTTTCTTTGCAATCTCGGATTCTTTCTGTCTCGGGAATAGCTTTGGGAGACTTCCACGTTCAGGGATCTCTCATCGTTAGGGAATTGGAAGATTTAAGAAAAGTAAGAATGTGCCTAAATCCCTATATACACTCCCAAAGAAAAAGATAGCACACGCGTGCTATCTTTAATTTCTCGCGTTATAATTATGGTACAGGAAATGTGCCAATGATACAGAAAGACTACCTTCTACTAATATGTAAACACTATCTACATTGGAATTTCTACGAGATATTCTCTTAGGAGGAATGTAAACACACAAATAGACAGAGACAAAATGATAGCACACTCAAGGTTTATTTTGATTTTCTTCAATATGTAGCGAGGTTTAAGGAAGTTAAAGTGGTCAGTCGGTGTTCAGTGCTTCTTGATATTGGTATCTGTCGCATTTCGTGATGGGCCGTGGTAAAAGATTATCTGACAGTGAAATAAACGCAATTCTTATTTTAAGAAAACGGAAAGTAACGATCACAGAAATTGCGAAAGAAATTGGTCGAAGCAGAAAAGCTGTATATAACGTATTAAAAGATGTGGATAACTACGGTAAAAGGAAAAGCACTGGAAGGCCAGCAGCCCTATCGCACCGTGACACAACAGCAATACTTCCTGCTGCATCTAATTCTTGTGCTACTGCAAGAGAAATTGCTTGCAAAGCTGGTGTACAAACTAATATTCAAAATGTTCGACGTGTGCTGCAAATGAGTAATATTATGAACCGATCAAAAATAAAAGCCAAGCCACGATTAACAAAGAAGCATAAAGAAGCACGCCTTGAATTTGCGAAGAAACATATACATACACTGGAGGAAAACCTGGAGGAATATAATCTTTACAGATGAAAAACGGTTTTGTCTGGATGGTCCAGATAATAGTGCATACTATTATCATGGCATTCGAAAAGGACAATTAACAAGAATTAGACCACAAATGAAAGGAGGTGGAATCATGATTTGGGGCGGCATAGGTTACAAAGGAAAAACGGATATTAATTTTATACACGGAAAAATGAATAGTGCAAGTTATTTGAGATTAATAAAAAACCAAATTAATAAGTATGCATAATGCATTGCAGGTCCAAAATTTGTGTTCCAGCAAGATAATGCTGCCGTACACACGACAAAAATTATTCATGAATATTTTTCAAAAGAGAAAATTCCTGTTTTGGAATGGCCGGCGTGCTCCCCGGACTTAAATATAATTGAGAATTGTTGGGGATTATTATCAAGAGCTGTCTACGCAGAAGGTAGACAATTTGAAAATTTAAATGACTTAAAAATCAGTATTAAAGAGGAATGGAAAAATTTATCATAATCTTCAATTAAAGTACTGTATAAATCCTTACCAAAAAGGATGATAGAAGTAATTGAGAACCACGGAGGTTCCACACATTATTGAACACAGGTACAGTTATATCATTTTCATATTTGTCTATTTAAAATTGATATAATATGGAATATTTTTCAGATGTGCTATCATTTTGTCTGTATTCATTTGGGTATTTGTATTTTTACGACGAGAATTCGTTGAAGAAAAGTCAATAAAAGTTATGTTTATATATTGGTAGATGGTAGTCTTTCTGTATCATTGGCACATTTCCTGTACCATAATTATAACGCGAGAAATTAAAGATAGCACGCGTGTGCTATCTTTTTCTTTGGGAGTGTAGAGCGGAGGAAGGGAACCAGGTTGAGGGATCCATAGAGATGCGGAGGAGATCTAGGAGAGGGCGAGTATATCGCGGCCAATATCGAGTAATACGCGATAGAAGATGCACGGGAAAATATTTCCACGTGAAGCATTTATGGTTATCAAGGTAATAATGGATAGGAATGGTGCAAAGTCGGTCATTTCGGTGGTTTATTTTTCACGCTGGAAGACGTACGGCGGAACGACGGGGAGGCTGGCACACTTTGCCGCATTTTCATGAAAATGCCGCGGAAAACGGGCACCATCCAATTCGCGGCATCGACGCGACGGCGCGGGGTAAATATACATCTATATAAAAATTTATGCGATCTGTATACCTAGCTGAGCATCTAGCCGATGCTCTCGCCCCTCCACCCGTGCTTCTACGCGGATAAAGAATGACAGATATCGGTCTATTCCACTTAAGTATGACATTACCACGCTGACACTGTCACCTTCGGAAGACGGGTGTATCCACGTTGAAAAGTGGGACACGTGTGAAATGCATTTTTAAACCGGGCCGCGAACGTCTCCGTTTTGTAATAACACGTGTCACGGTAAAATTCAATTACCTCCGCCGTGCGAACGATTTTACTCGCGAAACGATACCTAAAATTGATACGTCCTACGTGGTTAGCAAGCACGCCGCATCCCGAGTGGTGGGCCATACCACTTTTGAATGTCGAAGACGCATCTCGCTTCGAAGTTTCGGCGTTCTGCGCCGTTACGCTCAATACGGTCGCGTTATTTCGAATTTATTCCTTCTACGCCTAAGCACTTTCTCAAAGTCGCGGTTATAATGGCTGGGCCGTCGTATTTTAAACAGGATGCGCCCCCCTTCTCCCTCCCTCCCCTCCCCCGCGCATTTCCCGGTAACATTGTGCGAATCGAGTTTCCGGGTCAACTCGGGTTCACTTCGAGAATCCTCGGTTCTCGTAAATTTCGCGCTTGGTCGTTCGAAGTTTCGCGGCCCCGATTCCCCGATTCGAAGGGCGCTGTCCGTCCGGAGGCTGCGCAGCGCTGCGCGCGCAAATAAAAACCCTAATGTATCGTAGACTGTAAAACGCGGAAAGTACTTGGCTCCGCTGTTACATTTATAGAGGATGGAAGCCGTTGCCGTTGGCGAATCGCTGCCCGTAAAAAATATATCGTCCTTTTGTCGGGGACGGCGTGTACGCCGAATCCGCGACAACCCCTCGTCTCCACGGTCTCTCACCCCACCGCCATCAAGACTACATTTCGCCCTTACGTCGCGTGTATCCTGAGCGTCCTGCGGACACGCTGATGCATGAAAGCCATGAACGCGATAACTTATGTGGCTCCGTCGGAGAGAGCGAGCTGGCATGATCGTGGGGAGAGAGAGAGAGAGAGAAAGAGAAAGAGAGAAAGAACCAGAGACGGGAAATCGAGAGAGGAATGAAAATCACGCTCGTGGGGTTGATTCACTTTGTCGAGCACTGTGACGAAAGAAACGGTCCATGACTGGTACAAATCGCGCGACCCCTGAACCTGATTTGTGGGAACGTTTTGACGGGTCCAATCGCTACACTGATTCTTCATGGCTACGTGCCTGCTGATTTATTTCGGCTGTAATTTATCCGTAAATTGTTTTCGCCCGAAGACGTTTGTGCTCGATGGATTCGGCGCGATTTCAGAATTCACACATCCTTTCTAATACAACTTAATATATATATTAATAATACAAATATAATATAATATTTAAAATACGTATAATACTTATCCCTCCTATAATACTTATAATACTTAATATAATATACAGTGATCTAACGTTTGCACCTCAAATATCTTTGTTGTTTCTAAAGATATGTAAAATAAGGACAAAGTTGAATGGACGTTTTCTCTGTCTGAGACCTTGAATGACCTTGGAATAATTATTGTCACTGAATTCCTAGTGAAAGGGACTATCGTTGTAGGTGTTTAAGAAACGGTGGTTCCATTTAAAAAAGTCAAGGTGACCTTGATATCTCTAAAAAAATGAAAACAAAATTTTTTTGTGACATCGTGTCGGCCCCATTGTACCATTCAACTTTGTCTTTACCATATTTTACGTATCTTTAGAAACAACCAAGATATTTGAGATGCGAACGTTAGGTGACTCACCCTGTATATATAATAATATATATAACACAAACTTTCTATTCAAAAATTAATTTTTTAGAAGTCCGTGTAAAAGATGACCTTTGGATAAGTTTCTACACAAATTATTCTTCTTTTGCAGGCATACATATACAAGTCTTGGAGATGAGGAGGCAATGTTAAAATTTCGGGGTTGAAACTGTTCTTTATAATGTCTTCGGAACTGGATGATGCAGTTACGATGCAGTTCATTTCTCCAGTTATATATTTCATGTGAATCCTCGGTAACACCTTGTAATTTTAAACTCGTATGCGACACCTTTCGCATCTCATCTCTGCGTAGGACTATACCTGAGTTCTTCCGCGACGTTTCAGGCATGGTCGCGACAAAGACAGTGACCAGTATGACGAGGATCACGCAGGAATAGAGTGAGGGTGATTTTTCCGGAATGTGCATTTCGTTGCTCCAGAAAAAAATATCCTCCCTTTCCAGTCTGTCTCATGTCAGCGACATTGTTAGTGGGTAGGAGGGGATCATGCTAACACTTATGTGTCTTTCGTTGGCTGGGTACACGATATGCTCTCAGACTCGTGGAGAGAACGACGTACGGACGGATAGACACCCTCGGGAACCACTCGAGCTCCCTTGCGCGAGGGTGCCCTTACTTTGCGTTGAGTCCCCGAGGCTTAATCAATAACGGATGCGTCCCGTGTAAATTTTTCGTGCTTATTATTCAATTGAACGTGCTGCATCCGCGCAAACGATCGGAACCGCTTTATCGTCTCGTTTTTTTTCTCTTTTTTCTTTTTTCTTTTTTTTTTTTGCTCGTGCTCGTTTAAACTCATCGCGCGGGCACACCGTGGTGACAATCGAAACACCGGTTCTCCCCGGCCACCATTTCTCTCGGTCGAGGCACAACACGCTTCGGCGCTGTCAAAAAATTCATAAAACCTGACCGTTGGTTATTTACGGGCCACGAGCACACACTCGCACACGCGCACGAGCGAGAGCGAACATTAGCTTCTCGTCGAATCGGCGAGGCAAACTGCGAAACGCAATAAAATGTTACGTTCCTCGCGATAAGATCATTAAGAGGGGAGATTCGGACGAAAGTTAGTGAACAGATACTTCATCAAGCCTGCGTCAGCTAACTTTTATCATGCCGGATTCCCCGTGGCCAGCGGAAAACTTCCGCGCTGTGTAAGTAACCGGTGTAAGCGATTTCGGATCGGAACGCTGCAATCTAATCCCGATAGAACGGCCATAATAGCATTAGGACGCGTGGCACAGTTTACCCGGACCAGATGATGGGGCCGCGATCATGCTGGCTTCTCTCCTGGCCACTTTTCCGATCTCGATGAACCACGTCCTTCTCTCGTGCCTCGTCGTTATCCTCTATAATTCTGCCAGTATCGGTAACTCTCTTTACAACGTCGACACTTCAGAACCATCCTCTTTTCAATCCTCAATTCTTCAATTTGTTCTTCCGATTCATTCTGAAATGTGTCAGAAAGTTTACTTTATTTCTACACGTATATCCTATCGTGTGCTTTAGATGTTGTGATTAACACTAGAACTACCGGACCAGTCAAAATGACTGGTTCCTAATTTTTTCTTTTACAATTACTAAAATCGAACCTCTTCGTTGAAGCACATATTACAATAAAGGTTGTATGAATTCTGAATTGGCACAGTCTTGTCACTGTTACAAAGCAATACACGTCAGTCGCATTTATTGCTCGGTAGTTCTACTGTTAATGATATAATACAATGAAACCAAATGTGTACCGATTTAATGGCTGATTCACCTCCACTTTGATCAGAGACTGACAGAAAATTTCGTCGATAACGTTTGGAGACAGATATGCGTTTCGAAGGGCGGCGCTAAAGGGCTCTCGTGCTGCTAATCAATTACGAGGACCACACACTGTCCGCGTCACTCCGCCATGTTTCACCGTCGCGTCGGCACACCTCGGGAAAGAGTGAATTCGCCGGGGAACATTAGGAAGTCGGCGGAGTAGCATTCATGTGCGCCATTTAAGCTCACTTTACGTGGAAACGACGCTGATATATTTACGCAGGAAGTATAATAACACACTGACAATCCTGCCGGCCATTACCGGGTGCAGGACGCTCGGGGCAACGTAACAGTTTTCTTTCTCGTCGCGTTGAAAAATTGCCTGCATCTGTAAGTGACGACGATGGAAACAGAGAGAGAGAGAGAGAGAGAGAGAGAGAGAGAGAGAGAGAGAGAGAGAGACTTTCTAGGTCTGGCTCGTGCATCACCGGTTTATTGTGGTAATTCGAGCGACGGACGAGCCAGACTTTGCCCGGAAACGAGTACCGTCCGGCTTGTCCCCTTCGTTTGATCGACGACGTTGCTCGGGACGGTTCAAAGCTTGCAGCGAGCTTGCAGGCGAGCTTGTGGTATGAAATACGGAACAGGGACCATCGGAGATTATAATTACAGCGTCCTGATTGGAAAGTCGTAGACGCAACCGTGAAATCGAGGCATTGTCGCGGTTGCATACGGCGGCGAACCGTTTGCCGGTTTATTACCGGTGCGCGCGTCTAATAGGCACTTACGGGGGGAACGGCGATCGATCGGCCGATCGATCTAATAATGCAAATGGTTCCGATAAGATATAATCTGAAGCGTCGTGCAATCGGCCAGATAGATTTTCACCGGAGAGCCGAACAGGCCGCTTCCGGGAAAGGTAGCATTTAGGGCAACGATCACCGGCGCTGTACACCGACGCCGTTCGCCGCAGTCCGCATTCCGAAGTTACCCTTTAATTAATACGTCCCGGCCTGGGTCCGGCTCCCTCGATCGACTCTCGATCGACGCGTGCATCGGACTCGTTGCGGAATCGACTTACAGCTCGTTAATTAGTTCACGGTCGTTACGGTTAAGAACGGGACTGCTAGCGCGCACTCGCCACCTCGGCGTAGTTCGTCGTTACTGGAGTTTCCGTGGGATACCGGATGATTTCGTACGATTCACGAGGACTGTTTCGGGGACGGGGTTACACGCTCGATGATAAAGTTAATAGAGTCCGCGTTTATGAAGTCGCGAGCAGACAGCAGACAAATCGATAACGACGTCGTTAGGAGACCGGCCGCGGTGACCGTTATTCGCACGGACGAGCGACGCTTTCAATCGACCCGGTGCCCGTTGAAGTGAAAACGCGAATTAACTTTCGCCGCGGTAACCCATCTATCTTCGCACGCTACATTAGGTAGCCACCCCTTCGTGTCGCGTGCTTTTTCATCCTTTGAATATTGTGTAACGATATTTGACGCAGCACCGAAGATGTCTTCGTTCGACTCGTCTTTTACTCCCGTCTACACCGCAGGGAAACACTGGCTTGATATGGTGTTGTTGCGAAACACCGCCGTGTTAAATTACTGCAAAAGAATCGTAGAAACGAGCATTGTTAACCCTTTTAATACCGAGCGAAAGGAGCGTACCTAATCGAAGAATAGAGGGCCGAATCGGCGAATTTGCAGAGGTTTGCAAAAATGTTCGTAAAAACGAAAGTAGGAGTGATATTAACAAAATTTAAAAAGCAGCATACTGCGAAATAAACGGAGAATAAAACGACGCCAATTGTGTTTCGATATTTATTGAAAATCATAAGAATAACATAAATATAAGACACCATGAAAATCGTACAAAGTGATTTCTCCTTTTCATACCGTGATTGCACATAAAAAAATCATTGTTTGGTCATAGCTTTATATATATCAGGTATTTTCCAAAAACGTAGCAATAAAACTGACAAAATTTTTCGCTGCTAATCGTGTTTCTATGAAAACAAAATCAAAATCCGCAGTCTAGTCCTAAGCAGATCCTTTTGCAAAATAAAAGTATTCTACCTGAATTGTAATAAAGTGAACTGAAATAAAAATCGATTCTCTCTTAGTGTTTTTACTGATTTAAATTACACCTACACATTTTTGTCATAAATGCATAAAACATACCGCCTAGTCATGAATCTTTACTTAGCTGTTCCATACAGTGAAGAGTAAAACTGAATCCACACTATTCGAATCAGCATAACTTTTTTAAAATTAGGTCAAACGACTTGAATGTTTTTGAGAAGTCAGAAGGATTTGGTCAGAATTGGTCGGAATCGCGAAAGAAACAGTAAAAGATCTTTTTTACACCTCTTTATCTGAACCAGTATTAAAAATTTTAAAAATGTGTTCACTCACTCCGATAAATTATATCCATGCTGAAAATTTCATCGACATTGGTTAATACGTTTACAAACGATTAAAAGTGAGAAAATTGGCATTTTTTACGATTTTCGACTTATAATCGAACCTTTAATCGTTTATAACTCGTAAACGAATTATCCAAAATTTCGGAAATTTTCAGCATGGATTTATTTGAGTGAATAAAACATGTTTTAAATTTTCAATGCAGGCTCAGATAAAAAAGTTGGAAAAATAAATTTTTACTACTTCTTTCGCGATTCTGATTAATCCAATTTTTTTTTAAATTGTTTCCACCTCGTCTAATAAACTAATCCTTCTAACTTCTCAATAACATTCAAGTCGTTTGATCTAATTTTAAAAAAATTATGTTGTTTCAAACAGTGTGGATTCAGTTTCGCTCTCCAGTGTAGTCCTGCTGCAATTCAAAATGTTTTCAGTGTACCATTACTGCAGAAGCATCGGAGAATCCAACAGGAACTAAATTTTATCGAATGGCTCACGGCGGATTAACAGAAATCTTCAGAAAGAGAAACTGCAAGTCTTGGCTACTTGTCATTTGAAAACCTCGTCGCACTAGAACAAACATTCATATGACTTGCATACAAAAATACACATTCTTCGGCACCCTATAGATTACCAATGCATTTTTGGCAAGAAACGTTTGCAATTTCATATATAATGATATGGACTTCTGTATTCAAAAATACACGGTCCTTCAAGTTTCCTAAATATATATAATGTTCTGTAATTTGTTCTGTTTTGATTTTCCACTTTGTTAAGTAATTTAACCAAAGGAATGATAACATACCCATAGCCAGCATGATGACCAACTTTTATACGATGTATAAAAGTAGAGACTTTAATCGATCAGGAAATTCGATTAATCTGAGTTCGGTTGCTGATGGGTCGGGCATTGTGTAGAATCGGAACGAAGGATGATTTTGATCTTTCATTCTCGGCTGTCATCGATGATTCCTGAGGCGTCGAACGAAGCTTCCTCGTAGATCGCGGCGCGTTGCGAAAAGTACCCAGTCCAGACAGATGGCGCCCCGAGATGACGGGTTGCATAAACACCGACGGTAATAAAGACGTCGTGGTTTATGGTATAATTATGTTAATTCGCTAATAAAGAGCTCGAGCGACTCGCGCCTCCGCTGATGTACTGTGCACCTCATTTCGTCCTCTCCCGGTTACTTTCCTCGGTGCGGCTGGGGGCAAACCAGCCTCGTTGGCCCCTGCGCAAAATGAAATAAATCGCCGTGTATGCGTCTTCGTGGCAGCAGAGCGAACCGGGTGAAGCCTGGCCGAGAGAGATCGCCGGGATGCGGAATCTACAAGCAGGTCGAGTTTCTTGGCAACCGGCTAACCGGTGATTGAAAGTGGAGATGGATTAAGAGCGATAGGATAAGCTCCATTTCCTCCATCACCGACATACTAAAAGCCGGTCGGCTGAAACTCATCGACCGATCAATTCACCCGGAAATCGGCGGATTCTTGGCCGATCTCGCGACCGCTTACGAAACCATCGTGGCGACCGACTGTCGAGCCATTCGCGAATCCGAAACGATCACGTGGCTTGCGAACCGCTCGCAATGGCTTCCCAATGGCTTCATAAAGCTGCAGGAATAGCATCGTTCATCAATTTTTATGAGATTGATCGTACCATCGGTGTAATGACTAGTCTACGGATCCTCGTGCAAAATCAAAATGTTCTGCTTCATTTACAAGGTACTGCAATCTTTTGATACTCTTAAGGGGGCCGGTAGGTATTTGGCCTTTACTGTCACGCTATGTTATGCTGTGCCTTCTTTTCTAGACATTTTACTTCTTAAATAAGTAAGTAATCAATTAAAAATGCATACCACCGTGTTTGTACATGTCTTTGCTACGTCTTTGATACGAACACTAAATCTCTCGAAGTTAAGAGAATCTCTCTGCAATATACGTATATGAACTTGCAAGGGTCAAAATCTTGACAAATTGACGCTTCAATATTGCAATGAGCAGTTTAAGAGTGGTCACTTGTGTTTCCTAAAAGTCCAATCTACATCTGTACAGAGCCCAAATTGCGAATTTCTACCTGATCGTGGAGTAATTTGTAATATTCGGCAGAAAACTCGCTTTCTGAAGCAAGTATGACGTCACAAGATGGCTGCCGCAGAGAGATTCTCTTCATTTCGACAGATTTAGTGTTCGTATCGAAAAAAAGGCTCTGTACAGACGTAGCAAAGACGTACAAACACGGTGATATGCATTTTTAATTGATTACTTACTTATTTAAGACGTAAAGTGTATAGAAAAAAAGGCACAGCATAACATATCGTGACAGTCAAGGCCAAATGCCTGCCGGCTCCCTTAAATCCCATTTATGTTTCCAATGTTTCATGTTTCGCCTATAGACTTTTGTCAGAAATGCATAAAATCCGCAGTGTAGCACCGATCAAGGAAGATCAACTATCAAAGTATTTTAGTAACAGTTATTAACCCATTTGCATCATAAGGAAATGTAAAAAGAAGGCCTCTATCACCAAACTTTTTTATTTATTATATTTAAGTACAAAACTGACTACAAGTAAAAGAACTTCATATTTCAGCCCTATTATATATACATTATATATACGCTCCGGTGATAGTGACCAGGAAAATTGAGCATATACAGGGTGAGTCACCTAACGTTTGCACCTCAAATATCATTGTTGTTTCTGAAGATACGTAAAATATGGTAAGGACAAAGTTGTATGGTACAATGGGGCTGACACGATGCTGTAAAAAACTGTTGTTTTTATATCATTTTCTAAGAGATATCAAGGTCACCTTGACTTGTTTAAATGGAACCACCGTTTTTTAAACACATAAAATGACAGTCCCTTTCATTAGGAGTTCAGTGACTATATTATTCCAAGGTCATTCAACGTCGAGAACAGAAAAAACGTATAAGATTTAGAATATGAAAGCAGAATACGTTTAAGGGATACGTTTAATGGCGTCGCGTGTAAGGGAAGAGCGCCTGCATGTCAATTATTTTGGACACCTTGCGACGCTCCTTTGCGAGAGTGAAGGTTCGGAGGGGCGCGGGAAACACCGAATCAAGCCCCCGTGAAAATCCGGGTCTCGTCGGCGCCCCTTTGTCCGCGTTGTCGCGCGTCCAAGCCAACGATACGGAGATAATGCGATTTGTGTCGTACTGCGTCGAGGCGGGACACGTCGCGTCGGCGAAGATCTGTTAGAGCAGGAGCAGAACGTTGCAGGACGAGCGGCAAGTATCGGGAATAGAGGGAAAGAGGAGGACTCTCGGCACTCCGTCCACGGTTCGCCGTCGTGCTATTAATTTTTCATCGGACGCGGGGAAACAGAATCGATAATGTTTTTTCGCGGGACTGGATACGTGCTCGGGAGTCGAGGCACGGAATCCGCATTCGTTGTAGGTCGGTCGGAAGCGCGGGAAAGTCAGTTCTCTGCAAGGAAAAGTCGACGCACACACACACACAGACACAGACAGACACACAGGACAGAGCTTCTGCTACTGGGCCGGGAAGTGCCCGTAGAAAGTTTCTCGTACATCGATTCCCCGCGATAACAGCTCCCCGGCGAGGTTAAAGAACGCGATAAGGCCGAGTTGATGGTTATTCCTTCAATTAAGCCGATACAACGAGCCACTCCCGTGAGCCGGCAGTGATTTTCGCCCGCTTTCTCACCGTCACCCGTGGTTACGTTTTATTGTCGCCCCGCTCCACGCCCCCTTCATTTCCAATTAAAACGATGTCCCGACCTGTTTTTTCCTCTGGCCTCTGGGCCACGGTCTCTTGTCCCTCTCGACATTGTGTTGACGCTCCTTTATAGCCGGTGTATTGTCCGCTACTAGGGATCAACGACAGCCGATTATGTACCCTAGCCGCCACCCCCTTCCCTCACCACTCTCCTCCCAACCCAGTCGACTTTATGGACTCCGCTGTAATTGATTCGGCGTTTTTCCTTGTCCCGCTATTAAACGAAACGACGTACCCGTGACGATGTATAATCACCGTGGATCGCAAGCAAGACGTCGGGGCTCGCGGAACAAAGCTCGCTTTCACCTGGACAAGATCGATTCGAGGAGACCCCCGAGATCGAGCAACTCCAGTTCCTCACTGATCCCGAGGAAACGCGATCTCTGATGTGTTATCATTTTGTCTGAATTCATTTGGGTGTTTGTATTTTTACGACGAGAATTCGTTGAAGAAAAATCAATAAAAGTTATGTTTATATATTGGTAGAAGGTAGTGTTTCTATATCATTGGCACATTTCCTGTACCATAATTATAACGCGAGAAATTAAAGATAGCACGCGTGTGCTATCTTTTTCTTTGGGAGTGTATGTTAGAAAATCTGTGTAGCTGCTTAGAATTTGGAGGCACCCACAGAAGGCACCCTCGTATTCTCTACTCCGTGGCCAGCTCCACCAGGACAAAGTTCCAATTCTTTTAGGCAACCTAGGGTTGCTTGCCCTGCAAGATGATCATCCCCATGCCAAGGGCAAGGGTCGCCTCCTCGGCCTCAGACCCCGACTTCGCTTGAAAACACGTCGACGCTAACACGCATACGCGTCGATATTATTCGCCGAGTATACTTGTTCCGGCGACTTGTTTCCCCCTTTTTCCGCGGATTCGAATTCAGCACCGTGTTTCGGCCCACTTCCATTCCGACGGATGAATCGAGCCGTTGGATATTGGACGCGCGCGGCCGTGAATGGCTGGATACGCGGAACTTGCGGCGAAAGTCCGAGGAGAAAGAAAAGGAGGAGGAAACGGGGGTGGGGGAGACGAGGGGTGAACCGGGGCTAACAATACAGAGAAAGGGGGAACGTTAGAAGGCCGGACCGCTAGCTTTTGGCGCGCACTCCCGCGGCCGGATTTCATTTTATTTCCGGTCCACCTTCGGCTCCACCCTTTTGTGGATCTCCGCTCGACCGCGGACAGGGATTTTTCGGCCCTCGTCTTTATCATCGAATGTGTACCGTATAGAAGAGGCCGGATGGAGACACAGCGACAGGGGATTTCGGCCGAGCCAAAGACTAGGACTTAAGACACTTTCCCCGTTGACCGTTTGTCCGCCTTTCTTCGAGGCGCATCGTTATCCGACGCTGTCCGAGCCCCTTTGATTGGACCAACCCAAAACGAAAATGTTTCCGTCCGACTCGAAAGCCCGGCATTATCCGGCCCCCCCCTTTTATTCCGCGAGACAGTATTTCCCTTCGAGATTGTTTCCCATGAAAATTCCGTGCCGCGGCTCTTCCAACGCGACGGAGAAGAAACGTCCCAACGTTTGTTGCGTTTGACCATTTGCGAGGGTTCGGCCCTCGGTAAGCGCCTCAACTCGATTGCATCGGTCAATACTATGCCACGGTCACCATTGTCACGTAACAAATATATTCAATTTTGAAAGTGATCTTTTTTCTCTGATGCATTATTCAAGCCCTTGTTTTACGATACCGTGTCAAACTCGTGGCGAAGGTCCACGAAATGGTTATGTTACTCTGTTCATACGATTACATATTTTGTTCATAATATTTAGCCATATTCTTTTATGAATTATTCGGGCCAGTGAATTGGGAATACACACTCAGCAACGTTGCTGGTAATATAACTCGACGAAAATTAGTGAAAAAAAATCATTTTGTGGAAAAGATTCCTAGAATTTTCGCAGGATGTTTCGCAGACTTGCAATTTATATGAATCGAAGGAAAAGGAAATTTTAATTTGCAATCCTGCTCGAGAAATAATAGAAAAATTATGATTGATTATATTATTCCGTTACTTAACCAGGTGGCTGTTTTTGACGAGTATACTCGTCCTGAAGAAATGGCAATATTTTGTGTTATGACGAGTATACTCGTCGAAACAGCTACTAGGTTCATTTTTACGACTCAATTTAGGTGCGCATTTTTCAAAGAATTATTCAGATGCAACGTGCAATTGCGAGAATCCTTACAGTTCGTGCGAGACAAAGAGATACACGCCCATCGTGTCGGAAATGAAGACCGATCGCGACAGGTTTGGGAATTTTTTCGTGCCGGTGCGTGCCTAATAGAATTTTCAATAAAATCGCAGCGGGAATTCCCGTTACGTGTCGAATTAAAGAAATTTTTAAGTGTCCGTTTTAAAGCGTGCGATTACAGAGAGCGATTGAGCAAGTGGGCCTTATTAGGCGACTCGTTAAAAGAATAATAATAATACTCAGCCGGCACTAAACTCTCCCGGAGGAAGTTTAACGACTACCGTGCCGAGGCTGCCTCGAAGATACCCGCTCCTCGTTGAAAAACGCATAAAACCTTGGAGAGAGTGCGTGGGACGTTGAACCCGCGGGCGCGTGCTCGCGCTTTTCGAGCGAGCGCGTGCTCCCGCGTTTCGGGAACCCCGCTCGAATCCAAATTACGCAAATAACAAACATCGTAATGTTAGCGGCGTCACGTATACAAAAAAAAAACTGAATTTTTCACTCGCGCTCCGACTGTATTTTTTCCACGGAAACGCACGTTCGTCCGCCCGCTCCAAAGAAACTCCGTGCTGCGCGAAACTTGCGCTATCGAGAGCTATATTATTCTTAAATTGAGCTATAATTAATTAAAAATTAAACTTGAGCTATATTATTGTTAGTTTACCTGGGCCCGTGCCGGAGTTAATTAACTCTCAATAAACGCCAGTTCCTCCCGGACCGATTTATTTGCATCGAAAACCTTTAACAATAACAATACGTTCTGATTGTGCGCGTGCTGGAACTGTGAAGGAAAAATAGTCAACCAAGCGGTATTTGTATTTGTGCTCGACAAATGATTTTCTAAGATAATCCAATAACCACAAATAACAAGAAAAAGTTACCGAATAAATAAAAGAACGAATTATAGAATAACACGCATCTCGTCTCTTTGTTTTGTCAACAAATCGAATTTATTTACGCTCGTCCCGTTCTATCGACAATTTTTTATCAAGCGAGAGGAATGTTTCGCGAGAAAGTATCTCTCGAAATTTCAATGAAAAGATTGAATCGATATACATTAAACTCGACGTCCATGGGCTCGTTGCAAGTTTTAGGATGGCGTCCGAAATTCATTGACCGAAGGACCGTTTTTTTTTTATTTCCTCCGTGCGAACGGCAGTGCAGAAACAGAATTATATAGATTGAGTTATTCGACGCGCGTGCAGCAGATCGTCATTTGCATAACGGAACGGAATAACGCGTTGTTTTCCGGGACATTTTCCAGCGAGACCGGCTCATTGACGAATTCAATGGAAACCGCGTCAATTGTAACAGAGACAGAGACAGAGGAAAAAAGAGAGAGAGAGAGAGAGAGAGGGAGGGAAATAGAGAGCGTGTTTCGTATCGTTTTAATGGTCGGAGCGTCCTTCACGATGAAAATGCGTTTGTCCGTTTTTGATCGGAGCGCGGCGCGCGAGCATCTAGGATCCGTAAAAAGCCCTAGCTACGGCTGTATTTGCATAGGTAATTGCACGTTGCACACGCCGGCTTGTTGTTGATACAATCGAATTGGGTTGACGGTGATTTTATTTTCGTCTCGCTTTGACCGAGATTTACACGGCGAAACCTGTCGTCGCGTACGTTTCACCCGGGAATGTTTGAACGGACTCTTTCTACGTTAATCGTTTTCCATTTATGTTAAACGCTCGCTCGTCCGAGTTGTTACTCCGCAAATACACGCACGCGATAGCCTGGAAAGTCTTCATTAAGCTGCCGCGTCCGATTCCTGGAACGGACGCTGAAAAGTTGTACGAAGTTTGTTACAAAATCCTCATTTACATTTTTAAAACACTATTGTGCTCACTGAACGACCCACAGTAGAGTTTATTAACTCATACGATAAATAGTATTGCATACCGGTCGCCTTGGAACGAGCTATTTACATCCGAAGCATGCTGGGATACTAAAGACATCGCATAATCGAGGTCCTACCGTACTTCACACTCCACTTCAACGCTGCGTACTTGAGAAACTCTGAGAACTTTGATCGCGAACGCAACGAAATAAAATAGTTAATATGAAAATATTATAAAATATTTATATTTAATTTTCCGAAATTTTATGAAAACGTCCATTGAAGAAGAGGAGATAAAAATTGCAGGAAAGTTACCGATATCTGGACGGCAGCTTAATGAAAGCTGAAAAGCGATTCGAAAATGTTTCGCTTGTTTATTAGCCGGGGATACTACGGAATCGGGAAATTAATGAAGAAAATGGGTCGGACATTAAACGTGGAAGTTCGGACGGCGCGGCGGCGCACGCAATCAGTTTTCGGATAGCCCGCGATTTCGAATTCACTCGAGTCAGTGAACGCCGAATTTTACGGTCGGCGGAAGCGGAGTCTGAGAATTGAAGAGGTATAGTTTGAAGGGGCGGTTTTAGCGTGACAGTTTGAGTCATTCGGGAAGTTAGAGGCGGAACTTACCGGTACGTTGAGACGCGGAAGTTCGGTTACGATCGTTTATATACCGAACGGTTTCGAGCGCCGGCAGAAAATAAAAACTCGGTCTGTTCGGCGCATTAAGCGGCCCCTTTGTCTTTTAAATTGGGGCAAACAGAGCTGAAGACACTGCAGCCGCTGCGGGCAAACAGTACAGGCACTTTACAAAACTTAAAACTGTACAGAAATATTTTTGAGCGTAGACAACTGTTGCGATAGCGACATTAATTAATTAAACCATTAGCACTCGAATGGCGACTATAAGGCGCCACTAAGAATTGCTGTATTCAAATTATTCAATACGTTTGTATTTAATGAATTACTAAACACTTCAGTATACCATGGAAAAAATATATAGAAGGGAAATATTCTAGAAACGTTTCGTTTTGGAGTTAAAATTTCTTCGAGTGCATAGGGTTAATACTTTACGTTTTTCTAAATTTGTTTAATAACTCTTGTGAAATCAATGATCAACAGAGAATTTCTTAATAAATTCCACAAAAATTATAGGAATTTTCAAGCGCGTTATATTGATGTATTTAGTGTAATAACTTGTTTTGAAATGATTATTTTTGAGAACAGTACGGGGGCGAGCATCTTTTAAATACAGTGCAATCGTTGAAGAGTCTAATAATAGGCTCTCGGTAGAGAAAGTGTTAAGCATTATAGCCGTTGAAACTGGCATAAACGATGTAGAAGATCTCAGAGACAGTTAGTATTTATTGCGCCATTACTACCGTGCGGATCTTTATGCGTTTATGGCACTTGCAAGTTCCTGAAGTGCTGGGAAACATGCATATTAGCTGGAACTGCTCCAGTAATCAGACTGATGGGTTCCGAATTTTTTAATTTATGATCATGGAGATTGCAACGGTACGTTTATGAGGAATTCGTTTAATAGATTCGTTTCTTTACATTTTTACGATTTTGAAAATTGTAAAGTAGCCAATTTCGGAGGTTTGTAGATTGACTGTTAGTAAAAAGTTACAATATTTGAAAACGTTTTGCTTTAGTTCTTGTAGTTGTTAATTCCATTAAACGTAACCTATACTCTCGTGAAATACGAAAAACTTTCATACAAAACTTCTTTCCCCAGGCATCACGCTGTGTTCTAATTAGCCCGCGGATTTTCTGCACTTATGACACTTATGCACTGAATAACTGAAAAATGTCAATATACTATTTTGAGATAGTTAAAATTATTTCAGAGATGATGGAGTGCCTGTCAGGCACCTGTCTCCTGTCTCCTGTAATCGATGCAGACTATTTTTATTTTTCCTAAAATTTATTTTACCTAAAACGTATTAATTGACGACAGAAAATTTGCTTCACTTCTAGATTCTATAAAAACGAGACTTCCCAAATCCGAGGAACGTATGTTTGACGATGATAAACCACTAATGAAATTCAACGAGCCAAAAATTTAATCTACGTCGGGGAGAGTAAAATTATCCCCGTTTTCAAAATCACGTATCTCGGCTGGAAAGTCGAGGACTAAAACAAGAAATTTCGCTTTCGGCTACGGTGCCCTAAACAGAAAAGTCGGACCTGTAAAAAATCGAGCCAGAGGGCCCCGGCCGTTGAATTTCTATGCGTCCGCGATTACTGCGCGGAAGGGCAATTCCCTTATCGATCACAGAGCCGGACCCGGCCGATAAACAATTTTAGATGCAATCGGGATAAGCCGATCTCGCGGCGCGATTAAACAGCTTTTTCTGACCGCGATCTAAAAAATTGATCCCCGCGGACCGGGGCTCGGTGCGCGCCGCGACGCGCAGTCCCGAGGGAGAATTATCGAAGATATCCAACGGGTGTTATCGCGATAACACGGTTCGCGTCCGTTGACAGCGGACCGATCCGTTCGGATCCGCTCCGGTCCGCTCCGGTCCGGGTCGGAGCCGGCCCCCGGGGCCAGGCGCGCATTGTCGGCGCTCAGCGAAGCAGATCGCCCTCGCGAGCGAGTGGAAACTAACACGTCTTTTGTCGCATGACTAATTGAGGACGATGTATAATGGGCCGCCGGCAAAAACTTGGCCACTCGCGCGGACAATCTTCCTCTTTCTCTCTCTCTCTCTCTCTCTCTCTCTCTCTCTCTCTCTCTTTCTCTCTCTCTTTCTCTCTCTCTTTCAGTGCGAAGCGGTGGCGGGGGCGTTCGGCGCGGGTCAAAGGGCGAGGACGAGGATGAGCACGAGCTCCGGGGAAACGGAACAGCCCGCGGGGGTGGCAAGGGGGGGGGGGGGGGGGCATGCCGAAGAGATGCATTCAGGTGCGCGACTCGCGGATAAAGGATGGGAGAGAGACTTTGGTAATGCCGGGCTTTACGCGGCGAATAATCAATGCATCCTGGTGTGCAGCCTCGGTCTGCACGGGCGGTTACACCGAGATAAATGTAATGCGGCGAACCTACTTACGTCCTTTACGTACCGGGTGTCCGAGAAATTGATTGCCGACGCTCGCCGGCCGTCGAACCGCCCATTACCGATACCGCTCGCTCTTCTTATTCGCTCTGCCGGTTAGTTTTCAGCCCGCTTTTGCTCCCTTTTATCGAAAATTTTCTCCTTCGATTACTAACAATTTTTCGCGGCGATTCTAAGCAACAGGAGCCAAAATTCCGTGGAAGTTATTGTACCCTTTCCAATTAATCTCTGCAAGTATCGGTGATTTGACTTGAGTGTCAACAGATCGCAGGATTTTTCGCGGGCTACGGGGCGCTAATGGTCAGGGATCCGTTTTGCGAAATCTACGGTGGATAGAATAGGGAGCGCGCGTACGCACGGGAAATTGGATCCGGTTAAGAAGGAAATACCCAATTTTTCCGGGCAGGGCGAGGGGTAGGCGGGAGGTTGTTCGCGAGGAGGAGCGAAATTCGCTCGCTCCGGGCATAACTGGCAAAAGAGAAAGGAAAAGAAAGAGCCGGGGCGATTGTTCGAAACGGACTTGAGGATATACGAGCCGCAGCACAGGTTGCCGGTTACTTCGGTACCGAGAGAGATTTAAAGCTCTTGCTCCGGGGGAAGGAAGGATGCCCGGAATGGTGGTAGGAATTTAGCGCATTATGGCGCGAGTTAATATTGGGCGGACAGCGGGTGGAGTCCACTGCCACTAAATATACTCGCTCTCCTCCACCTCCGGCACTCTTCCGCGGACTACGTTCAAAAACTCTCCAAGTCCCGGCCGCTCCGTGCAATAAGAATCCCTTTTTTATTATTGGCCTGGTTCCTTCGAGCCCAGTTTTTTTTCGGTGTCCTAGCAAGGCGAGACCTCCATATTCAAAAGCAATTTTCGAACCAGTCCACTAACACGTGATCCTCTTCGAGAATCAAAGGTCGAACAACGAATTACTGCGTGCTTATTACTGCGCAATTATTGGTCACAGGGATTAGTACTGTGAAACTATATTCTTCATGGTGTGCTGCAGGTACTCGTTCGTTGAGGAAATATTTATTAAAAGACAAAAATAAATTCGCGTGGGCCTCGAAAGTGTAACAGTTCAATGAACATATAATATTTAACACTAAACTTACCACGGTCAAAATGACCGGTTTTCTGTTTCACAATTATTGAAGTTACAAAAACGTTTTCATAAGAAATTGACTTCTTTATTTAAGCACATATTAAACTCATTCTTTTCCCTTCTACAAGAAGTTTCATTTTTATATGTTTTGTGCTCGGTAGGTTCAGTGTTAATATTCATTCGTTTAAGCGCATTAATGCGCATTAGAGAGTGATTGGTACAAAGCTACGAAGACTTGAATGATCAGAAAGTGTACGCTTTAGGGTTAAGTAAGTAGACAAGCTGTACTATCGGAAAGATAAAAGAATGAACAGAATTTTTGTTTTATTTCTCTAAACATCGCCGGTTATTTTGCGGAATTCCGCGCGGCGTGAAATTGCGCTAATTCTTATTAGCCGGCTCTCGTCCATGAAACCGTCTCGCTCGGGTTGTAGTTGAATCGTTTAATTTCTAATTACGGAGGTGAACGAATAAATGGCCGGGATTTTTGGCGGTGGTCTTGGCCGTGCGCGGTGGCCAGTCGCAGCACGGATTCCTCTGCTACACCTATGTAAATGAAATGCCCTTTGTATGGACAGATCCGGCGCAACAGAGTATGCCTCCGCGCGACAGAATGAACGATTTAATCGGTTCCCGGCAATTTGGGTGGTCTGCCAACTTTGAGAACTTGATGAAAGCACGTGCTCGACGCGCACCAGCCATGAAATTATCGGTACCTGTGAAACGTACTTCACCTATCGGCGAAGCGTTTCGAATCGTGTATCTATGAACCTATCCTACCCTCGATCTCATCGACCTCAAACACGTCGACACGCTTCTGAATTGCGCTCGTAACGAGTTAAGTGACCCGAGCCGACGCTCGTTTCCAGGTGATGTCCGGGTCCAACGTCCAACTTTAAGATACTCGACCTACTCTTTTGTATCATCCTCGATTGCCTCTTTTTCCGTTTCCGTTAAATCGCTCGCTCGTCCTCTTTCCAATCGCCTTTCCAAAGAAACACGATCAGTCGTTTCTATCGCTTCGCCTTTCTGTTATACTCCCGACCAAAATTAGAAAGTTCCCTTTCCTCTTATTAATTTTAATAGATCGATTAAATTCCATCGCTCTAAATTTCAACCGCTCAATTTTCTCGTAACCAAACTCGACATACAAGATTCGAGAGAACTTTTTATAAGTCAAAAGGTACTACAATTTTAATAATATTGTAATCTATAATTGTGTGGAGAAATTTTTATTTTAAACTAATCGCTTCCAAAGATTTGTAATCCTTAGTCGTTTCAATCCCAACCACATTTCACATTTCTGCTCTCTTCGTTTTCGTTCTTAATCTTTTGCATTTACATTTCCAACATTTTCGAGCACGAGGAAAGACCTTTATTTAATCGTGAATGTTTCTTGTTAATCTGAGATTTAATGTAGGATTTCAGATGGTTTCCGAGGTGTCCATCATTCAGCTTAATCTTTTACATTTTCCTTCGTTCCTGTTCTGCTTTTTCAGGTTGTTAACATTCTCGGATTTTTTTATTCACTGGTCAAGTACCACAAACTTTCAAATGAATAGAAAGTGTAACGGTGAAGGTTTACATTAATCGCAAGTATCGGTGAACGGAACAATCACACTTCAACCGTTCAACAAAAGGAAATATCGAAGCAAAACAAAGGTCTTATCACAGTTCGGCAGCGTGCACGCAAATTCCGCTCTGACAATGGACCCAACGAGGTGGAAAAGTTTGAGAAACTGTGACAAGTCAAGGGGCGAAAAATCCGTCGAAAACACCGTTGGCGAAATATTCCGACGCGTTCGTCAATATATTCGACGGGAGCGATCGGTTTGCAAGGTTCTAGAACGCGGGGCCGGGGTAAAAAGCCGACCCTACGCATTCTGCAGTTTGCGCCCGGCCCGAAGAATTTATTGAATAACCACTTAACAATGCGCCGGTGTAGCTTGCATTCCCGCGAAGTTCATCGATCGTTGTTCCGTGGGCTGTTGGCCATGCAAGGATGCACACCGTGCCTTAAAGCTTCTCTTTCCCCGTGGAAAAAACGACGAACCGAAGGCCTCGGTGGCCTTTAGATCCTGCCGTACCGCCGTGGGGTCATTCACGAGCGACCCCGACAATGTTGCAGGAGTCACGGGGTCCGCGAGTGAGAAACTTTTCAATCGATTTACTGGTTCCACTTTCTTTCATTCGTCCTCTCTATTCACTAAATTCACTTAGTCAAGTTTTATTCGTTCCCGGGGATACGGAGGGAGGGGAGGGGGGACTTACAACGCCCGTGAACCCTCCGTTCGCTCGATTATGCAACTTTTCCTGTCCCCCCACTCTTCTCCCGTTTCTCTGCCGCGATCCGCGTCTTATCTTCTCTCGTCCACTTTTATCTGTCGTTTCCATCGACGCTCAGAAATTCCTCTTCGCGCTCGCCGTTCCGTGTCTGGTCCCCACCAACAGAATTAACGACCGGTGTTACCTTCGATCGTGATTCCCAGGCAACGGTCGCAGTTTACATTTCTTATTCGAATTAGTCGGGTTTCGAACGGTGGCCCGTCCACGTTGTTCTGCTTTGTTCACCGATTCAAATCGAAAACGAAGTTGACTTCGTTAACTTCTTCGGATTCCGGC
>CM052126.1:1142415-1156551 GCA_028454245.1 Halictus quadricinctus | reverse complement strand
TTGTTTTCTTTCTGATATTTCATAACTGCATCTTTTAGGTTACTTTTGAAGCAAATTACACGTAATTTTGATTAAAATTGTTAGTTCTGTGTCGATTTGAACATGGAGGGCAAAAACGAACATTATAGGCACACATAGATTAAAGTTCATTGCTTTGATAAAAAAGTTGAATTTTATTTCACCTAAAAATACCGAAATTACTTTCCAACCTAATAAATTCAAGTAATCTCCAACATTATCAAAGACAGTTTGCCATCTTTCCTGCAATTTTTCAATCCCCCTCTCACAGAAAACCAGGGTTCGTCAAGCAAAATATGACTCAAGGTGCCTCCTTGCATCTGCGACGCCGCCATTTTATTACAGGGCTGTAAAAAAAATTATACTGTTTAGAATATTTTGAACACAGGCTGCTTCACCGAAAATTGTAAAAGAATACGTGTATCCTCTTCAACGATCGGTACAGAACTAAAGGGAAAACAAATACTTTGCAAATAATTGATTACTGATGGGTACCCCTAATAGTTACTAACAAACCGGCGAGCAGAATTGTACTCTAGAAACATCTGGGGCACAGTACCCCGGAGCAACGAATTTGATTACTACAGAAAAATGTTGTCACCTACTTATTCTTAATTGTGCATTAAGTTCAGAGGCTAACGAGCCCCGTGAATTTTAAAGGACATTTTAGAGGATGCATAATTGTGATGCATAATTTTCGTTCCACCCTGTAGCACGTTCCATATCGCCGCAGCACGCATTCTCATGATGGTTACCCGGCGCACGATCATGACAAATTGAATGCCATGGCTGTTTAATTGTCCGTGCCGGTGATTTTGACGAATGCCGACGGCACGTGCGTATTTACGGTGCCGGCCGCGAGATTGTAAATCGCTTGTACCTTCGTCCCGTTACGTTTATTTCAATGATTCGATGTTTTCCCCGGTGTTCCGAAGGCGTGGCACGTACCGAAAACGAAAACTAAAAAGAGATGGCGGCAAGATTTCCACGTGGATGTAGAAGATGGTATATGGAACGTAAGGGAACGGAGCGCACATCCTCCCCTATAAATTTTGCAACGCTGCGGGACGCGTGCAGCATGAAATACTAGCGGAGCTTAATGCGTGCCTCATTGAATATGGGGGTTGATAGCGCGTACACGTCGCTGACGTATTAATTTGGCTGCCTCGCAGATCAGGCGTGACTTTTCGCCGGTATTTATTAGCTCCTAATAAATTGCCCGCCGCTGAACCTGACTCGCACCCCTTAAGCACGCGAGGCTGCTAATTGTGTTTAGTAAAATTGGGGGTGGAACAGCTCCTGGTAACCCTTTAATCGGGGGATGACGAATTGACTCGTCAGTCGAGTTGCACCTTTCACGATTTCTTCATTTTCTTCTTGATGCTGTGAATAGAATCGAATTATGAATTATTCAATTATTTTCACATCGATTGTGGACAAATTTTTAATTGAAAAGTCTCTCGGTATAAACTGACGAGCTTGGAATAGCTGTGACTTGAAACGGTATTTTTCTTAAATCACACCTTTCTGGAAGCTGTCCCAGCTCTTAATCAATAGTGCGGGCCAAGAAATGGTTATTTCTAGAGCGGAATATTTTTAGTACGCTTGCATATCGCAATGCATTTTCTATGATATTGTGGAGACTATCTTCCCGCGGAGACCTCGCTGATAAAAATATCGGAAAGAGGAAGGTACATAGATAAAAGGACATTAAAGTTTATCTACCCGCTATACGTCGCTATCGGTTTACCCGACGATTTATTTCGCCGTATATCCGCGTCTTGTGTAAACCGGGAAATGATCCTCGCGTTGCATCACTTTACGACCCACCTATCTATAACAAAAATTGGAACATCTTGGGAAGGGAGTGGCTATTATTCTGCCGAGTACTCGGCTAATTCGCTTTCATCGTAATACGCATTATCCCGTTTCCCTGTTGACGGTCGTTTCGACGTGTTTGACAGACGTCGATTGATTAGTAATATCGTAAAAAATAGACCAGTGTAGAATGTGTAAATATTTAAATACCTCAGTGGATGGTCGTTTGAAGTCGTTTGCAGGAAAAATTTGTGCGAAACGTCCGAGGATCTCCATACATAAATAATGTCTAGATGTTCAAGAACGGATGAAGGATGTTAAGAATCGTATGAGGCTGTTTGAACAACAAAAGAAAATGGTAAAAAATTCCTCCGAATCGTCCCAGGATCCCTGGATCTGTTTAGGAATACACTGACTTCTCTACATATATGTCGCCAAGGCCTGGTTGATAAACGTCGCGAATTATTGTACCGCGTGAGTCTGCTGGTCTCCTGGACGATACAGGACGCTGGCAAGACCCGTGTCGTTGACATATATCGAGAATTCACTGTACCTCGAACAGTCGTCCTACACGTGAAGTGCGAGCGTCCAAGCGCCTGAGTCGATGGCCGTTTGACCTTATTTGAGGGTGCTTGAGGGGGTCACTGCGACTCCGGACCACCTGCGTTGTGTCGCAACGCAGGGTAACGCGGTCTTTGACTCGCCAGGCGTTCATCGATCTCACCGGGCCGCCCCTCGGAGGCGGGGTGGTGATGTATTTCTTTTTAATTATCTTTATCAGCACACACACACACACACACATGGGCGTCCCAGTTAGACGCGTTAGCCCCCGACGCGACAGAGCTCGGTTGCAGCCGCCTCGAAATCGGCAGAAAAACGCGGCGGAAATAAAACTTTTTCAACGTGCCTTTTCCGGGGGCGGAGTTAACGAATTAATGAGAGGTGGTGCCCGACACGAATACCGAGATTTCGTTCCCCCTCCCCTCTGCCCCTTCGGCCACGTACGTGTGCGATTTTCGGTACATAAAGCGGAACGCCGAGCCGTAGCCACTCGAGACAGGTGTCATTAAGATTTCGCTTCAACGTCGGGCTGCCAGACGGACGAGCTGAAGAGCGAGTGTTGCGGGATGCCCGCGAGAAGGCGTATACATGGCAAAAGCGCGGCCCACGGGGAGGGGGAGGCAGAGGAACAGAGGAAAAAAGTCGCAGTCAGGAAGCAGGGTTGTAACGAGGCGGCCCGAGTTCCCGCGGCATCAATCATCCGCGTTTAAATACCATTTTTACCTATGCAGTCTTCATCAGCGTTCGCGCGCGACTGTGCGCAACCTCGACGTCGACACGCGACTACACGTCGCTTGAACGTCTTGATTTCTGTGTGGAAATCTTCCTCCTGCCGAGAGCCTAATCGAGGAACCATTCGAGGCGTCGCGATTTCTTTTTTACCATTTTTACCATTTCACCTTTAGTTCTCGCGAGACAGATGGCTTCGACGATTTCGTGGCAGATTCTTGTAAATAAGTGCTTTCTACATAACTTTATACTTATTTCTTTGAGATCAACGTCGATGACTCGAACTGGTCACTGCGTAATTAGAATTTACGTTGGTAACTCTTGTTCTAAATGGACCCAATCAAAATGGGCCTTTCGGGAGTCAAACATCTTATTTTTTGATGAACTTTCTTTAGAGGCAAGTTAAAAGATAAAGAATTTAGAATTTATGCTGCAGATTTGTTTGAAAGCATAGACATTAATTTACAGGAAGCAAAGTTAGGGATTTAGGTTCCTTTTTATAGGTAGCAATTGTGTTATTTAGTGTTATTTAGGCTTAGAAACTGAATTATATTTTTGAGACCTACCGGAACAACTTTTCAAAAGAATGAGGGGTTTAGGAATAGCCGAAGAGCAGTATGGTACTGGTGGTTGCACAATCGATGAGCCTCGAGATCGTGGATTCTCGCTCACCTGGTCTCTCTTTTTCCAGGATAATATACATATTTCTACGATACGAGTGTAACTCCTCGCCTCCTGATATCTGTGAAATTGCATCCTGTCTTCTATTCAACCGTGTCTCGGAAACATATGTTCGAAAACAGTTTCCTTCATTTTCAACACTGTGTTTTATATTTTCCCTTGTGAACTGATTGTGTCCAAAAATACTACCTGTACGGGTCTTCCTCTTTTTAAATTATTACATTTTTTCCATATATTTTCGTTCAACTTTTTTTCAGTTTCTGGGTTAAATAATTAAAGCAGCCTTTGACTCTTGCATTGTCTAAACTGTGTGCCTCGGATGTTCACTTCGCGAGCGAAATTCTTTCGCGTGAACAATACTTCCCGGGGTCAAAGCTAATATTTTTAGAAACAGCTGCTGGAGCTTCTTCCGCGAATTAATGCGATTATTTTCAGTTAGTCAGGCTTTGTTGACTTAACAAGCTCTGTTTCTCCGAATTCGAAGTGTTATCCCGAACTTTCACTCCGTGCAAGAAACAATTTAACGCATTCAGATTGCGCTTTGGGATTTGCGAGCGAGAAAGTCTACGTTATTCGTGTGCCGAGAATCGTTCGACAATTAAAAAACAATTTCCCTTCCCACTGAACCTCGAGGGCAGACATCAAGCAATTATTTGCGAAGAGTAATCCTCCCTTTTCGGACATTATTATTGCCTTTTGTAGTATCTTTCCATTAAGTAAAAAATGTTTCTTTTTCGAGCTCGTTGAATTTGTCTCTACTAGCGTTGTACATAAAATAATTGAACGGGAACTTGAAAAATTATTTAGAAAAAAATCACGTCTTCGTGTTGCATTTTACCAAAAAAAAAAAAAAAATTAAAGATGGTTTTGAAGACCAAGACTCCATAGTTTCGCGATAAGGTAGATCGACCAAGTTACCGACAAAAATAGGCGAAAAATGGTTTTACGTGCCTCAACTTTTCGTCCTTATATTACACTACTTTATAAAAATAAGGAGAATGTATCTATTCAAGTTTTTAGCCACTTTTTAAATAAAATATACCTAAAGAAATAAATTTGTTGAGTAATTCCACCTAGATGGATTTTCACAATCTCAATAATCGTAAATTAAAAATATTAGAACCCATCATTTTGAAGGGTCCCGTAAACCTAGTGTTGAAGATGTCTTCCTTCCTTTAATACTTCCTTTAATTGGAATCGTATCATTAGTAACAGAAAAGAAAAAGGATTTTGTGGTGTCAACAGTGACTGGAGATGGTTCACGCTGTGTCAGCTCTGCACGTAGTTTAGCGATAGGTACGCATCCACGGGATCTAATTTTGATTAGAAGAGAAGCGCGTTGAATTGTAAACGAGCGATCGAGCAGGAGGGCCCCGTAGTAACCGAGAACAAGGGTTCGCAACCGTCTCGTCACGGCATGGCAGCGTAATAGATGGAACCGTAATCTTCGTCCTCGATAGGATCCTTCGCTCGAATGCGAAATAGGATTGGTAGGACCCGGTGCGGACGAGAGAACCGAAGTTTCGCGGGAATCGTAACGATTATTCTCGAGGTTCCGCTGACTGGTACGATATTGGAAAAACGTGCTGGAGTCAGACGTATATAATGTGCCACTCGCGAATGTAAAAGACGAAATATACGGCGCCCGGAAAAATCGCGAGGGAGATTACGATGGTGTTCACCTGTTACAGTTTTTACGGGGGGGCCCTGAAACAGCGTGTCGCGTCTTTTCAAGGTTCGCAGGTGCGAGAGAGAGGGAGAGAGAGACAGAGAGAGAGTGGAAAAGTTTGCCGCAAAATTTATCTACCCCCGACAACGACCCAGTTTTCTGGTTCCCCGGGTATACCTGGTATTTATGGCCCCCTATCGGTCAGTCATCGATTTCAATTCGTTCTTCCATCAAAGGCATCGACCGCTCGCGAAATGGATTTCGAGTTATCTGCGTTGCTATAAAACAAGGCGGTCATGTGCGTGAAAACTATGAAAAATCGCGTACACAAACGCCGGCTGGGAGGCACTGTAACCTGAAACGATCCCCCGTGGGCCATTAGTCATCGCGGTATGGGGCCGTTAACAAAAACTAACTTACGTACGAATGAATACGACCACGCAGCGCCGCCGCTCTCTCTCTCTCTCTCTCTCTCTGTCGTTTGTGAGCGAATCGCTGCGAGCGAGTTAACAAACATATAAAAAAAAAAAAAAGAAGAAAAATACAGCACGAAATTACAAAACGTTCGGCTTTCGTTTCATCCGGGTACCACCCGGGTGTGCCACGGGAGATGATCGCGCGCTCGCGCGATTTAGTCTCGCACGGGGTTTTCAATATCTTGAGAAATCGCGAACGCGCGAGTTTACGCGCACAGTTCCGGAGATAAGCTTTTTTACAAGGTAATCCGGCCCCGGAGCGTTCCGATTCCCGCGAAACTTTTTCGATTTTCGACCCGGATCGTAGTTCGCGGCTCGACTACCACGAATCTCGACTGACCAATCTCGGGACTCGCCGGGACCAGATCCTGGAACCTTCGGGAATTCCGAGTTCCCTCTCCGAGGACGACAGTTCGCCAACTGGTCGGCAAGTTTAGGGGCGAAGTAGGTGACCAAGTTCGCAGGACCGGGATTAGGCGACGATCCGCTCCGTGCAGTGACCTTCGACATGATTTTTCCACGAAATCCATTTATTTATCTTTCACCCTCCATCTCCCCTGAAAATCACGTCTCAGAGACGTTATGACTTCCGGACGCTAAACTCGAGTGTTTACAACTTTTCATCGTAAACTAACTTACGCTACCGCTCAAAAGTATCCGGACACGTCGATGAATCTAATTTTAGTGTAGTATTGGTGAGTTCCACATACGTAATTTTTAGAAACGTTAGACATTTCATAAGAAACTAATAGAATATGTTTTTGATACTTTTTTGATACGTTTTTGATACCGGATACTTTTGAACACGCAGGCTACAGTTTTTTAAAAATGACAAAACATGAAGGCTTGTCGTTGCAATAACCTATTATCTTAATTAATACGGTGAGTTTGTCAACATTTGGCACTGTAACGTTTGGGTAACTTCGTTTTCAGGGATTACGAATAACGGAGATGAACTCAGTTTTAAGGTTAGGTGTCTCGTGAACTTTATTATTCACGTATTCTTATTAGTCGTTGCGTAAGTATTTGAACGAATCGATCAATTCGAAGGAACCGTGGATAAAAGCATGAACTTTAAGACAGTTAATCTTAATCAGAGGAAACGCGTGAAACGGTAGTAGACTCAAGCGAGTTAGCGGAACGAGAGTATTGAAACCGATATCTTTCGGCGAAACGTCATCTAACGTGCATTCGATCGCGCACGATTCAGTTGTAACCGGGACACATATGTAATTTAAGAAATCAGTATCAGACTGGTAATTGACAGATCGTTGGACGGGGGTTAGTCGGTCCGATCGGAGATCGATCGTCGGCGGTTTACGGATGGCTTCGTATTATGGGACGTCGAGCTCAATGAAATTCCAATCGCGAAAGTATTTGGTTTCGCGGTCGACGTCGGGCACACCGTGCGGGCGGAAGTTGCGGGGAGAAAAATGGCGATGCCGGGAAGCTACATCCGCGGAGAGAAATAGAAAAGGGACGGCAATATTCGCGATTGCGGATAATAAATGGAATGACGTCCGCTCTGCTTCTGGCAACCCTACCTCTGACGGATATAATCGGTCTAAAATTTCGAGCGAATCCCCCTTTCCGTAAAGCCTGCTGCACGAATGGGAGCGAAACGAGAGATAGATAGAGAGAGAGAGAGAGAGAGAGAGAGAGAGAGAGGGAGAGAGAGAAAGAGAGAGAGAGAGAGTGACTCGAATTGCTGCCACGGGGCTGCAGAGCGAACGGCGGATACGGCTGGTTCTCAGGCCCCTCCGACCACCCCCGTTTTACGCGCAGGGAACGGTTTACACTAAGCCGCGAGGATCATGCCCGTTTAATAACGCGATAACATATCAATTTCACGCAAATGCTGTCCCGGAGAAGCCCTGAGGTAGGCACGCTTTGAGGCCCGACAGAACCCGGGAAATCGTGCTGCCGCCGCCACACGACCCAGGAAAATGGCCTCGGATAATTAATGTCGGGCTACGATCGTCCGGGATGATTAATGGCGGACCGGCTCCTCCGCGTATAATAACGCTTTCCTCGCAAATTAGTGCTCACGCGTATTCAGTGCTTCTCGCACCCCGCCCTCTCTCTCTCTCACTCTCTCTCTCTCGCTTTCACGCTTTTCGTTATCGAAGTTCTTTCATCGAACCGGCCCAAGACGGTGGCCCGAGCTGAATGCGCGAGCATTAAAAGCGCGGGTTATGAAACGTTTATTCTTGGGTAATACTCTTTTATCGGATATGCACGGCGGCCGGGGCCGGGTCGGGCCGAGTCGGGCCGGGCCATTTTTGAAATTCCGAGGCTCCCCCATTCGTTCGTTCGTTCCCTGAATATTCAGAGGGGCGGCCCGTGAATTTAAGAGGTCCGCATTAGAAAAATAATTTCCCTCGGTCCCTTTGACGCCGGGGAAACTTTCATTTCGAGGATAATTTCGCGTCGTTCCCGGCTCTGTTCTACTAATCTGCCAACGTTATTAAAACCAGACAAAGTTATTTCCACGGGCTACGCGGCCGCGTTATTCCCGCGGAACTACAAGGACACACACTGCCCCCGGTAAAAAAGCTTCCGAAGCCGGTTCCGGATGGAGTCGAGATCGAGCGATTCTATTTCGTGATCCCTTTCCGTGCCTCGGACTACGTCGAACGGACCCTACGTCTTCCTCAGCTTCGCTTAACCCGTTTCGGGGTCACCTTGATTCTCTTCATGCCGGTAATTGATGGAGGAATTGATCGAATTACCACGACTATTGCATTGCCAAAGGAAACGATAGCTTGTCGATTTTCGATAGAGAAAATTGCTTTCTTCATTTCATATTAAAGATATTCTCTTTTTTTTCTGGTCTGTGCAAAGAATCGTCAACAGGTTCGTTAGCGAACAACTGTATACTTTCTTGATGACATCCGGTGTGACTTTATCGAGCCGTTTATCATTTGTTGGCTGTTCGTTTCCACTTACTTGTGATTTAATGCTGTCGCGCCGAGTGTCCTCTCGGCCATGTAAATATGCAACGTGTGCTTCGTGTGTTTATATTTCAATCAAATTCCCTCGGTGGAAATTCAGAGTAAACTTTCAAACCACGACGATTCACTCAATTTGTTGAATGTTGATGCTTCTTGGATTTGCGGATAACACTTAATTTTCTAATGCACCAATCATCTATTTTTTAACCTGTTCCTCCGACACCGATATTAGTCTTTTTGTCAGGCCTGGTATAAATAAGCAAATCATTTGAATTGAAAGACTTAAAATCGACATGAAACTTTCGTAACCGCGAATCAAAATGGACTTCCGCCAACCAAGAGTTAAACATACACGCAAGCCACATATTAAATCATTATTAATTTAAAGAGACATTACGAATTGCTCTATGAGAGCGAAGTATAAATATGATAAATCTAATGGGTGGGTACTTATGATAAATAGTTGCCCGCTTTCATGTACGTGCATTCATAAAGCAATGTTTAATTCTTCTTCAGCATTTCGGTTTTTTCTCCTATAAAACGCGATCGTTTTTCCCCCTAGGAAAAAACAAGAAGTAGATAGCTATTATTTAATATCATTTATGATTTATCGTCCGAAGGGAGCGCAGCGAGGCGACGATCCATAGTTGGTTCGCGCGGCGTGTATATCAGGCGCCATAAAGTTTTTGTTGCGAGGCTTGTCTCTGTAACGAGCAGGTAGAAAGCGTTGAACGAACCAACGCAACGCAACTGAACGCAACGTAACGCAACGAACCGGTATCGGAGGCGTGCATTTAGCAGATTCGATTTCCTGACACGGTTAACGCGTGTATACCACGAAGACAAGCCACGTGCACGATGCGCCGAGAAATTTTGGATGGCTGGGATGAATTTGCACGTGATGCCTGGTACGTAGCTTGACAGCGACTTGATCCCCCTCAACGAGTTGAGCGCATGACGGCTGACTGCTATTCCTATCCCATCCCGGCAATATTAATAATGTCTGGAATTTCATTACGAGTTTCTACCCACCTAAGCTCCCACACTGATCCGACTGCCATTTCGTACCTACAGGTGATCCGCGTCCCGGTGTTGGTAAGCAACCCGAATATACACATAAATGTATGTATACACAAGGTACCATCTGAGACGGGACTCCTGTAACTGTGTACGATACTCATCCCTCATTACATCCAAGGATACGTCCCACCGGGTCGAACGAGTTCACCGAATCTGGAATTGCACGATAGCGCCGAGCGAAAATCCTTCGGGATTGCGCGGTCTTCCCATCCGATAATCGTGTTCGCCCTTCGAACCGAATCTTCATCGATGCGACGCGCTTTACTTTCTTCTTAACTGCTGAAGAAAGCCCAGATTCGGTATTTAATACGCTCCGTCGTGATACTGATTTTGAAACACCGTTTTATTCAAATTTCGTCTTGGAAGCCCTTCGTCTTCGTCCTCAAAATTTAAACAGCCCCCGGTTACATCCTAATGCAAGTTTAAATACGCCATACATTTTCCATGCTTCTCGGGCTTCTGCGATAAAGACGAAATTATGAGAAAGCAATCTGTAACGTGGATGAAATTTATTGAATGTTTCATGCGCATAGTTGAGCGAGTCTTTGTACCAATTTTATTCCGTTCGATTTCAGCTGATATTATCAACTTGTATTCGTGTAAAAAGGTACGACAAAGAAATGGATTGAAAAATTCTTGTTATAATTGCACAGTTGAAAAAGACCTTATGACGCGGGTAAAAAGGAACAAGATTGTGAACAGGAGCAATTTATCCCACGATAAAATAACCTCGGGTTCAAAGCAGTAACATCTAAAGAAACGAGGACAAATTGACTAAAGGTAAACGCAAATAATGAATGCGCTCACTGTCCGCGTTAAATGTGTCGAAAATTGTATGAAACGTGCATAAAGCAGAAGGAAATGAGTCCGGAGTTATATTCGCAATTCAGCGACTCGATGGAACAGCTCGATAGCAACAGCAGCATTCCGGTTTCCCAGCAAAGTATTAGAGGCATAAGTAATCAATTATTTTGAAATAAGAAACAAACTTTATTTCTTAATTTATTATATAATCTCCATCATTATCCAGGGTTCGTCAAGTAAAATATGACTCAAGGTGTCTCATTGCATCTTCTACAGAATGTTTTATTTCTCAAATAATGCTCCAGAGATCTGAAAAGATCAGAGGGAGCAATATCCGGAGAGTACGGGGGTGCGGTCAAACTTCCCATTGCGATTCTTTGATTTTTTCCTGAGCGAGTTTCGCTGTATGTGGCCGGGCATAGTCAATTTGCAGTATTACACCTTTTCTGTGGACTAGAGCTGCCCTCTTTTTCAATAGTTCCGAATACAGCCGTTGTAATTGCTGACAATACGACTCAGCAGTAACTGTTTCCCAGGTTTCAACAACTCGAAGTGAATTATAATTATAACACCTTTCCAAGTGATAAGCTAGGTTTAGGGGTTGATGTTGCGGTTTGATTTGCAGAAAGCCTTTGCTTGGAACGCTTTATGTTATCATGAAGAATCCATTTTTCATCTCCGGTAACGATTCTGCTAAGAAATGGATCTCTACGAAATCTGGATAGCAATCAAGTGCTAATTGATCGACGAATATTCTTGTTGGTCTCAGATAATTGATGCGGTACACATATTCCTTGCCTATATGCCTTTCCCATCTCGTGTAGGTGCCTTTGTATAGTTGACCACGTGGACCCAAGGCTTCTCGATAATTCTTGTATACTTAATTTTGGATCAGCTTCCACTAGAGATTTTAGGGTGTCATTATCAAATTCAACTGGTCGTCCGCTTCGAGACCTGTCGGAGAGATCATAATCATCAGCAGCAAACCTTCTGAACCAACGGTGACACTTGTTGACCTTCGATACATCTCCATAAACATTACAAATTTCCTTTGTTGTTTCATTAAATCCCGCATGAAAATGAAGAAGTATGCAGTGACGAATATGATCCTCGGAAGGTACGGCCGCCATTTTATTATTGTAAAAAAAATGATCCTTTGTAGAATATTTTGAACAGAGGCTGCTTTACCGAAAACTGTAAAAGAATTCGTGTTTCAACGATCGGTACTAAAGGCAAAATAAATTCTTTGCAAATAATTGATTACTTATGGGTAAGCCTAATAACATCTTGCAATAGAATTATAAAATTTGAGAGCCACCGAACTCGGAAGAATCGTGTGTCACGGGGATCGGATCGCGGAGGCGGGCACGCGTCGAACCGAACGGCACCTCGTAGCGTCAATATAATTTATGATCGTCGAATGGGCGCGGTTTATACGCTTTTATTCGCATAGTCGAGCACATACGATTTCCCCGGTAGAGCGCGAGCGGAGCGGGGCCATCTTTACGAGACTTTCAAAGCTTCGTGATTTTACAACTCGTTGAGCTCATTTCCTTGCCGCTCGAGCGTCGCCCAACTTTGATACTCGATTTCCACCACTTGCCAAAACTTTTCGCCGGCACGTGCATAAAATTATTTCACTGGTAAATCGCGTTCCCTCGCTTGTCCGCCCTGGTTTTATTTCGACCGTTATTATTCGTTAGCGTGCCACGCTTTGTCGAATTATTTTGCCAGAAATTTTACGATCTGTCTTCTCCCTAATTTCGGTTCTATGCACGAATGAAAGCCAATCGATTTTATACTTGGCTTCCTCTCCAGACTCATGGTACGATTTCTTATTATCAGTGGACGACGATCTGGATATAGAGCCAGTCTTAAATATTCAATTTTTGTATCGTTTTTATTATGTTAAAATGTTCTTGTTCGCGGTGCCAGGTGAATTTAGTTTAATGTTTTATTTATCAGATGTTAGACGTGGGTTGAATCTCGACCTGAATCTTAGGTAGTTTGTTCTGAAAGTTTTTTTCTTGACTATGGTGTACTGGCAGACTGTGTTAAATATTTTTATTAAACTTTCAGTATCGTTTTTAGCTGTGAAGTCAGAATTAAAAGTGCTCTGAGGTAGACTTGTTAAGAAGGACGTTCTTGTTAAAAACAATTGGTTATTATTACACTTTTTGGAAATTAAGATTTTTGTCACTTCTTAAATTACCACTCCTCATACGATCCTCAAAAAGAGTTGCACAAAAGATTCTGGGTTAAATGTCACCCCTTGAAGCTCCACCCTTCAATTCCACCAACTTTGTTTTAATCACAGTTTCATATTTCAACCCTCGGACGGCGGACCATAACTACATAATTAATAATGTTTAGGACCACTTCCTGTAGACACGTTAATTTCTTTATTGCTCTTAATGCGGCAGCTATTTATTTTATTAATTCGCCAGAAATTGATGAAATGAACGACAATTATGGTGCTCTGGGTCAAAGCAGACCCGGAATCAATACAACAATGATAAAATAACAAATTCGACAGTACCTCAAACAGAAACCGGTTGAATCTTCGGCCAAGGGTCTCAGGAGGGATGAAAAATGGGAAACCGCGATCGGTCCAGGTGGCAAGACCTCGTCCTTGGTCGCAGCAGCCGGCCAATCTAACAATGATTAATTAGAGCGTAATGAACGTTAGATTGCCTCTTCGGGCACTCGTAGGTGGCCTGGGTAATTCACGGTAACCAATTGCGATGTGTATGCGCACTTGAATTTCGGAAGTGGCGCGGTTACGCGATGATCGATGGCGAGAGGCCCTGTTTCGTCGAGGGGTAGACACGTACCGGATAAGTGGCTCTCGGAAACAATCTCCGTGACGCGCGATTGATCGCGAAATGATCGATGAAAGGATCCGTTGTAGATCACGCGTCTCCGGTGGAGGGAGTGGAGGCTACGGAAAAATAAAACCGAAGAAGACGCGGGGGTGCGATCCGCGATGTGGTCCGGGGGGTGGGGGGCCTGCACGATGAAGATAAGGAAGAAGCTCCGTCATACGCAACGTTCCCAACGAGGATCCTCCCGAGGTGGATCGCTCTCAAAACCATCGATCATTTCCGCAAATAGATGAATTCTTCTGTTTGTCTAGCCGAAATTAGTTTCCGACCCCCGGTACACATCATATCAGGAGCTGTGCATCCTTCGACTTTACATTCATGGGGTTCTTCCAGCGATGTTTAGAGTCCGGGGCTCCGTAAACACGGATCGAGCCATCCTGATTAATTCTAATTGCCTTTTAAATCCGTGAGCGTAACCGGCGAGCCGCGATACTACCCCTGCACACGAAATAATATCAAAC
>CM052126.1:1116191-1142315 GCA_028454245.1 Halictus quadricinctus | reverse complement strand
CTAACGTTTGGTGACTCACCCTGTATATTTTTTGTGTTACACATATGAAAATGGTGCATTTCACTCGTACAATACTGAAGTGTTTAGTAATTTATTACATACAAACAAATTTAATAGCGTAAAAAATATTTTGAATAATGATACAGCAATTTTTAGTGGCGCCTTACAATCGCCATTCGAGTGCTAAGGGTTAAAATAATGTATACCGAAAGAAATCAATTTGCTAAATAATTTCTCAATAATTTTGAATGAAAAATATCAGAACCCGGCATTCAAACCTCGAGTTAAACCTAGTAAACCTAGTAAATCTGGTGTTAAACAAAAATCAATTTAGAACCAAGGGGGCAATGTAGGTTGATTTAGAATCGAAAGTATCGAAAGAGTTTTTTTCGCGAAACTAAATATTGCGACGTCACGAGATGACTGTGGTGGTAAGGGGAGTACTAATCGAGGGGGTCGCGTGCAGAGGGACACAATTAGCTTTGATAGCGGTCGGTTAAAAGCCGAATATCGAGCAACTCTGCTTTTTTTGGGTTGTCGCGGTAAGAAATACAGCCCGCCTCCTTTTCCTCGGGTTATTGCCAAGTGATAGATATAGCTTGTTGGGAAGCGGGGGCCCTCGGAAGGAATCCAATAAATTATACCGCGAGTCTTTTCGGCGAACGAACAGGTAGGTAGACCACGCCGCGATTTGTAAGTCCGATTCCCGGCCGAGGAATCGATCTCGATTCATTATACGGCGGGCCTCTCATTAACGCGCACGCGTTCCCTCGCGAGAAATCAGACGACAGGCTTCTCTTTCTCTCTCTCTCTCTCTCTCCCCCCCTCTCTCTATACTTACTTTTCGGAGTGACACACGACCGCCTACGGAGACTTAAGTCGTCGAGTCACGCGACGTATCGTTCGGGTCGACCGTCTTCTCCGCGCTTCTTCTTCTTCTTCGGCGTGCGCGCGTCTCTCTAAATGGCGTTCTCCCGTTCCCGGTTCGGTAGCTTCTCATCTTCGCTCGAGTTTCGCATTATACCTCGCCACTCTGATTACACGAACGAGCACCTTCTTGGTAACCGGCCGGGGCGGGGTCAACCAGATCCCGATCAGAAAAAGAAAGTCGATCTCCGCACCTACCAGATCCTCCTGATAACCACGTCGTTTCTTCAACTTTCCATTCTACACGGTACGCTCTCTTACAGTTCTCCGCAGCGGGAACGAAACTTTGGTTTATTAATTACCCACTCGTTTCGCGATGCTTCTGTCCCTCGTTTTGGTTATACAGACAGCGCTAAAACAATTGACAAGGCGAAAAAATTAAATCCAACAAGTTACACAAATATGAAATTGGCCGTACGGCGAGTGAGCGGCGGTTTATGGTTAAATTCTCGTTAAACTTTATACGTATACTACAATGGCAGAGCAGACACTTAACCGCTTGCCCTACAATACTCGCGATGAGGATTCCGAACAGAGTCTAATGAATATGCGTGTTACTAATTTCCATTAAACCGAAAGAAAATTCTATTTAAAATTCAATTTAATTGTACAAGCGTTGTAAAACTATTTCCTATTTTTCAGGAAAGTACGAATTACAAAAAAGTTCGAAACCGTAAAACAAATCGCAAGGGGTTAACAACCGGAAACAGCACTTAAACCTGATGCAGTGTTCAGTTGTCAGGACCCAATAAAACTTGTCCCGCAGTGTTTTGCACTAAATAAATTTGGTACAACCATTCCTCGGATGATGGAGTGGAAAATAATATCTGGAGAAGCTGTTCCGCTTCGGACACGATTTATCAGAACCGTCATAAATAAAGCAATTAGGGGAGCAGACCGGTAAAAAGTTGAATGATCGACGTTCCTGCTGCCGGACGGAGCCAAGAATATTGAAATTAGTAACCTCTATGTATCCGCACGTAATTCCCGGGGATCGATCGTAGGATCGGGCTAACGAAGGCATTCGGGGATTTCGTGAAGCGCGAGAAACGCATTACAGAGAGCCGAGGACAGGTGGACAAAAACGTGCGGGAGAGCGAGCGTACCGGGCCGGGCCGGGCCGGGTCGGGAGGTGGAACGGGAATGTAACGCGGGGAGAAAGAGTGCTAATACCTAAATAATTGCCGGCTGAACCTGATATGATTTAATAGCGCGGCCTGTAAGGGGTTGGGGAGGAAGGCGGACGACGGGGATGGGAAGCGTCGCGACTCGCTCACGGCGTGGCGGCGGGTAAAAAAGAAAAGCGACCGCTTGCGGTCTGCCGTGGGCGATAAACGCGGTCGCAGCCGCAACCGTGCTCGAAAAAGAGAGGGAAAGATAGTCGGAGAGAGAGAGAGAGAGAGAGAGAGGCCTCTCTCCTGCTTTTCGTCCGACTTCCCTTCCTCGATCATTTCCATGGTGGCCCCAGGTACACCACGTGGCGCGGCGATCGTCCCGAAATCGTCGTTGCAGCTCGTTTTATTGGCCCCCGGTCGACCGTGCGGTCGATCGACCGAGAACCGGTAACGTCGCCCGGCAATAACGTCCGCTTTACGGTTTCTCACGAGGCCGTGAACCGATCCATAGCCGGTTATTGGCGGCTACACGACGTCAAGAGACCTTTGCTTTCATATCAAGACACTCCATTTTTCGATCGCCGCCGGAACTGCAGTTTACGGACGCTTTTAACGCCCCGATGGTCGAGCGACGAGAACCCTGCGAACAAGTAGTCGCCTCGACAATTTCGGTTTTACCACCGTCTGCCGGCCATGCTGGTCTATATACGAGTAATTTTATGAAACCCGATATTCTAACAGAATCGACACTATTCCCCGAAGTTGCCCGACGATTTGCCTGATATTTATCGGTCAAGCTTATGTCTCGCAGCGACGCACGAACCATTTTGGTACTAAGTTGCGGCTGTTCGGACGATCTTCGATTTTTCTCGAGTTTATCGTCGAAGCTCGAACGACTTAGAGGTCTCTTCAGTCGGTTCGAAATTGTCCGGAGTTTAGAATACAACGACGGACTCTAACTTTTGTTACGAACTTTCACAGCTTCTTTATTGTATACAGTGAATTACCGATGTATGTCACTCGCGCGGTTCTGGCGAGTGACATTTAGACGAAATCTGTGGTTGTCGCCGAACGTTGCGTTTGAAATACACAGTGCATGCTGGAAATGCAAAAGTCATTATCCGTGGTGGTGTGGGTAGTCCGAGTGACCTTTAATCGCGAGGCTCGCAGTGACTTATATCGGGAATTCACTGTACATAGGCTACAAAAGTGAAAACCAGAGTAGATTATAAATTTTTGTAAGGGTTGCTGTGGCCATTAGTTACTCCCCTCAGTGGTCCTAGAAAAGGACCTCTCCCCCCACTACTTTCCCCTCAATTCCATCGAACTTACAACACCGCTCACACGGATATCCATAAAAGGAATGCTGGTCTGATCGGTCAGAGTGGAGGGGGCACTCCTAGATGCTCTATTGGCTGAAGCGGTCAGCACGTACTATACAGCGTATGACGTCAGCGCCTATGGACTACTGCAGCGTCAACGGTGGGGATATACGACACTATAAGCTCGTGACGTCACTCGATTCTGACTATAGCATCGCCCCACTAGTTTCTCCAGAATTCCATCGAACTTATAACGCCGCTCACAAGGATTCCCGTAAAAGGAATGCTATTCTGATCGGTCAGAGTGAAGGGGGAACGCCTCTAGCTGCTCTATTGGCTAGAGCGGTGACACGCACTATGCAGCGCGTGACGTCAGAGCCTATAGAGTACTGGAGCGTCAACGGTAGGGATAGGCGGAACGAGCGAGCCTAGCCTAGACCACACTATAGGCTCGTGACGTCACCCGATTCTAGTATCTTCCCTACTACTTTCCCCTCAATTTCTCCCCCACAATTTTCCCCCGTTCGGCGAGGCTTCTTGTGAGGCACGGACAGTACATTGTTGGCGCACTGGGATTTCCGCATTCCGACGACCAGAATCGATTACGAGAACCGATTTTCTCGAAGGGTCCGGGCTCGATTGCCCCGGCCCATAATTGGGAGTGGTCGCCGGGCTCGTTTTGCCTGGCGATCGCCGTCAGTAAAATCGAACCGCGGGTGTCTCCGTTCCCGTTGAAGATTCGCCAGGCTGTCGGACAGTCCCGACACGTTAACCATGATACATGCACGCGCGAATATGATATACCTTACGCGAGACCAGGCTAGCGGAGATAGAGAAGGAAGATATATGGCCAACAGCCGGCCGGGCTTCATTTGAAATATTTACCATTTTCGTGAATAACGCGCTGCTACGTGCGGCGGTAACGTAAGATGCGGTCTACCGTATCTTGTAAGTAGTCGCGTATTATAAGATTCACCGATTAGATGAGACATCGCGATGCGGATCCCCCGGAAAAATACCCTCCCCCTCCCCTCCCGTCCCGCCCTCCCTGGTACACCTGCAAGCCGAGCGAACGGACGTATTCCCCCAGGTAGGATTCATGCGGTGTTCGCTTCCTAAGCGCGTCCACTACTGTCCGTGTAATTTAATCCGTCCAGGATTCTTCTGGAACCGCATCGCAGCCTGCCCGCGGAACTTCATTATCGTTCGAATTGTCCAATTAACGCGGCGCGCCTCGATAAATAATTAGAAACCCGGCACAACGTCGAAACAGTGCACGCATCTATTCTGTTATTAGGATACTAATCGCGAGCCTGCTTCGTTCCTCGTACTAAATTGTATACAGTCGACGGAACAAGTGTCCGCCCATCAGTTAAAATACCATAACCATGATCTGAGAAATTGGATTGAACGACTCGGACTTCTTTCTGAAGGGAGAATTAATTTTCTGGATGTGTAGAACGATTTTTGGGATGATCGAAAGGTCTTAATTTTAAAGGTTTAAATTTACCTGTAACTTTTTTGCATGGGCGTCCAATGTAAAAATTTGAAAAGTAGTTTATAAACCCGTGTGTACACTTGCTGATGACGAACCCCCAACTGCTGTTTAGAGATGCAATTTTCCATAAAAATCTTTCAGTCCTTCCAACAGCACAAAAATGTTCAAGTAGTCCGATTAGTTTTTGACGAAGCTGTTCTCATGTATTTTACACGAAGATTGTTCGACTGACTGTATCTTCGGCGCTGGCGTGAGTTGGACGACTGTTTAGGTCGGCTTAATTAATTCTACCCGTCAATAACGCCGGTAATCATCGGCTGTAAATGCGAGTCTTTTAGTTACACGATTACCATAATTCATGAACGCATTTATGCGCGCATTATTCATACACGTGGCTCAGAGCGCTGCCTAGATCCTCCGTAATTAATCGACTCCTGTTCTTTGAAACACTCAAGCAGCCCGATACGTAAAAGTATATTGACATTTAACTCCTCTTGTTCTGAATTATGTAATTTCGACTTTTTTGCTGGTGCCTGCATTAGCATGCGGTGCTTCCAAGTGCATGGGCAGTCTACGAATAAATTATATCATGAAATCTGCTTTTTCTCTACCGTTGTATCAAGTTAATCGAGTTTCTCCATTCTTTAAAAAAAGAACCAAAGAACTCTCTTTAATGGGAGTGAACTGAAAATTACATGATATCTCTTTTAAATTTCTTACATGAGCATAAATTCTGAAATATGGTTCTCTCGATTCGTTGCCATGCAAATTCATTTCTTAGGTTAAAATACAAAATTGAGTCACCCGTGTGATCTTCATGCATTTCTGACAAAAATGTTTACAAGGTATATTGGGAGGACATTAGAAAAATTTAGAGAAATCTAATATATTGTTTCCGTCTTATTGAAAAGTATTAATTTTGTTTGATGTCTATATCGTACAATCGAGGATTTTTCTTTCGATCAAAGATTCCCTGCGCAGTGATAATCGCGTCGAGAACGCGTGCAAGTTTATCCAGTTTATCGGGAATGACTGGGATCGTTCAAGAACCGTGCGTCTCGATCGAATCGAACGATCGGGACTCGCGACGCACGGGATCAGGATTGCAATGCGGGAGCTGCGCGCGGAAACGAAGAACACAGAGAGGGGACATAGTAGATCCGATTTGCCGGATCTAGAGTTACTAAGTACTCTCTGCTCGACGGCAGTCGAACCTCGGGTATTAGCAGGTAATAATATCAGATAACGAGTACCTGTACGGTAGCCGAAGGAAGAAGGCGAACTCGACACACGCGTTACCTGCTCGTCTGTCGCGGCCGAGCAATCGGAAGACGATTTGTGTACGCTGCTCTCGCGTTACCTTGCCTTTTCGCATTTTTCCACTTTTCATTTCACTGGCTTCTCTTTACCTGCAAATTATCCGCGGGAGCTAATTGCTGTTTCAACTTAATATCGTACTCTTAATTGACCACATTTTTATCGAATTGACTAGAAACATAGAAAAATAACCTGAACGACATACCTTGATTAATATTGCTGAAATATTATACATACTCGTACCGTCGAGCGACGACAAAACAAAAATCCGCGCGTCCCCTTTTCCATTTCAGTTCCGCGTGCGCCGCCCATTGACATTTTCTTGTTCCTCGAGGAGGCACACGAGGATCGCCGCGTTTCCAGATTTTCTAGATCGTCGCGTTCGATTTACGACGGCCTAGCCGCAGTTTGTTACGTTTACATACATCGACAGGCGCGTATGCTCGACGGATGGCTCCTCGGTGCATAAATCCCGCTACACTGTCGAGGAAACGCATCCATCATCCGGCCGATGGAAAGGTTAAGACAGATCGATCTTCTACTGGCTGATCATTTCCCCGATCCAGCGCACGATCCGCCCACATCAGAATTAGGAGTCGACGTTCAGATTTTTGCGGATAGAACCTCCTTCGTAACGTAGATCGAAAAGCTAAACATCATGGGAACGAAGGAAAAAGAATTTAGCTAAACTAGCACACCTGAAGCACAAACTGTACCTATATTTCGCGAATATCTCCAAGAATATTCCTTTCAACCCTTAACCCTTAAGCCTCTGCACTGCCATTCATTATTTACGGTCACAGTGATTAGAACTTCTTTGTTATTTTTATAATTCCTTGGAAGAAGAAGGAGAGAGTTTACGTAACAACAATTAATATTTGGGTTCGATATCGGATCACGAGTCTGACAAGATATTAAAGTGCAAGGGATTAACAAATCTATGGAATCAAGATTGAAAAGATTCTAGACTGCGCATCTTTCTGCAAAGTAAAAATTGTGCGAGCCAACTTTAAGAGACCAATGTTCAGTGGAAATGAAAATAACGTAACAATAAATTTTTAATAAAATGAAATGAAATTTTTCTGTCTTTTCAGTTTTATATTCAGCTTATTATTTAGCCTTTTATATTTCGCTATTTTTCTGTCTCTTCAGTTGTATATTTAGCTCATTCCTTTTTGTCGTGAATGTATAAAATCTGCAATACAATTAAGCGACTCCAACTGATGTGTACCTATTACGTTACCTTCACATTAGTATAAGGTTATTATTGTAATATTATGTATGCAATACAGACTGCAGAATAACCTCTTATCGGAGGTTACAACTGTACGATAAAACAAAAATCTGCAATTTACAGTTAAGGGTTTGTAACCTCAGCAATCATCTTTCGTTGAGGAGAAAGGACACGTTGAACCTTGAATAGGCGAGCCGATGTGGGTTGTATATAATATTTAAACAGAAGCATGCTACGCGAACAAGCATTCAGTGAAAAGGAATAGTCGCCGAAATTTGGCAGTATTTTTTGCGAAGATTCGGATTCTACGGACTAAGAGGATTCCGAGAAGCTAGGAAAATAAAAGAGCCCGCAGACTATTGTTCCATGACTGTTGCCGCACCGTTTCCCATCGTTTTCATCTGTTGACTTAGACTTTACAGGAGTTTCCGCCATCCATTCGCCTGTTTTCCGGTGGAACAGTATGTTCGTTGATCAAACAGCCGATCGGTTATTTTTGAGAAGTAGACGACGACGACGACGACGACGACTATTACTATCGGGTGTTTACGTTTCATCTGTGCCAAGTAGAAGGCAGCTGATTTTTCGGGGTGGAGCTGTGTGAATGCCACGGGTCAAGAGACGGCTTTCAATAACAGTTAGGTTATTAGTGGGCAATTCCGTTCGACCGGGAACCTCTAGTCGGTGGAAAGGGTTGATGAGACCACGGGACTAATCTGAAATTGCTAATTCCGACCAGCTAATTCAATTAAGAGAATGGCTGGTGCGTCGCGGCTTTCGGAGGCTTTCGGAGAGAAGAGAGGGGCCGGGCCCGGCTAGAAAGGGTTGGGTAGAAGGAGTTTGTTGCCGGTAGGGGTACAGGGTATTAGAAGCAGGCTTGGCGGATACGGTTAGCTCGAATGGCGGATAGCTGGATGGCTGGCTCGGTGGATTGGCTGGGCTCGACCCTACGAGAATAGAACTGACTTTGCGGTAACTGCTGACCAGGGGCCCGGCGCGCTTCGGTGCCTACACGCTCGAATCATCGATGCTCGCCGGAATCCAACGGTGGAACGAACGTACGACGGTTCATGGGGCTTGGCAGAATGTGCGCATGCAAAGTAGAATGGACACGGAACGGCGTCCAAGCGGGGCAGGCATAGAGATGGTCCGCCGGCGCTTGCCCAACCCGGCAAAGGAAACCAGCCAAATCCGTCGTTTGTTTGCCCATCGATTCGTCCACGTCAGACCCCCAGGGCTATGGGAACTCGACCGTTTCTATCGTGTTCCCTCGCTCCGGGCTGATCGGGGAAATAGACGTGTTCCGCCCCGGACCGATTCTCCCCGGGCCTTTTATTAATCTGCAACAGAGCCTCGCCGCCGCTCGAAATTCATAGTAAAATTAGAGACTTTTCGAGGATTCTAGGACGAGCTTTTTCTAGGATTCCAGATCGAAACTCTTTTTGTCTGAGATAGTACTGGATATTATACGTACGTATGTAAGGAAAGTACATGGCACTTCCCTAATATTATTCGAAACATCCCGCGTAATAGCGAATTATTTCACTAAATAACTTACTTTGATTTTATGGAATTTTTCGGGTTTCTAGTTTGGCGTTTAAAGTGTTAACCAAAAAGAAATTGTAATCATAAGAAAGGAACAGAGTGAATAATAAACATTGAATGTTCATGAACATTCCCAAAAGAAAGAACATTGTATGTATGATTTGTGTACATGTGCCGGCCTATTTCTGTTAGTATTATAGGACAGAGAATCAATTGGAATCGTATTGCAGCAAGCGTTCGGTGTCTATTCATTTGCAACGTGATACTCGTAATAACTAGACTGCGGATTTTATGCATTTATGATAAAAATGGGCAGGCCTAATTTAACACAGTAAAAGCATTTGAAGAATTTAAATATGCCATTATTAACACTAAACCTACCACCGTCGGTCAAAATGACCGTTCCAGATTTTTCATTTTCCAAATATATTGCATGTGTTATAATACGAACCCGACAAAGTCCAAATAAATTCAATCTCGTCATTTGTATAAGACAACATGTATGAGTCATTTTTAAGGCTCGGTAGGTTTAGTATTAATATAACACATTGCCAGAGAAAGAGCAACAAGTCTTCAACATTAAAGCTGAGTAACATTTCTCGAAGCGGTATTCTAACTTGACAAAAATACAGTATATTGTTGAGAAGCGTACCAACAAACCCACAAATTTTGAAGACGATACCGTCCGTTTCGCGGTAAGAAAAATTCCGAAAAATCGGCGATCTAGTCGAGGTAAGAAGTCTCTTTCAGACGGTGCATTTAAAATTTAAACCCGCGAGAAAAATGCAAAGAAAGTGTTTTGAGGCGGCGCGGCGGCAGTAGTGTATTCCAGCGGCGTTTGCCCTCTCGCTCTCTTTCTCGGTGAATATCCCCGCACGGCAAACTTCCTGCCGAACGTGTAAAAAAAGAAGAACTCGGGCTACAGATAGAAAGAGTAACAAAGTGAACTTTACGATACTGAGCAAAGTTGCCGGGGCAAGTCGGTCGGATGTGTCGCAGAGAGGCACCTTGCGACTTTACTGCGACCGCGAACCTAAGAAAAAGGCGGTGATGCTCGGGGCCGGGCGATGCATTCGTTGCATTCGTTGCGTCATCAGAACGTAACGAGGCCATCTCGCCCTCGGCGGCTCGTTCCGCGCTCATCGAGGTCAGACGGAAGTAAGAAACGGACCCCGGGCCTACGAACGAGGTTAAATCTCTTATCTGGGCGGACAAAGCTCGCGCGATGGTTATTCTTTTCTCTTCCCCTTGTGCAATCTATCCACCGCTCCCGGATGCCGGCCGCTCCCCAAGACGCCGACGGTTAGGTTCCACGGTTAGGTTCCGCGCAGCGTATCGTCCAGGCTCTCTCTCTCTCTCTCTCTCTCTCTCTCTCTCTCTCTCTCTCTCCGAGATACAACAAACGAGTCTACAAAGTCGGATAACGAGGCCTCGCCCGCGGATACGCGGTCTTCTGTTACCTCGAATTGCGGGAACCCACGGGCTGCGGAAAGAATTCGGCCCGAATGGAAACGCTCTGTAAACGGGAAGGCGCCATCAAGACGAAACTGGACTCCGCCGGCTCCGAGTCGGTATCAGATAGGGTTTAATGGGTTTTGCAGCTCCCTTTTCTACGCCCTTCAAATTTCCCCGAGCCCCGGATCTCTCAACGCACGCTATCAATTAATACGTTCTACCCCGCGAGGGTCATTAGCAGACTCCGGATCTTTATGCATTTATAAGAAAATTGACCAGATAAAATTTGAAATTATAGGAAAATTCTGAAAATGTCAAATGTCAATACACTATTGCTCATCTATTAAAATTAGCAAGTGAAGAAATAACACTTGGTTTCTATTATTTATTAATAGAAATATATTTTATACATAGTCTAAAAGGTGATATTCACATCAAAATGTACTGCGTTTGAGTTTGCCTTAATATATTCTTACCAACCCAATATTTCTTGTGGTCGATGCAGACAATTTTAATTTTGTTTTGAGATCCGCAGTCTAGTCATTAGAATGGCCCTTAGCTATAGGGGTCAAATTCTTTTACCCCCTCTCCACCCAAATTGTAACACTTGGTGAGGGAAATGATGTGTGCCAAATTTGGAAGCAATCGGACAACAGGAACACGTGCCCCATTTGTGTTAAAGTTTTACAATTTGTCATTTCTAAGCATAATTGTATTTCGTTAATTTAGAAATATTTATAAATGTCTTTGAATATGAGTCAACGTCTTGGATGAGAAATGACAAGATTTGTGTGTTACTTCTAAAAATATATACAAATTTCTAAATTTAATTTACCATCAAGTGCAGTGCATTGTTGCGACATCTGGCACACCGATTTTGATAATGTTAGGCGCAGTTCTCGGAGAGCGTTCGACACGTATTTTTCGATCGGCCATCGTCCATTTTGGAAGGGCGAAAAAAGCCCTAGACGACTCCGTTTCCCCGTGGATCTTAGGGTAGACGTCAACAGCCACGAGAAGATGAAGATTGCGTGCTAATTGGCAATTTTGCGTTCGCCAGGAGGATAAACGCGTTATCACAGGGTGGTCGATTGGCGCCGGTATCCGTCGCAGAATCTGTTAAGCGCGCGACACCGTCGACGGCTCGATTAAAGAATGAAGTTTGAACGTTCACCGAGGGCAGATTGTTAGCCTTGAAAAAATGCCGGCTGCCGAAGAGGAAGAGGCCAACGCCTTGAAAACCGGAGGGAAGAAACAAGAGGAGAGAACGGCGCACCTGAGGTACAATTAAATGAAGAGGACACCACCCACCGATAGCAGCCGGGATAAGTTCCCTTGGCGAGTGATTAAATTTTAATCCACTTCTAATTAGATTTTTTGTGAAGCTGAACGCAAGGGCAAACGGCCGGGACCATTCCGAAAAGACAAGCCGGGGATATACTCTCTGTTTCTCTCTCTCTCTCTCTTCATCTCTTTCTCTCGTTGTCTCATCCCGGGCCGGTCGCGCTAAAAGGATTTATTTTAATCGAAAACTTTTTAACGCGGGGAGATTCGTTTGTCCGATATTTTAATGTCGTTAACACTAATTCCGTCGACGGGTTCCCGGGGCATTCAGCCCCGGCTACAAATGAAACATCCGCGGGAGCGCATTCTTTGAGAATTCCTAAGCGGTCCCCTGCCCCTTTGATCGTTAATACGAAAAGTTCCTGTTTTCGATGGGACAAAGAGGAGAGCCGTCTGACGGCTGCGGAGCTAAAAGGGAAGTAGTCCACTTTAAAACGCCTTCTCCGCAGGCCGCGCCCCCTTGCTCGCCCGGAGTTGACGAGACCTTAAACTCTTTCCCCGATGAAGACAATTTCCGGAGATTTTCAAAGGGACGCGGAGATTCGCCGAGTGATTGACAGAGATTAACTGCGGAGACGCACTGCTCGTCAACTCCGTCGGTCTCTCGGCCCGATGCTCTTTACCTTTTCTTCCTGTTTAGCCCTTTTTGCGTTCCTATGACAATCTCGTAAGACAATGTATATCCTTGTTACGCTCCGCCGTGCTTTCATCCTTCACCGGATGAAAGCTGCTGCCCAGTCTCCATAATAACTGTACTCGATGCTCATCGTTAGACTGCGGATTTTATGCATTCATAACGAAGCGATCGAATCGTGCACGTTGCAACGCAAACTACAAACAAATCTCATCTGTTGCAATCGATGGAGGGAGTTTTTACTTCGCATAAAACACTGCAGTCCAGTAATCATGCTTAGATATTTGAAACATTGAAAGAAAAGTTTTCTTTTAGCACGCCAAACCGAGTCGTCGAAAGCCTCAATCTCTAAAATACAATTTCTTACAGAAAAGAAAAAACAAGTTGCATCGTTCGGAACTGCTGATATCATGAACGTTGATGCAAACCAAATTTGTATTATTGCCAGACTGCGGATCTTTATGCAAATTAAACACTTTCTGAATTGCGACAAAATATGTTCAACACGTCAACTGCCACGTCAGTCACTTATGATTGACAGTGATTTTTCACTGCGTTTAGAAATTCATTTTTATTATAAGATATCCAGATAAACCGAATTTTATTGGAGTCTTTCGAATTCAAAAGGGTTAAGACAGCATCCCCTACAATACATTTTAACACTAGAACTACCGGAGGGGTCAAAATTACTTGCTTATAATTTTTTCTTATAGAAATAATGAAATTATAAATATGTTTTCATGAGAAAATTTTTTAATAAACTTCTCTATCGAAGTAGATATTTAAACAAAACTGGTAAGAAATCTAAACAAATGCAAGTGTGTTGTTATTATAAGGCAATGTATGCCAGTTGCATTTACTGCTTGGTAGTTCTAGTGTTAAATTTCTAGTTTTGGTTTCATGAATTAAATTACTCTGATTTTGTAAGAATCTCTGGGGTTGATGTTTGGCGCTTAACGTGTTAACAGGTCGAAAATAATATATTATTTCCGCCGTAGCGGCCGCTCGAACTACGTTTAATTAATTCTGAATAGATTTGAACTGATTTCTGAATGAATGCGGTCACTGCGTCGCTTAGGTTCGTTAGAAGAAAGCCTGGTTACATCCGGTGCACCTTCGTCCAGAGTTTGCCGAGGCGACCGGGTCGATGTCTGCGGAGTGTATCAGCGACATCGCGACTCCGCGGAAATCTCATCACGGCCGTGGTTTCCCTTGTATCAGATAACGCGAGCATAATTGAAGAGAAGATTAGATCCTGCTCGGAGCCTTTCGGGGTGCAATTGACTCGGTAACATACGCGTTTGCCGGCCTCTTGGGAAAAGGATACTGTTCCACCACTCATAGTCTTTTAGGGGATGCGGTCAACTCGAATGGTTATATATTTGCAGTCTTTTCGGGGGAAAAAGTGCTATGCTTGGGCTGCCCTGGGTCTTGGGAGAACATCGGTGCGCTCCGCTTGAAAGATAGGAGCACATTCTATTTCGAGGCGCAATAATACTTCAAGGCATAATTTACTTCATGGTGCAATCTACTGCGAGGCATAATCTGCTTCAACGGGAAATTTACTAGTAAGATATTTTATAGTGACAATAGCAAGAGAATCGTTATTAGACTACCGAGACTTTGCGGGATTATTTTTGACTCGGGGGCACAGGGTTTTACGGTTTCTTTGACGCAGAAACTAATTATACAGCTGAGGGCATTTTGCGGACATTCAGGCAGAACTTTCTACTTCAAAGTTCAGTCTACTCGTTGCTACTCATTATCACTGTTTTTGGGAAAAGAGCTACTGGACGTAGACTGTTCAAGGTTTAAGAAAATTACCTCCAACTTGGACTTTTACACATACTGTGCTGAGTATATTTTATTGCAAAATGGGGGCACAGATTTTCTTTCAACCCATTTGCAACACAAGGAAATATGAAAAGAAGGCCTTCATCACCAAACTTTCTTTTTATTATATTTGACCAGGAAAATTGAGCGTATATATACGCCAATGATGCAAATGGGTTAAGGAAAAATTTTATTTCATCTCAGGAGGAAGGGTTTCCCTTGGTAAAAGATTATTATGATTGCTTAGGGGCTGCTAGGGTGCGTTCTTCTGGTAGAGACCCACGTTCAGACAGTTTCCAGAGAAGGAACAACCATGGTCAGACTGCTTAGGGTCTTCCAGCGTTGTATTCGACTACACGTTTACAGTCCCAAGGAAAAAGTCTTCCGCGGTTACAGTAGCTGTAATCCAGTGTAGCGTTCGTCTCGGAGACGTCCGCGTTTAGAACTGTCGGGAAAAAGACTTTTACGGTCAGCCGAGCGTTTTGGTCGCTAACGGGTTGGACCTCATCTCGCCGAGTCTTCGGCTGTGGCCAGTTGCTAACCGTCGCTAGCCATTCCGGATTCCTCATGGGGAAAGCCGGAGTGAGGGAGGGTCGGCAGCCTCGACCCGCGGCATCAAAGATTCACCGGCTCTCACACGCGCGCCTCTGCGGATCCGCCGCAACCTCGCGCCGACCCTAAATCCGGACCCCTCGCCTTCCAGTTTCGGGGTCTAGGCTTAATGCAACCGGCCTCCGCTATTATATACTTGTCACCGTGGCTCCTTCCATCCCTTAACTTCACCCCCCGGGGGGGTTGCCAAGTTTTCCGCGTTATCGCTGTCCCCTCCTCCCCCTCCCTCGCCCTTTCCGCTGGCAAACTCCCTCGAACTGGGTTATCCCGATGTATACTCCTCGGCGAATCGACGCGGCCGCAATTATTTAAAAGCGCAGAGCGGCGCGGCGCCGCAGCGACATCGGTCGGTTAATTGGATGCAAACACGATTTCCGGGGCGGGTAAACGAATCGTCGAAGCGATCCGAAGTCGATTTATTATTGCCTGTAATATTAGCCCTGAAACGGAGAGCACCGGCGCGGCGTAATCAGAGCTTATCGTGTCGCATAATAATCCTAATGAAACGGGAGAGGGTGCCCGGTCCCAGAAGATGAATGCGCGAGGAAGGATAATTAATTGACGAGCCTTCGACCCTGGACGCCTCCGGCGTCGCCTCCGTCGCCCGTTCCCTTTCACGCGAGAAATCGCAAAAATCGCGGAACTTTTATTTCCAAAGAGTTCAATGAAATCCGGAGAACGTGTTTTTCGAGAACGATGATTTATAGAACGGCGTATAAAGGGCGCGTCCCCCCGTTTTAATGAATCCGCTCTCGCTCGCTTTTCGACACGATCGATCGTCGATTCGAGCGTGTAAACTGACCGACGAGAGCCACTTAAATTTACTTTGGCCGCGTCCAACATTTATCCTTCCTTGGGAAACCCGCCGTATCCGTCCGGAAACACGCGGAACGGCAAATTTTGCTCTCCTTTTAACGTTTTATTAGCATCGCATTCGAAACGAAATACCGTCGCTGTTTAACTTACAAATTTTCCGCGATACTTTTAATTAAATGCAGCGAATATATGTAATTACACCGGTTAAATTTGCGCCGCGGATAAATATTTCGCGCGACGTCGGCCGCTTCACCGTTTTGATTACCGGCATCATTTTGTTAATAAACCTCGTCGACGAAGGGAGAGAGGGGGGGGGGGGAGAGGAGGGGAGCCCCGAATCAATGTTAACAGCGCTCGTTTTTCTCCGCTTTTTAATAATTAACGCTGGCCGAGTGATTGGAACGAGGGGAAAAAATATCGCATTTATTGGCGAGCCGCGAGTGATGTTTCATTTCGTTTCAATTTCGACTCGCGGGCTTCCGGTGTGCTATGTACTCGATTCGATACAGTCGAATATATATATATAGATCTGTATACATATTATTTTTCTGTCTTAAAATATCGCTTGAAATATCGCGCGGTTCCCAGCAACTCGCTATCCGCAGCATCGCGGCTACGAATTGGAGCCCGATTGTGCATTCTGCTAAGATTGCGCGGCGTAATGCGATACTTTACGAGCGCGAGAGCCGCGCCATCGAAATTCCATTTGATCCCGCGGGTATCCAAGGCTGTAGCTCACTGTCCGCGATCCCGATGATACCGAGAAACTCGAAATCACGACGAGAGAACACACGCTCGCGGGAAAATTGTTTTCGCACACGGCCGCCGCGGCTTGTTTGAATCGTAACGGGGCCGGTTTTCCGGCCACCCGATTTATTTGTTTAGAAATATACGCGCCACACTCCTGCGGGACGCAGACCGGGAATTCTCGTTGCAACAGTTTTCCATCGATTCGCGGACTGCGAATCTGCGAACTTAATTTTTCTCTGGGTTTAAAAACGTTTTTCTGGATGTTAAATGACGAGCTAGTAATCTACTGTCATCAAATTGAAATAATTCAGATTCACGGGTTAAGGTGGGAGCGACGAAGACAATTTATATCACACTGTACTACTGAAAAAGAAAAAGATTCGAGTGTCCGCTGGGAGTGTTAACTAAAAAATCAGGAGGTGCGAGAAACGAGTTCGCGAGGGGGAGGGGGGGGAGGGGGTAGTATTATAATACCAGCGGAGAAGTTCCGCAGCCGGGATTTTAAAGCGTTCTAAGTAAAAGGATCTTGAGATCGTCTGTTTCAAAACTCATGGTGGCGCTTTGTCTGACCAAGCACGGCCGCATTCTACTTGGCGTTAATTCAATGCAAAGATAAAGAGAGAAATTGCCGGGGAGCGAGAGCAGAGAGAGGGAGAGGCAAGGGACAGACTCTGATCCTTCGAAGTGTCTTCTCTAACTACCTGCGACGAATTAAGGGAGGCCAGCAGCGAAATTAAAAGAGTACCAGGGAAGTCGAGGGGGTTCAGCACGTTCCAATTATTTGCACGAGTCCCGCGCACGGGGGCCAACCGAGCTGTCGCATTCTTTTTTCCCTTCTCCACCGTTCCTTCTTTATTTCCCTGACTCTTTCTTCCTCTTTCTCTCTTCTCCTCACTCCGTCTCTCACTCACCCTCTCTGTCTCTCTTTCCCGTTCTCTTCGCTCGTTTTCTTCTTCGAACTCGTGACACGATAAGGTACCCCGTTCGAGTGAAAGGGGATTATTTTGGATTACTTTTTTGCGTGGAACTGTACGGTAGGGACGAGGACGGAGGGGAAAAAGGAAACGAGGACCACGCGGAACTCAATACGCCGCATAAACTGCGCGATCCTTCGGGAAGGTTCGGGGAACGGGGAGGGTTGGAATTTAATTTCAGTAGCCGACGAATTTCTTAGTAAATCGCGTGTGAGCCGGCTGATGTAGAATCCTCGATTCGCCGGTGTAGCAGAAACATTGCCTCGTCCAGGTGCAAAAAGGTCTGCGAACGGACGAAAGTAAGGATGAAAGATGAGACCCCCCGATGGAGCACGACCGGGAGAGGAAACGGCCTCCACGAAAATATTGCTACCGATTTTGGTTGCTGCGAAATTGCTGGGAGTACGGTTACCAAGTCGAGTTACCAGGCAACTGCAAAATTCTACTCGGCGAAATGACGAATACCTTGAAACACGGGAAAGTCTTCACTGAACATTTTTAAAATCACAAGTATTATTAGCAAATCGAATAAAAATGTTGGATTTTTATTCACTGAATATCTGCCTTCGTACTTTCAACTTTGATTGTATAACGTAGATGTAGCAGAGAAAATGTGGAGGAGACTCTGTTCGCCAAACATTTGTTTAAATTACCCTCAGTTAAAAAATGTCAAGCACTGGTGAAATGTACCACAGGGTAAAAATGATTAATATTGATTGAGTGCCTGCCTGTTTCCGTACCTTCAATTTCGAGAACATTAATGAAAATATACAAAGGTACTGTTACAGCGATGATACGTCTGACAAATAACACACATATTTATCCCCTCGGGGACGACTTGTTATTTCATGTTGCCGATGTTGCAATAACCTCCTGACGATTCATATTTTTTCTAGCTATCTTCAAATTCTAGAAAGCGGACAACCGAGCACAGTGATTTCTCTATATATGTCGCCGAGGAGTAGAAGATAAGCGTCGCAGAATTATCCCCACTACGGGGTATACCCCGTGAGGGGCGACGTAGGTCGAGAGGCCTCGGTAATCCTAACACTGTTGGGGTATGTGTCCTTGACGATACAAGACGCTGCCTGACCCGTGTCGTTGACATATATCGAGAGCTCACTGTAATCAATTTTGAAATATTCCGTAGGAAAAACTATTAATTTTGTAAGTTTCACCGAATTCTCTCGACGACTAATTCCTGAAGTAACGTTCCACGAAGCCGCCAGGTGTCGGAGCAGGAAAAACGTATGCTGTCGAAGGAATCGGAGCACGACCACTTCAGCTCGTTCAGCAGCCTCTTCTCCTTTTTCGGGCCGTTAAAAGTGACGATTTCGAGAGAACCAGAACGTAAAGCCATGTAAACGCGTCGCTATTCGAGCATAGAGAGTACTCACCGGAAGTGGCCCCGGATACTTACACGGCTCGTAGACCCGCGGACCGGAAGACGGGGAGTGGGGGGTGTGGAGCGCAAAACCCGGTGAGATCGTTTGCGGTTCCTTTTTCCACCTATCGAGAGGAAACGAGACTTTGATGTCGGCGCGATTCGAAAACAATCGCGGCATACGTTCCCGGTGAAATCCTCGGCCGGGTAATCCCGCATCAACCGTATGGTAATCAGAGTATCTGGTTGAAATGTGCGTTCGGGAAGCTCCTACTAAATCCATGCATCTGGGACGTGCATTGAAATACGCTCCTGGAGGTATATCTTCCTTTAGATTTAACGGGTCAGGGTCGTATATCGGGATCTTTCTTGAAAGGGACGAGCCCTGGAAAAATGAAACTTTGCTCTCTTATCAGCATAATTCTCGAACCAGTCTGTTACAAGCACACGGGGGACGGTTACAAATGGCTTTTTTCCAATTTTCCTGGTCTCTTGACTTCAAAATTATTCTTTTAACGCCGCCAGAGGTACTTTTTCATTTGGCTCCAGACAATTCTTAAATATATTCATTTTTAAGGTCGTATGAAGACACGTGATACATGGTTCTGTCAGTTTTCATCAAAATGATAAATGTACAAATGGTCTTCTCCCAATTTTATTTAACCAGAGAACCGGAGAACCATTTTGTCTTCAAAATTATTCCTTTGACGGTATGTATATCCAGCGGAGGTACCTTGTCGCTTTGTTGTACGGAATCCTCAAATAAATTCAGTTTTAAAGTCATATCAAGACCCGAGATTAGACTGCGAATTTTATGCATTTATTGATAGAATAGCATTGATAGAATGCAGAACAGTGGAAATGTTTAAAGAGCAAAGCAACACTGCTGCATTATTGTCAGTTCATTGGAACGATGAAGAAAGAAAAGAAATGAATTTGGCTCTTGTATTTCGCAATTAATGCAACCAATTTTTCACTTGGCATAAGAATCCTCAGTCTACTCACGATACACGATTTTGTCAATCCAAATAAAAGTACAAACATGTACAAACAGGTTTCTCCCGAGAACCTTCAATTTCGTCTAAGAGTCAGTCGCCAGGACCACGCAACTGACTCCTAACGAGAATTCACTATATCTGTCACAATGACTCGTATCGAGCAAGCTTAACAGACGAGATCATCTCTGATCCAGCCTAGGGTGAGGGACCCAATTACTGAGGGGGTGTCAATTACTGTGCCCATATTAATTACACATACTTTCAAAGCAGAGTGAATATTAAAAAAGACATATATAACATATATATGGATTTTAATGAGAAAATTGAATATCTCTTTTTAAATATTCATTATGCTCTAGAAAAAAGTATAATAATATAGGAAAATGTTTAATGTTTAATTGCTGAACCAATTCTGATACAATTTTACGATACACGATAATAAAACAAAACATCAGGTTGTTATAAACAAGTCGGATCGTCCCAGCTGATCGCCGACGATCGATCGTCACCAACACAAACGCATTACCGTGTCTAACCCCTACAAATTAATATAGGCACAGTAATTGGGCACCCCCACAGTAATTGGGTCCTTCGCCCTGCGTATTTTTCGACGGGAAAGAAAATGCAAATCGCCAGCGCGAATAGCAGATGCCCAGGTAGAATTGAATAAGAAGCAATTAACCGTGGCGAATTCCGAAAAATCGAACGCAGCATCTTCGATCGCCCCGGGGCATATCTCCCCGGAGTGACTGATGATAACATTCCCACGAAGTAGTCCGTAGCAGGCACAGACATCGGTTCGCGGCGGATAAATGACAGCCTGTTAGTCGGCAAAAGACTCGAGACGAGGGTGGCTCCCGGGGGTAAATGAGTGGGAGAGAGCAGCAAAGAGAAAGTGAGAAAGAGAGAGAGAGAGAGAGAACGTGTACCGACAGCAAGACGCTAGAGAGAAAAATAGAAAAAGAGAGAGAGAGAGATACAAACGATCGGGCGAATCGCCGGCATTAGTCTTAGTCAGAATCAGAGATAAAGCAAACTGTAGGGAGGGGATGGCTCTGTAGGAGAAAAACATTGGAGCATCATCGGTTGGGCAGCTGGATCATTCAACAGCTGCGGCTCATCTGAATAATCCGGCGCTTCTCCGCGGAAGCAATTGCGGGTCAAAAAGCGTAATAATCGATAATTAAAGGGACGTTTTAAAGCGAGCCGGAGGGGGGGGGGAGTGACGCGAGGATGGCTGTGAGCACCAGGATTCTACGGGGGGGAGGGGGGTGGGTGTCGTTTGAATGGGAGCACGTGTCCGTGTTGGAAAGCGTTGGCCAAAAGCGTTCCGGCCCGTCGCTGAATGCCGTGCAGGTGTCGGTCCGCGGATGACGACGGCAAAACCGTGACGGGGACATCAATCACCGTCAATGAAATCGGTGTCCCGAAAGTAATAATGGCATTAAGTGCCGGGCCGGGATCTCCTCGTAACGGAACGCCGCGGCTTAATAAATTGAACCGGGACCCCGTCGTTTTTCACCGGGACGACGCGCGATTTTTCTCGGGCCGGTCGGCCCGCGTCGGGCTCTATTTACGATTCAGATGTTAAATGGAATCGAAGACTCCTCGGGAAGCGCCCCGCGATACTGTACATCATCTCGGCCATCGCGCGACGATTGGATATTTCGTGCGGGAACTCCAGAAGAGAAAAAACAGCACCCCTCCCACGCCCCCGCCCCCGCCCCTGCCCCTAAGAACTCACCCTCCGTTAGAAGCGAGAGTGGAGGAGGTCGACAGTGGACGACCCCATCAATTCGGGCCACTCCGCAAATAACGTCATAAGATAGACCATCGAGGACGTTCTTCTCCGTGTTATATACCGGGTGTATAAAATATCGGAGGGAGAACGGCCCCTGGAAACGACCGGCGTTCTCATACAATAACATCCGCGAATCTCTCTCGCGTCGAGTACTCCCTCTCTTTCCCTCTCCCTCTCTCTCTCTCTCTCTCTCTTTCTTTTTCATTCTCTACACGAGAGCCATTGGGGATGGGCGAAGAAAATAGTGGATGTGAGCTATCGGTGATTCCCGGACATAAATCGACATGTACTTACCGAATTGCTTCCGAATCGTTCCTTTATATCCCGTGCTCCCAGCGTACCTAGCCTGAAGCTTCTCCTCTGCCGGAGCTAGTCCTCGAGATCCTCCGCAAGTCGTAGATACGAACGGCTCTACACGTTCCGTTACATTGGTCGCTCCTTGTCGCGGATTAGTCTGATCGATCTGTCAAATCGTTTCCCCCCGCGATGCATCCCCCCACCCCCCGCCACCGTTTTCTCCCTTTCACCGCTTTCCTCGCTTGTTTGGAATGGTATTTCCAAGATGATATCTCCGCCCGAGCGGATCCTGCGAGCTCGAACTGGTTCGCCGCTCGAGAACGCCGCGCCGGCTACTTGACGCGTGGGAATCAAGCGGGTACAGGAAGCAGTTAGGCACGTGATACACCGGTACCATTATAATTATCGCTGTCCGCAGATGTTTCTGTGGTTCGGAGACTGTTTTAAAGATTGCTCGTCTGAAAATAGGAAACTGATCGCGACGTGAATGTTTCACTTTCGATCAAATTCAATTTGAGGCGTCGCCAATAATTAAGCCATTTGCATCGTAAGGAAATATGAAAAGATGGCCTTTATCAGCAAACTTTTTTTTTTATATTATATTTAAGTGGAAAAATAGATTACAAGTAAACGAAATTCATATTTCGGCATTATAAGAAAAGATAAATTGAGCGTATATATACGCTCCGGTGATAGTGACCAGGAAAATTGATAATTCGAAACAATTTTTAGGTTACTAAATACGTGAAACGCGATACAGATGAATGCGTTCGTTTCGTTTATTTTTGTTCGGAAAATTTTTCAAGGCGGATGAAATTTCTGGGATTAATTTTATTGGGAATAAGATACAGTTTCGAGTGTGAAGGGTTGGAGACAAAGGGTTGACAGGGTTGACTTACAGTGGGGCCCAAAAGTTGACCATTTAGAGTTCTAATTCCTCGATTAGAGGAAGGGACGTGATTTTTTTTTAAATATGAGGGTTATTCCGTTTTGAAATGGGTTTGGAGATTTTTTTGAAGATCCTATAGGAAAATAAAGACTTTATTTTGGGATTCTTAAGCTTGCTCACGAAAATTCATGCTATACTTTTACGCACTTGCAGTAAATTATGCCTAATATCGTGCAGCAAGCGAATGTTAAACCGATTATCACTTTAATCTTGTTCTGTGTCACGCATTTAGTTTATGCATTATAAAGTGCGTAGCCCCTATTTGATTTCCAAGTTACTTTTTCAGCACATTTGACAGTCCTATTGTTTTTTTTCTCGTTCACATTATAAAAACAAAGGGGAGAATCGCAATGGAAGAGGCGTTGATAAATTACTTAATATTCGGCACCATTGTGCTCGTGTTTTTCGGACAAAAAATATGTATATCGTGTAACATAAATCTTTTTTTATGCAAGGTTTCATTTTCGAGGAAATTATTTTTCGAAATTGATACGCTGCACGAGCATTCCTGCCTGCCATAAATAAACCGTGTATGTTCGCGTATTTATGATCCATAATAATACTAACATAAATATTCTAGCAAAACCTGAACTATTAAAACTATTAAAATGAACACTCAGAGACTAAAATGGATCAACAGCGAAGCACAATAAATAAAATTCCACTCCATCTTTCCAACAAACAGGCGTACAAACTTTCACATGTACGTGAACATTCACAGTTAAATATTCACAGTTCAGTGCCAAGTAGAAACAGCGTGTAACGACTAGACACATTAACGTCGGATGACGGATAATCCGGGACGAATTCAAAAGTACTCTGATTCGCGGTAAAGTTTCCATTGTGCGGAGCTTTCGATGTAAAATCGAGTACAAAATATGATTCTCCCCATCACGCGCAACACGCCGCATAAATGAATAACCAGCTGCACACGGATACGTTATTCGTGCATCGATTGAATTCTACTCGAAAGCAGACACACCCAAAACAGACAGCAATTTTCCAAGAAAAACAACCGCAGGAAAACCACAGATTTTACATATATTCCCAACTTATTTTCTCCAGCAGACTTAGCAGGTCGCTTGTATCTCCGGCGGGGAACCCGCTGCATAAGCATTTCCATATCTAAGCAATTCCATGCAGTCTTGCTGCAGGCTCCGTCGAGAGAGAGAGGGAGGGTGGGAGAGAAAGGGGTGAGAGGGGAGAAGGGGGTGTCCCTATATTAACCGTCTATATTAAACGTACAAAGATTGAAAGCGGCGTGGAGAACAGCAATTTCGGTGATTTTTCCGTCGGAGCGTCTCTCGTCCGTCTCGCTCGGACGTCGCGATATCGACGGCAAGAATTAATTTCGCGGCTGCATAGAACAGGTTGCAGCATCTCGCAGTGCAGCGTGGCACACCGTGGCGCGGCATGGCGTGGCATGGTGTTGGCTCAAAGGAATTTTTTTGCCCGGGGGGCGCAACTATCCGTCGGTCATCGAGCATCGAATAGCAGCATTGCGATCGCTTTGCAGGGGCGGAACAGTGATTGGTTCGTCTCGCGTATCAAAACGCAACGGTGCCGGCGCGTGTGTGTACGCATACCGGCGCGCGGTCGCACGCTCAGGATTCCAGACCTGGTCGAAATGAAACTTCGCAGCGCGCGGCGCGACTCGGCTCGGCTCGGCTCGGGTCGGCGCGGCGTCGACATTCCCCCGGTGCCTTTATTAAATTGGAATTTAATTGCTCGGCCCTCGGTGCTCTATTACATCGTGTGTATTCTGCGCCGATGCAAATCATACGTCGGAGCCGTTGCGCGGCGACGCGCATACCTCCTCGTTCACGCACTGATTTTTCTCGATTAACTACGTGTTTGTGGAGCACGCCCGGAACAAAGGGGCACGTGGCGTGAACCGAATCGAGGAACGGGGTCCGACGCATGCACACGCTCATACGTACGCACATACTGGAGGGGAGACATTTTTAATAAAATCCTCCCCCGCTCGGTTTTCGTCGGCGCATTTTATTCCGCGACAGCAAATACGCGGAACAATAGGCTACAATTGAACAAAGCGCGGGCTAAATTACGAAAAATCTCCTGGCCGCCTCCTGCCTACCATACTCTTTCGTTTGCTTTCTTTCTCGCGCAGTTCTTTTTTTTTCGTTGTTTTTATCGTCCCCCCGGCGTTGATATTTTTTCAAATAGCGGTGCGTTCATTAGTCCCTCCCCTCTCTCCACCCCCCGTAATTCCAGCTGTGCGTGGCCGTGTCCGGTGGCCGACACTCGGGCGACACAATACGGATAGAGGAGCTCGAGCCCGAGCCCGAGCTCGAGCCCGAGCACCGACGAGCTATAACACGGCCCGGTCCGAGGAATATCATATATACCGGGGCCGCGCGGCGTTGATTTACCGCGTTAATTAAGGACCGCGGATAAACTTCACGAGCAATTAACGGGCAAATGGACCCTATCCGCCACGGCCGTGACCGTCGAATTTCTATGAAGAGCCGGCGCGGAGCGCGGCCCGCATTGTGCCCGCCCAGCTTTGCCACCCCCGCCTTTCCACGCCGCCGACAAGAGTAATAGCAACGCCGATAGGTTTTCAATGTTTTGCTCGTTCCGGATCATTTGCGCGTCCGAACATCGTGGCCGGAGTCATTGTTCGAAAGAAGCCAGAGCCAATCTCGAGAGCACCGTGACAGGGGACTCTCGAACGTTTCGGCTCCCGTTCCTCGTTCTCGAAGAAAACCAGTGGGGGTTGAAGAACGAAAGAGACAGGGAGGGACGGTGCTTACGTCCACCCCAGGAAAATCCTTTTCAGAGAGATTGCCGATGAAAAACAGCGGGGAACTAGCCGAGAGGAACCGCTTTCTCTTTCTCCCTTTCTCTCTCTCTCTCTCTCTCTCTCTCTCTCTCTCTCTCTTTCTCCCTCTCTCTCAGTCTCCGTCCAGAAGGGAATTTCATTAACGACCTTATCCCACCTACTTAAAAAAACATAGACCGTCTCGGGCGACGAGAGGCCATGAACGAGAGCCCGAGCACCGGACGAAAGAAGAGGACGAGGAAAACGCTGAAGCAGAAGAACCCTGATGGGGCGCTCGCTCGCTCGCTTGCGCGCACGCTTAACCTCGCCGGGAGACTTTCACGAGGAGGAAGCTTCATGAAAGAAAGGAATTATAGGTGAACGCTCCGTTGCCAGGATGAAGACCGAGGATTAGGCGGAGTGGGAACATAGACGGCGCACAGTGGGCGAAAACGCTATTTCTGACTCGCAACAAATGAAACTTGCATCAAATCTACCAGAAATTACAGATTTACTTCGGGAATACTGATGCAG
>CM052126.1:1100176-1115691 GCA_028454245.1 Halictus quadricinctus | reverse complement strand
CTGCGTTTCGTTGGGAGGTCTGACCACTGTTTTCTTAATCTACTGGAGTTTCTGTTTCGCTCGCCGTGCATACTGATGCTTTGCGTTAACAGTGCCGGATAATCAAAGCCACACGTTCCCAATCTTCTACAAAAATTGCGAAAGTGTATTTCTTGGAATTTGCGTAAATGAACGAGCTTATTTAACGCTACCCTGCGAAAGCTTCTCTTTACGATTTTGGTTAACTGGTTCTAGCGTTGAGAAAATTTGTTGTTGTTGCTTCAGCCAATAAATTCCAAATATACGTTTTCCATACCTGTTCTTCTGTTTATTCGTGAGGTGAAACATTTTCCATAGTTATTCAGGACTAAAAGGATCGGGACAGTTTCGAGATCCATTCTCGCACATTGGAACAAAAATAATGCCTATTGTTTGTGAACCTGTCGTGTCGATGGATCGACGGTGTCCGATCAATATTTAGGACGCTGAAGAAGCCTCCAGAGCCGGTAGCTTTCGGCTCGAGAGGATTTTTCGATGATAGCTATCGCGTGCACTCGCGCGATCTTTCGTGGCTCGCCGTTTGCTCAGCCTCGCGCTGTACACGCGTGGGTGGAACGCGGATATGGTGGCCGGGGAAGGTGGTTCCCGGGTGGTTCGAGAGAAACAAGCATCGGCAAGCTGGCAGGCAAGGGAAGGCAAAAGGGAACGCAGGGCGCTGAGCAGGTAGGGCAAGGCAGACAGACAGGCGAGAGCGTGGGGCAAGTTATTCGCGTTACGTACGCGGCATTCGAGCTTCCCGTAGCACGTAACGCGTATCGAACATGAGTAGTAGGTTGTTATCGCCCCACGTGGTGTGCAGCGTATTTAACAACTCGTATTTGCCTTGGCACTGATCCGATCCCGAAGCTCCTCGAGTTTACACGAGGATCGCGCTTAAGGGATTAGCACGCGAAGCCACGCGAAACGCTTGCCTCAAACGACCCACGGGAGAAACGAGAGAGAAAAAAGAAAAAAGAAAAAAGAAAGAAGAGGATCGCCCGAGGCGCTCGGCCTGATCCAGCCTCCTGCTACCTTGTCGATCGCTTGATCCAACGAAGAAAATATTAAAAACCGCTACCTGCTCGCCCGGGCACCTCTGAATCATTTACGGAGCTCTTCGTTCATCTATTCATCTACTCGCTCGATCTTCGTTTGGTGACTTATCCACTCACCTTCTCGTTTATCTATTCTCAGTGATAAACTATTTGTTCGTTCATCAATTCGTCCACTAATTTACCGATCTATTTGTTTAACACTAAACCTACCACGCGCGGTCACATGACCGTTTTTGACATTTATCGCCATGTATTGACTTTTCAATATTCACAACTTTCTTTATTGTTTACTTTCCGAAAAAATTTCGTAGCATGTCTTTCTACATTAAGATACATATTTTCTTTTTTTGAAGCAGTCATTTGACCGCTCATGGTAGGATTAGGTATACATGAAATGTCGGTAGGCTTAGTGTTAATCACACAGCCATGTACTCGTCAATTTCTCTTTTCTCTTTTCGTCATCTTCTCATCTACCGGTGCATTTATTTACTCATATTCCGGTGCATTTGTTTTCTCATTCGGTCACAGCTAGGCTGCGGATCTTTATGGAAAATAAAAGTTATCTGTGAAAATTGTAAGAGACTGGAGCCAATAGGCATTTCATTCTTACTTTAATCATTGTAACAAGCTAAAAGTAGTATATTAGTATTCTTAAATCAGTCTATTCTTTCTACTATTTTAAGTTATATCTACTCGTTCTTGCCATAAATGCACAAAATCCGCAGCCTCGTCATATACTCATTTGCCAATTTATCTGCGCGTCCATTCACCTAATAAACCTAATAAAAATTGACTCATTTCACCGATTTCTTCCTGGACCCATCCCCTTATCTCGTCCACTTCAAAAACGGAGGGTGGATCATCTCAAATTCACATACCCAGCTATTCACTGACTGATCTAGTCATCTACTTGGCTACTTGTTTCGTCGGATCTACACAGCACCTTTCGATCCTCACATTCGGAAACGATGCTAGACGCTTCCACGAATTTATACGCAGTCGTACAGAATTGAAGATGCATTCACAGTGTCGCTACACTATCCGAAGCAAGCATAAACCGTCCCCAGCTTAGTGACCCACTGCTGATCTCGCTCGGAATGTCGCAGACACCTAACCAGCGTCCAGCAACAATGTGACCGATGAAATATCGCGACCACCGTCGAATCTTCGATTTCCGTGATCGCGTGATCTCGGGGTCGCGTAAATAACCGGGCCGCGAGCGTCTGGGCCGCAATAACTGTTTGACGGTTTCGCGACTCGGTCGTCGCGACGCATTCGTCGCGGCCCTTATTGTTCGGCCGATAAATATCCGCGCGAACGATCGTGCGACCTGCGACCAGGCCGGCTCTCAGCATGAATACAATATCCGATCGCCGGTCCCCGCGACGAGACGGTCGCCATAAAAATGATTTCTGCCCGGGCGGAGTATCAACGTATCGGCGATACAATACGCGCTCCGGGTAGATGTACGGCAGCGAGGCTGCTTATCCGCGGCGATAATATTATATCCTGGTGCCGAGCAAGGTGTGTCCATGCTCACCATAATTCCAAAGAGAGGAAAAGAGAGAGAGAGAGAGAGAGAGAGAGAGAGAGAGAGAGAGAGAGGGAGAGAGAGGGCACGACTGGCGTATCGCGTCCTCGTCGTCTGCTCTGTTTGCAGAACAGAGCGTAACAGAACATATAGATGTATAAATCAACCGGGGCACGTTGATAGAAGCAATAAAGAGTTAAGGAACAGGAACCGGGACGGGGAGGAAAGACGGAGGAGGAGGGGGCTGAAGCTGGAAGAAAACAAGGAGAGTAAGTTACACGGAGGGGAGGAGGGAGCGAAAGAGACTTATATTACGCCTTGTGCAGTTCGAACGTTAGCCGAGGAATTCGGACGTAGGCTAAGATCTCTGTAGAGGGAGAGACGAGAAGGTCCAGTGGGCGAGTCGAACAACGGCTGCCAAATTAATGGCACCCCTCGTCCCACATTTCTCGATTTCTCTGGCTACGAACCTCCGCGCAATCCTCATCCTCCTATCCCCCCCTCCTCTTCCTCCGCGCCGCCTTCTTTCGCTCCTTCTTTCGACCGACTCCTTCATCTCAACCCCCCACCCTCCCCTTCAACCCCTCCCCCTCTCCCTCTCTCTCTCTCTCTCTCTCTCTCTCTCTCTGTCTGGCCGTCGTTTTTCCCTCAGATCACGACCCCACCGGTCACTTACCTGGTGATATTGGAACGAGCAGCGAATTACCAATAAATAACTGCTTATTGAATTATTGTCGGGCGCATTCCAGTCGGCGCGCGTTACAACGGCGACGTATCGGTCCCTCGCGTTGCTGTCGATTCGATTCGATTCGGATATTGCCGCGGCGAGCCCGGCCGGACCCACGCAGGCATTTCGTTCACGAGCCTCCGGCGAATTAAATGGAATTTGAAAGCGTTTCGAGCCGAGAATGGCCCCGGCCGGGAACCGCTCTCGTGCCGATCCCCGGTCTGACCAGAATATTGGACGACGCGGGGGATAATCGAACTGGTCACCGGTACCTCCGTTGATTTTCTCGCATTGTCTTCGCGGCCGATCCACACGAAAATACGGAACGGTCCGTGCGGTTCTCGCACCGATTCGGCACGATTTAATATTCCTTTCATTGCTGCTCCTTTCTGCGCGGTCGCTAAATCGATCAGAATATACTTATTTCTCTGTATATGTCGCCAAGGCCTCCATGATAAACGTCGCGGAATTATCCCCACTATGGGGTATACCCCGTGAGGGGCCACGTAGATCGTGAGGCCTCGGACGCTGAGGAGTGTAAACGTAACACGGGTATGTCTCCTGGACGATACAGGACGCTGCCAAGACCCGTGTTGTTGACATATATCGAGAATTTCCATCTCCGGGGCCTTCGGTTTTATGATTGTTGACATTCTACCTGGATTTTTGCAGAAATTTATTCGTCTAATTTAATTTAATTAGCTACAATTACATATCGATCGCTGCGTCCGTAATCGGTACTTCCAGGACTTAAAGTGGTCACTAGCGATCTAGATCTATTGCAGATCTAGATCTTTATGCAAAGTAAATGTTTCTCCGGTGCCTATTACGAGAGAGAAGATACAGTGGCCGAAACAATGATAGGCAGCGTAGATAGATGCGACTTATTAAGAAATGTATTGAGTTGTCATGTTAATAGAACGAAATAGGTTTCCCAGTGATTTGTTTAAAAAATACTCTCCATAATTCCTAATTTGAAAAAAATGTTACATGATACGAACAAAACTCTTTAATGCTTCCAGAGCATAATTGGTCAGGGAAGTCCTTTTAAATGTGGTTTCAACACAAACCCAATGCTAAAAAAAAATATCTAATGTTGCTGAAATATGCGCTAGGTGAATATTGTTGGACAGAATTGCTTGACCAAATTTGATTTCTCTGCATGATAGTGCCGCAATTTATCGTGCACAGTCAATTAAAAATTGCTTTGAAACAGCAAAAATCCTGCCTTGGTCATCAGCAAGTCCAAACCTAATTTAAAACCTTCCAGGCATTTTCCAATCAATGGGAAACAACACTCCAGTGTAAATCAATTAAAAAGTGACGTCAGAAAATCGTGGTGTCACGTCAGAACAGAAACGTTGTAAAAATTAATGGACATATTGTTCAAATTTTAAATTTCCCTTAGCTTTCCATTCTCAAAGAAGATACTTTAAAATGTACATTACTTGTGTCTCCATCACATTGATTTTTATCATTATGCCAATTTGACCTCAAGCCCACATTAAGCTACAGAAATTTGGGACAGCTGAGCTGACTGTAGTTGTCTCTGACTGTATAGAAAATGTCTATATGCTATTCAAGGAAATTATACTGTATAGTTTCGATGCACACTTTTATGCCTCGATTATAAATAAACCTGTGACCACCTAAAAACGTGAAAATCTACAATAATATTGCTATTTGTCAATAAAAGTATCAAAAAAGTTATGGAAAGAAATTGGAAGTGGGTATCGAAGGTTAAATATTGTTGATCGACGTGTTCGAGAAGAGTATAAAAATAAAAGAAACAACGGCGTACGATTAAATATCGCGCAGTTCGTGCACCGAAATGAAACCGAGAAACAAACATCCCCGGATGACCCGGAGCTTCCGCGCACGGTCCCGATCCCAGATGATCCTCTTAAGGTAGCACAATGCGATTCGATATCCGGTATTGCCATAGGCTCGCGCAGCGTTGTATCAACTTCCAGAGACATCGACGCGAGACAATCGATCCCCTGCACCCGGGTTGACACATAAACCTCGTGGTACCGGCGACCTGCTGTCGCGGCGAAAATTCTTACTTTATACCGGAGCCAATGCTACCTTCCGGAGGTCTGAAGGTATTTACCGGAGATGCATGGGCCACGGGTGCACGTGGCCTACATAGTGGCCCGCTAGGTACCCACCGATATGGTTGGTATACATTATCCTATGTATCTCCGTATCCCCAATATGTACCCCGTCCCTTCTGACCACGCGTGTGTACGTGCCCTCCACACGTGCCATCTCCGCTCGCCAAACCCTCCGAACACGTAAAAGTTATATACCGCTTTCGAGAACTTTTCAGACCATAAAGAAAGATTCACGACGACGACCGGCCCCATTATCAGACTGGTGAAGCAGGGCTAAAGTTTTCGAAACCGGTACCATTGTCGAAGGACGTTTCTTGGCCGCTTCGAGGCCGCGGGTAATTGAAATTATTGTGCCCGACCGATTCTTCCCCTCGAATTTTCATCGAATTCAGGAGATGCTGCACCACATAGCTCTGTGAAATATTTGTATTGTCTATTTTCATCGGAAAATAATATAAACACAATTTTTAGGGTGCGCTAGGACCCACGAGTAACGGAAACGATTGTGTCCAAGGAATTCTCACTTGGCCCCCTCGAAACGAATTTTCATTGAATCTAAAAGACCAAAAGATCTATGTGAATATTCCATTTATAATTACATCATAAAAATATTCTTGTACCCACAATTTCTAGGCTCTGGACAACCTCTGTAAATAATTTCTAACTCTTATTAAAACTTGATAGTCGAGCGCAAACTCGAGTCCAGTTGCACCTGAGCTTCTAGACGACGTCTGAATGAGTCAGTATGTTCCTGACGTGTTCAGCAACATTAGTGGCAGACGTTGCATCCCAGACAGGAATATCACGACTTCTGCCTGCCACAATGTGCATTCATTTTAGCAGAGACTGAGCACGAGCATGGCCCCGTTTTTACGCGTACGTAATCCGGAGCCTGAACTCGGACTGGATGTCTCAGAGCCACACGCCGAGGGTAATATTCATGCAACCGCGGCCGCGTGATAGCTCAAGTATAGCAGACCGTATACACGCGAAGAGCAGAGAAGATGAGTCGATGTTTCACACTCCATCTCCTGCCACTCCTGGATTGTCTGCTCCTCTGCCCCTGGCGGCCGACCGGTGTTGGATTCTCGGTACTCGCTCGTTTCTTTTTTCTTTTGCTGCCTTATACCTCCTCCGCCCCCCTCGGTGGCGTTGGAAGCTCACGGATCATTTCCTGGCAAAATCATTTATACTCCCGAGCCGAATATGGCGATATCAGCTTTCCCACGATTCGCTTAGTTCGACTTGACCTCGATTGGGGACGTCTGGACTCTTCAGCGACGTTCAGTTGTATCTTCTGCTGGTGAGTTTTGTTTTGGCGTGGCCTACGAGAGTTTTTGAAATATTAAAACTGTCCTTTTAATCATCTAGAGTATGTCTTACAACACAGGTTCTCGAAATTAGTAGAACCCTGGATCCATAGCGCATCCAATAGAAATGTGTTTAAACCTGAACATATTTAAAAGCATCCTCTTTGATTATTTTCTAACTACGGTAAAGTCTCGACCTAAGCCGAACGGAGCTACACGATTTTAGTCAGTTCTCCTATCCCCTCCACTGAGCAGTATAAATATCGGGTCGGGTATATCGGTGTGACCCAGTGCTAATCCAATTGCAAAACTTCTTTATAATTTATTAATTTTTCACGGGACTTTCGTCAACTTATTTCTGGCATTTTTCTGATTAAAATGACACTAAACACGATATAATTTCAACTGTATTTAGTGGTTTAACTCCCTTTTTCTACGAATAATAGCCATACGCGATCTATGTCAGAGCACGGACCCGAGGATTGGCCTTAGATCATGACGTTACCGTACATAGAAGCTTCTTTAGAATTTTGCAAGCTACCAGGTCGAGTTCCCAGGATGAACATTGTATTTATCCGCGGATTTCTTTATTTTGCAGTTTAACGAACATGGTCGCTGGAGATCTCTGGAAAATCGCTTGTGGGATATTAGCGGGGGCTAATCAGGATTACCGCGGACACACCTAGTCACTGTTTGTTAAAATGATGAGAGAACCGCGGTTCCCAGTGTCGGCCAATATATCGAATTACAGAGCAGGACCAGTGACGCATCGCGTTATCGAGTTTCACATTCAGCTTATTATCGCGCATCGATACTGTCACGTGATTGACCGTTCGTCGAAACGAGCCTCGACTTGTTCGCGGTTACAATCATCGAGCCGGATCAAAGATTTTCTTCCGGACAATCGGGTGTGATCATGCGAGAGCTGGACAGGCGAGGGTCTCTTTCGGGGCGCGCGGGGACTGCAATGTTTTGATAGCGTCGCAGCGACGTGGCGGCTTAATTAGAACACGCTCGTGGCTATGTTTAATTAGGTTAGCATTATTGACTGTCGCGCCGGCCGCAGACTTTTTAATTAGCCGCGTATTTAATATAAAAACTTGAAGGACGAGCCCGGGGAGTGTTGGCTCGCTTCTTGTGTTGACGTTATTGGAACGTTCTGGAATATTTTTGCGTTGTTTTACAGGCTGTCGTAAACGTCCAAACGCGCCTCCGAGTTTGAAATGTTTCGAAGAAACGAGCTTCGAACGTTTTACGGGCGTTAATTTATTGCTCGAAGTTTAATGCACTTCATTTTTGTCGTGTGACTGTCATGCTTAATACACGCATCGAATTTGTGCAGGCTTAAACGAAACGTTATTTAATGTCTTCAGTGTCTGAATTTTTTATTGTCCGGACACATTATTGTCCACACACAAAAAATGTTTCAAATAAAAGTATAACAGTATTAATAAACGTATAAATTGCAATACAAAAAAACATTTTAAAAAATTGTTTAAAAGAAAAAAAACAAGATCGCTTCGATTTTTTAAACATTAAACTGTATTTTTGATATGATAATGTTGTAGGTGGTATTAGACGAATTCAACGATATATAATATTATGACCTTCACATTATTAATAACGTTATAATAGTTTTGGCGCGCTAAAGTGGCCAAATACCCCACTGTGCGTCGTCCCTTCTACGGAATATTACCGGTTTCAACGAAAGAATTAATTACCGTCTAGAAAATGTGGAAAAGCCTGTTTCCTCGTGAAATATTTGAATTTTGTCGAGCGTATGAAGACTTTCTCGACCAACGGCCGTGTTTTCCGCCTTTTGTTCGACCGCGCGCCTCCCTTGTGTACGCAAGGGATTCCGCAGACACCTGACGATGATAGGTGTGCCTCTGTGGCCACGAAGCGCCTCGGGAGAACGGGGGCGTCGTGGAAAAGGGTCGGCGACTTCGATATCGGGAGTTAAAGGGTACTGTATAAATTATTTATGAAAGCCCGACGCGCGCGCGCGTATCGGTCTGTTTTGAAGCCGGTGGTTTATCCCGGGGTCGAAGCCTCGTGGCACCGAAATCGAGCGAAAAACTCTCGGGCTGTGATCGGGCCGACAGGATCGTGAGCGGATAGCGAACTACAACGTCCCGTTTTGCGCCGCTCAAAGACCCGGGAGAGGCATTCAAAATAATTGGCTCGGGACGCGAGAGGGTCCGCCGCTGCTGCTGCGAAATCAAACAAATCCGAGGGAAATGAATTTCCATCCCATTTGGCCCTTCTTAAATCGAGAATGTCAAAGAGCTGTGAGGGTGGGGGGATTTCTATTGGATTCAAGATAGCGTGCGATCTATTCGGGCCGTTTTTGAACTTTCGCGTTCGAGACGGCCGAGAATTCTCGAGCAGCCGCCATCGCCTCGCTGGAAGACTCCCGGCAGAAATCCGTCGTTTCAATCGAATCGTAATCTCGATCGTAAAGGTGGATACCCGGTTTCCTGCTGACTACGGGCGATCCCGCTGAATCTGATTAAATGTATTCCTATAAAATATCGCGGCGGGCCCCTTAGGGATCCGCGGGACAAATGCGCGAGCCCGGATAGTGTTTTCATTGATATTAATCTGCGATCCGCGTTTCACCGCGCCGACGCGGAATAACACCGCACTGATACGTTGTAGAGCAAATGGGATTTACGGGCGGGCATATTAATATTTACGCGTCGATCGAAATAAATCCTCGCTGTTACGGTAAAATACGGGCCGCGATTTAATCAGCATAATTCCTCGATCGGTTAGCCGGATCCGATCCGCGGGTATCTTCGTTCTGTAAAAATTGCTTCCCTGGCAAGAAAATCGGCCGGGGTGGGAAGTTCGCGAAGAAATAAAAAGTCAATCCGAGTGGACAGACATAATACTCGATCGAGAGAGAGAGAGAGAGAGAGAGAGAGAGAGAGAGAGAGAGAGATAGTGTTCGATATCGATTCGATGGACCGCTCGAATAATTCACTGTTAGGGGAGCGGTCGCGCGATTTCCGGCCTTTATTTTTCTCCGCGGCGCGCGAGAGTGCTCGCCGAGACTTGCCGCCGAGATAAGTACAATTAAAATTAAAAAGTAATACCCGGCAGTCCCGGCTATCTTTTTCTTCGCCCTCCTCCTTTCCCCGCCACCGTCCTGTCCGCTCCCTCTCATTAACGGGCTGAACAATGAACCAGGCTACAGGCTGCAATAAACACTTCTGAAATTGGTTATTTTCCTAGGCGCCTTGACGAACGTAATTGTACGTCAACCGCAGAGATTACCATCGTTATGATTGCTCTTTGTTTTCGTACTTTCGCGTTTGTTCTTTTTCCGTTATTCCAACCTGCCCCTCAGCCCCCCCCCCACGCTCCCCCTCCTCGCGTCACGTACTTTCTGCCCAGGTTGGCGGCGGTGGTTTGTAGTTACTCACGCTGTCGTCTCCTTCGATATTTTTGCTCCAGAGTCAATTAAATTGCAAGCTATTTACATCGGCGCGGTGTAATCAAGATGAAGTCAAAGCAAAGAATGGAATTTAAAATGGTTCCGGGCTCTTTGAAAGTTTAGATTGATTTTATTTTGAGAAAATCTGAAGCGATTGTAAAATGTCGTGTTGTACATTGTATTGTACACTGTTTAAGCTGCAGATTAATATTTTTTAGTTAGGAAAAATATCAAAATGTTTACAAAAAGAAAGTCAGTGTTGTTTACAAAAAGAAAGTAAGTGTGTACCTAAGTTGCGTCACAAAAATTAACCGTATAGCTGTTTTGACGAGTATACTCATCATGACACAAAATATTGCAATTTCTTCATGACGAGTATACTCGTCAAAAACAGCTAACTGGTTAGCACGTGAACTGCCACGTCAGTCACATATGGCTGACAATGATTTTCGACTAGGATTAGAAATTTATTTTTATTGTGACATAACCGGATAAACCGAAATTTCTTAAGATCTTTAAAATTCCAAAGGGTTAAGACAGCATCCCTTATAACACATTTTAAATTTCTAGTTTCGGTTTGATTAATTCAATTACACTGATTGCGTAAGAATCTCTGGGATTGATTTCTGGCATTTAACGTGTTGAAGAATCGTTGAAAGAAGTTTAAAAATCATAATGAGCGGGATGCGAGAAGCTGAAACGTCGAAATTACCGGCGAGTGGATAATTCGGGTCAAAATCGACCCGGCCGTGTGGCAGGTATTGTTGAAGAGAACAGTGAAACAGTCGAGGTGGCCAGCGCGAGTTTCTTTCGCCGTCCTTGACGGGGCCCCGGGATTACCCGTTGGGTTTTGCTCATTTTTTGTAAATACGCGACCTCCTTTGAGCGTGCGTTTTCCACGGTGCACGCATTGTGCCGGGGCATTTTGTAGGCGGCCGGCGGACTCCATTCTGTGTGTAATTACTCTCGGCGAAGTTACGTGTCCGCGGTAAGCACAGGCACTAATTTTAAATTGTCATCGTCTTCAAGCGTAGCATAAAGCGTGGCCATAATAAACGCACTTATTTGCTCCTCGGTGCCGCCTTTATGCTCCCCGTCTGCCGGGCGGACCTACTTTTTCAAACGGTCGTGAATATAAAGAACCTCTTTTACTCGGGAGAACGGGCTCGCCGGACCGACACAATAATATCGGGGGGGGGGGGGGGGGGGGAGGTAGGAGAGCGAAGAGAGGAGAAAAAAGAGAGAGGAGAGAGAAGCTACCGTTCCTATTCTAATTACGGTAACAGTATTATACGTCACCGGGGACGTTTAATAAGCGGGCCACGGTCAACGATCACAGGTCGCGAGAGAAGGCGGCGGGTCCATTCGGGCCGTGTATCAACCCGTCTTTCGAGGGTCCACGGCAAATGATCCCTCCAGCTGTTCTTCCAACCCGCAAACGAGAACCGGCCCCCGCAGATTTTTCCCCCGGCCCTTTAATTAATTGCCGCGGCACTCGCGGAAGTGGCCATTGTCGTGCTGATCGCAGTCGCGCCTTTACGACCGACCAAATCACTGAAACGTAATCTAAGGCGCTATTTGCCATTTTGATTGCCCGGCAACCCCGTGGAATTTCTAGGAGACGGGCATCGGCCTCCTCTCTTTATTGTCTCTCCGGTAATAGTTCGCCAGCAGATACCTGAACTTCTGGTTTTTTGTCCCCACCCCCTCCCCCACCCCGCCGGTTGATGCAATTACACGACGTTGTCTCCTCCGTTGGTCCTAATGGAAGGGAAATTATAGGTGGCCCCTTTTTGCTCGTTCTCAAATTAGGTCGAAAATTGTAGGTCAGCGGGCTGAGAGCGATTTAATCATCGCAAAAATTGTCTTCGACACGGTCTTTAAGGCGAATTTCCCGAGTTATGGCCTGAAACGGCCACTATTTTAGTTGTCTCTGATCCTTTGCACGCTGAACCTCGCGCAATAACAATAATCAACGCGCGCGCTCATCAAATTCCCCGATTAAATCCTTCTTCGGGCCGATGGTGTGATCTTCGGTATGTCAATCTTTTTAATTAGTACAAACTCTTTTCCACCAGTCATGCCAGTTTTAACGAGTTCCTCGAATTCGACCGTTATCGTCGCAGTTTTAGCGCTGCAACGTCCAGTCAGACCGGCCACGAAGATTTCAAACAGAATTTACTTAATATGCGTGTTATTAACACGTTAACTACCACGTCAGACAATGATTTTTCACTGGGATTAGAAATTCGTTTTTATTATCAGATATTCAGATAAACCGAATTTTATTGGAGTCTTTCGCATTCATAACTGTTAACACAGCATCCCCTATTTTAAATTTCTAGTCGTCGTTTCATTAATTAAATTACTCTGAGTTTGTAAGAATTATTGATATTTCGCACTTAACGTGTTAATATCTTATAAATAAAATTCCACTTTGTTGTTGCAAACTTCATTCTCCCTCTAAGAAATTATCAACTGCAAAGAAATTCCAAACCTGAACCGTAAGATAATTAGTGTAAGGGGTTCAGAAGGTTCGTCTGACTTGTCATAATATTTACGGTCATCAAACTACCAGGTCAATGTCATCGTGTTAGTTCAATGTTCTTTGTTTAACGCAGAATCGTTTCAGGAGCTTTGTTTGCATAGCTAGAGTGCAAATTATATTTTATGAATCTTAAGCTACGTCCACACCGTAGCAACATGGAACTGCTCTATTTTTGTTACCGCCATTCTGGCTATTTTTCTTATTTTTGTGGTCACCTTGTAGTTTTTTATTCGGTGAAAACGGTTACTTATACAAGATAAAACATCAATTAAACCTCGTTCAAGAATACCAGCACATTATTTCCAAGGCAAGAAACGAGTTTCAGCACCTGTTCGTTGCAACTGATAAGAGTAAAGATCCACAGGCTGATAACGCCGCAACAAAGTGCACAGACTATCACTCCAAACAGCATCCGTCAGAAATAAATCCCGAAGAAACACCTTCGCCGTTGCCCATTCATTTTCCCAAGCGCGAGCGCATCCTCCCGGCTCCACGCGAACCTAACTGCTGTATGTTATCACAGCCGTGGCCCAAGCTGAAGATAACGGAAGCTGGTCCACAGCAGCTCCAATCGAAGCGCGAACCCGCTGGCTCGGCGATCCTAGCCGAGGGAGGACTATTCATTAGCGGGTTCGTAAAAATTAGACGCACCCCGGCTCATTTGCAAAGCATCTCTTCGCATCCTCCCTTGGCCCCGCGTGCGTATCATTTGCTCACGCGAGGGGATCTTCGCAGCTTCGACTTCGGGTTCAACCGGCTCGCGAAGTAGAAGTAGAAGAAGAAGAAGAAGAGGGAGGTCGGTTACGAGTGGATAGTACGCTCGCGGAGTTGGTTCGTCGAAGAGGAAATCGAGTGAGTGGTGGTGGGAGGCGAAGGCGAAGGGAAACGAAGAAAGAGAGGCGAGATGGAGGGCTCATCAGTTAATGGAGGCCGCAATTAATAACACCGCAGTCGTTTATCACTCGGATCCGCGGACTTATCCTCGCCGGTGCCTCGCTGCCAGCCAGCCGGGGGTCTGCCAGCCCCCTTGCAATCCTCCTGTTCCCCCGGTGCGATCAACCGACTCCTCTCTTGATCCTACGACGCGACGTTCCCCAAAGCGAACGCCTCTCTCTCTCTCTCTCTCTCTCTCTCTCTCTCTCTCTCACGCAATATTCGAAACAACTGCGTCTCCGCGAGCTTTCCGTACGCGTTTCCGTAATGCACTGCCGGGACCTTGCTCGGGGAGGAAGCTTACTGGAGCGGAAGACGAAATATGGGGCCACGGATCGAGATAGGTCAAAGATGGAGGGGTTCCAGGGGCACAAAGCGCGGGGCGGTTATAGGCTGATCCACTCTAATCTCGCGCAGGAATTATGTCGACAGTATCAAGATCCATAATTTCGTGGTTCCCGGCTGAAAGGGCGTATCGATATTCCGCCACAGGTGGAGAGCAAGGCGGAAGAATTAATCTTTCCCTGTTTCGATGTAAATAAATGATAAATCGTTCGGTCTCCGCCGTGCGAACGAGGATGTATCAAAAAATTATAACGCAGAAACCAACCAAGTTGTCGGTTTTAAAAATATATCGCGGCGCTAACAGTAAAACAGAGTGATAGAGACAGAGAGGGGGGGGGAGGGAAGGTCGACTACTCTCGCGCGTCGCGCATTGTATCCGCATCGATTCGCCAACGGGAATCGAGTTATTCAAATCTTGCGGCCCCAACCGACAGATCCGGCCGATTGAATTGAACGTCCTGGAACTGGGACATCGGCGTTATTCCCCCCCGTCCCGCAGGTGCGTGCGCGTTCTGTTCGACGTCGACGAAAAAAAAAAAAATGAAAGACCACCAGGATCTTTTGAGACGTCCCGTAATATCCGGATCGCCGCGCCGGCGAAATGGACGGTTAAAAGCCTCGAAACCGTCTGGCCCCACTCGAGGGTGTACTCGAAGGTTGGATTCCTATCGGAAGAGCGGTCAGGAAGAAGGAAGACGGCGGAGGAGCTCGTCGCCGGTGCAGGAGAGAGATGACTATGGCGAACCGGGAGCGGGGGGAGCGGGGGCGGAAAAGGGGGGCTGCTCCGGTCCCGGGTTAAGAGGCGTGGAACGAAGGGAGAATACGAAGAGGAGTCGAGGCTCTTCGCTAATTAAGCGATCGCATTGATTCGTAACGGAACGAAGCTCCGCATTTGCATGCCCGGCTACCGCCGCGTTGCCCCGATCGTCGTTCACCTTCGCGTTCGATTCTCGAGTGGTTACTCCGGCAGCGAGTTTAACGAACGATTTCACGAGAATCTCGGACTACCGCTCCGCCACTCGACAACGCCGAGTGCGCATCCAGTCGAGAAAACATCCGAGGCCACGAAGACGGCCCTGCCGAGCCCTACGATCGCGATCCGAGGACCCGAGGACCTTACGCGCCCGTTCTTCGCAGATTCGCGATAAGGTAGAGTGACCACGTTACCGACAAAAATGGTTTCACGTGCCTCAACTTTTCGTCCTTATATTACATTACTTTATAAAAATAAGACGAATGTGTCTATTCTAGGTTTTAGCCATTTTTTTGTTGATAATATATACCTAAAGATATAAATTTGTTGAGTAATTCCACCTAGATGGATTTTCACTATCTCGATAATCGTAAATTACAAATATTGGAACACATCATTTTGACGGGTCCCGTAAACCTAGTGTTGAAGATGTTTTTCTTCCTTTAATACTAATTCGAACAGGATGAAAGTACTACGTCGGTACTATTAAGGATCTCGGATACTCGCGTTCGGTCA
>CM052126.1:1088732-1099676 GCA_028454245.1 Halictus quadricinctus | reverse complement strand
ATCGGAAAAAAGGATCACCTAGAATGTTCAGATTTCATATATGCATCAAATGTGTAAAACCATTGTCCTGTAAGTAAATTTCCCGATCGAAGTGCTAAACGAAAATCACGCAGTTTTACAAACCCCCTTAAATAATTATGGATTTACAGCAACATGCCAGACAAAATGGTCCACTTCAGTACTAATGCAAACGTATTAACAAACTTACAAACTGCAGTGTGTAGCATCGTCTAGCAGCTTGTCCGCTGATCAGAAAAAAGTGTACTCAGCGTTCTCCTTCGCGATTATAATTATTGTCACGAGCCGTGCCAGACTGGCAACTGGTTTTTGCAGCGAGCAGACGGACCGGAGAAGCGGATTTTTCGCGCGAAGGAACAGCGACGATCGCAAGCGATCGGTTCTGCGAGCGCGGACAAACCGGAAACGGGCTCGTCGAGTGGCATTCAGCCGGTCGGATCTTGTCGACGTGCTCGAGTCACGGGTGTATAACTTGCTTGTCAATGTTCAGCTACCCGAGTGTCGACGATATCGACGGAGATCGTTCTATCGACACGGCTCGGCGCATACCTAACGGTTCGACGTTCGCAAGGTGAGTTACACGGGGCCCTCGCTCTCCTCGCGGCAAGATTGAGCACGCTTGTCATCCCGCGGCATAAGATTAAGCGTGGTTGTCGTTCAAATTTACAGGAAGATCGATATCGAGCGGGAACAATGGTTTTACCAATGCAACCGATATTAAAGCAATGGACTCCCCTTTAAGCGTCCGCGACATTTGCTCGGGACAACCGTACGTCTCTCGGTATTAAAACGGCGTGTATAAACCGGGCTGCGCGCGATTCGCATGATTAATCACGGGGACGGATCAGTCATTTTTCACCGGACAGCGAAAAGTTGCGGCCCGGTCCCCGGACGAGGAAGAGTTATCGGTTCCGCGAAGTGGCTGCCGGTAAAAGCGCGCTTGCCCTTTTCTTCTACCCTCTTTTTTCCGCGTCCCTTTTTTTTTTTCTCGTCTAAGCTCTCACGTCCCGGCGGCGGCGTACACAATGATATCGACGGTAATTAGTCTTCATTGTCCGGCGTTCGATTCGATTCTATTCGATTGCCGTCGTCCACCCGTGGAAAAAGTCGAGGAAGGAGGGAACGTCTACTCCGGGCAAACACCTGTGTATCCTCTTTCTTCCGTCGACCCTTTGCTCGTTCTTTTTCAACCCCCTACCAACCGTTCCCTCTTCTCATCCTCTCGGACGCCGCCGCCGCTCTGTTGCTCTCCTCCTCGCTTTCTTCTTTCTTCTTCTTCTTCTTCTTCTTCTTCTTCTTCGTGCGCGCCCGTCCTCCTCGTCCGTGGGTGTAAATCTGTCTCACAGATTAAGTCCGAACCCTGAGTTGTATAAATTGAAGCCGATCTCTCTGCCGGGGCCCCGGAGTAGCTACTCGGGCCACTTTATTTTCGTTTATTTGTTGTCAGCAAACATGCCCGGTCTTCCTCGCTGCACCAACGAACGAACGGCTCGGCTCGGCTCGGCTCGGCTCGGCGCGGAACGGCGCTCGCACACGTTGCCTAACCACCACGCGGAGACCTAACCGATCCACCGACACCGGACCCGGTTCTCTAACCGTGCATGCGACCGTACGCAACGGAACGTGTGCACCAGCTCTCGCGCACAAAGAGACGCGCATGCTTTATTATGCAGGACCGTGCGCGCCAGCGAATCTTTAATACGATGCCCGCTGCGGACGCACGCACCCGCCACCGTTGATTCGCGAATTTTCACCCCGCGCACGCAATTAACGTTCAATCTTCCGAATATTCCAGACAAATATCGATACTGATACTTTTAGCGGCTTGTTCGCGGTTTCATTCTGTTGCCGCTTGCTCGAATTCGTCCGTTTCACTGGGAATACATTTTTATAAACAATTCTGCTCGGTATAGGCTTGCCAATTTGTTGCAAGTAATGAGGGATTTATTCCAGTTGCTGATTCTTGAGGTCATACCATTCCATTAATTTTTGTTTTACACTCTGAATTGATAATTTTATGTTACATTCTAGAGAAATATATCCTACCACGAAGAACAGCATTTCCACCATGAAGAGAAGTGTAAGAATTCAGCGAACCTTCAATGCAGACTTGGAAAATACTATCACATTTAGGATTCGTTTGTAGCGATATTATTAAATGGAAATTGACTTTGTATTTCAGTAGTTTGTTTCAATCTTCAAGTAGTTGTATCAAGACGCATTAACACGTTGAATGCCACGTCATATGTGGGTGACAGAATTATTTGTGCAGGATTTAAAATGAATTTTTACGTTGATATATTTGTTGTACTAAACTTGATTAGGATCTGTAACATGCAAGAAAGTTGGAGGATTACTTAGTATGATACATTTGATTTTTTGCAATTTTTATTTCATTCAATAACTTGCTTTGATTTTATGGAATTTTTGAGGTTTCTAGTTTGGCAGTCAAAGCGTTAATCAAGAAATTAGGGAAAATGTTTCGAGCAAGAATCCTACGCAGCATCAGTACCGACATACTGATTAACAACTCGATGTTCTGACTTTTCGTTCGGGTACAAAAATCACCTCGGGCCTCTGAAAATAATTACCAATTAATTCAGGACTCTGCGGGGTTGAATTTCATATATACATGACAAACGATAACAACGCGTAAAGGACATAATGACTCGTATTATCGTGTGCATTGCTTCGTTTCATAAGCTGTCGCCAGTATAAACATTCGGAAATTTCCAAACTGTAGTTTATGTTAACATGCATATATAATTCGAAATTAGTTTCTGATATTTCGAACGGATTAGCATTTCATTGAAAATTAGCATCGATTAACATACATGCAAATAACATTTTATTCGGCTTTATGAAACTTATTTGTGTCCGCGCTTTAGAAATGTTGTTCCGACGCGCGGAAAGTGTACGCGGAAAATACGATGGAGCGAGTTATGAATATTAACGGTAACCGATTCGACGGTAACGCGAGCCTGTCCATAACTAATACGCGGTTACAAGTGCACTGTAAAAAATTTGTTTAAAACCGTCGGGTCACCGAACGTTGCGCAACTAAAAATTTATTCACCGGGCTCCCCTCCCCTTCGCTGCCCCTCGCGCGATAGTCACACTATTTCATTTTTTATTACACCGCATCGGGGCTCCGCGTTATTACTCCCAGATGTAACTGAAAGCCGTGCTCGTTCGCAACACGAGAACGATAGCAACACCAATAACGTCGTATAAATATCGCGCGCACTAACCGACAACGTGAAAACGAATAGAGTGCATAAAGGGTTCCAGTGACAGGTGAAAAAATAAGAACCGACCGGCCGGGGCGAAATTTGTTCCCTACAATATTATTTCCGAAGAGACGCATTTCACCGACCATCAAACGAAAACACAACGAACCGGCTAACACAATCCGGGAACACGTCCTGGCGCTTGAAACGAAAATAATTTACACAAAAGATAAATAGAGGAGGTAGATTAAAATTTTTTCGCGCGGAGCTTCATTCCCGCGGATATCAGCTTTGATAATTCGTCGAGCTCGCCCGCCTTCCTGAACACCGTGTCTGTCTATTACTCGCTGTTTCTACTGCCTGACGAATTATTCTACAAAACCTATTAACGCGGCGCGGTTAATTTTTGTAAACATGCGCGCTGGAAACTGGGGCATCTAGAGATTTAACAATATGCAATTAAAAGTTAATTTTACACTCTATCGAGTTTTCCTTTTCTGCGGGATTTCGAACTACTGCCTCTCCTACCAGGGCAACTCACCTGTTTCACCTACCTTATCCTGACTTATCCTGGACTTATTCTTACGTCATCTTTTCTTTAATACCACGTTATTGTTATTGTTGGAAAGGTATATTCGACAGCATACAATATTATGTAATGGTCCCTGGAAAGAATATGGTTCTTATTCGTCATCAGTAGACTGTGGATTTTCATATTAAACAAATTTAAGGGTACCAGATTATTGGTTTCAGCTTAATAAAATAATTGAAAGAAGAAAGAAAATTTTATTTCGCTCCTGTGTCTTGTAATCAATGCAAATATTTTTTCCGCAGTCTAGATATCAGGTACACATAAATTGGCTGTTGGTCGACAATGTCAACGAATCAAATTATTGAGTTATATCTATCTCCTAAACTAACCGAGCACTGGTGCTACCCAAAATATTAAAATATTGAAGATTAAGTGCAATGGGGAAGGGATGGTGGGGGGTTTCCCGCGCGACGGAGTCCCTGGACGAGCACATGTGGCCCCCGTACAGTATCGAGCATGAGCGCGTTGCCGCGTGATATATCGTCCTGGGAGAAAAACGGCGAGGTCTGGGTGCCACGGGGAGCAGCCGAAACACAGTTTACGCTTTGGTTGACTACGGAATCGCCTTTACCGGGGTTCGTCGGTCGCTGACACGTTTGTCACCAGATGCACTTCGCGTGTACGCGCGGCGGCAGCAGCCCGTGCACCGTACTTCCGTTGTCGAGAGCGTAGCTGGATTTCGAATCGTGTGCAGGTCGGAGGAGGATTTTTATTTCCATATTTTCGTTGGCGGATCGACGAACGGGGCGGGACGGTCGGCGCGCAAACGTCGTAAAATGCTTGTAGTTCCCAGTAATGACTCGTCCTTGCGTAACAACACGGCAACGCTGGCTCCGTGGTCGGGGATTTAGTATTATTCTAACAATCCCTCCGCCCTTCCTCTCCACCCACGGGGGGAGGGGGAAGGGAACGCGGAAGAGTCACTTCGCCTCGCACAATATTCCCCCGGTTTATATCATAGCAGCGTTCGAGGAACGAATGAAGTAGGCAAAGACGCGGATCCTGAACCCCGACCGCGTTTCCTGTATGCCATTTGCATAGCTTATAATAAAAACAACAAATCCCCGCAAACCAGCCGCATTCCGGCCCGTTCTCATTCCGCCAGCGGGATCTCCGTCGATGTTAAATTCTCTCGCTTCGACTTTACTACCCTCCCCGCTCCCTCCAACCTCCCACCTATCCCGTCCTTGTCAGTTCCTTCGGCTCGATTTTGTTTCCGTCCCCGGCGTGTCCTATATTCCAAACTTAACGTGTACCCCGTATCCCGCAGCACATTTTTCGTCCCCAATCCCCACCACGCCGCGCCTCACCGTTCCGGCCCGTTCCACGACCCGCGAACCTTCAATTTCCGCGAAGAAATTCGAGGTGATTCAAGGAAAGGCGGTCGCGAGACGCGAAACGACAGCTCGCCTTTTGTGCCGGCATCCACCGCGTCGCCCGGCTGAGTGTTCCTCGTCGAAAGTCAAATTTCGACCTGTCGCCACGAACAACCAACCAGCTGGGTGCCCCGACCACTTCTTTCACCTCTTCTTTCTTCCTCATGAAAATCCACGGGAATCATGCTCGCTTAATTCGTAAACGAACCGAATGAAATGATGCACACGCTGTTCATTTTCGCTGCTATTTTTAGTTAAGCAGTCGGCCATCTCTAATTTTCTGCTCAATTGTTTTCACTTTTGTTTTCGAGTTAGGTCTGGGTTCGATTCTATGAAAATCTAGTGATTGCGGAGAAGTGTGCTCGATTGATGTAGGTGTCGTGCGAAATAATGTAAACACGGTTAATTCTCGATATTTGTCAATAACAAATCTTGCAAGCGTCATGTGTCGTCCGAAAGGTCATACCCGTGTTATGTGTACACTCCTCGGCGTCCGAGGCCTCTCATACCTCGCGGTAGTGGGGATAATTCCGCGACCTTTATCATGTAGGCCTCGGCGACATATACAGAGAAATTACGGTGCTGAAGCACTGAACACCGACTGATCACTTTAACTTCCTTAAACCTCGCGATATATTGAAGAAAATCAAAATAAACCTTAAGTGTGCTATCATTTTGTCTCTGTCTATTTGTGTGTTTACATTCCTCCTAAAAGAATATCTCGTAGAAATTCCAATGTAGATAGTGTTTACATATTAGTAGAAGGTAGTCTTTCTGTATCATTGACACATTTCCTGTACCATAATTATAACGCGAGAAATTAAAGTTAGCACGCGTGTGCTATCTTTTTCTTTGGGAGTGTAAGTAGTCTGTCGTCTCGGCAGAGTTTTGACGTGACTTTGACGTAGGTCTGGATTAGGTTAGGTTTAAGATAAGTCTAGTGATCAAGAAGTGTCAAAGAACAAGCATCCCCAATACCCCGTGCCAAGTACGAGAAAAATGAAAATTATTTGAGTTAATTAAACTGATTGAAAGGGTGACGGTTCTAATTTTGAAGCTGCAAAAGTTTCAGTGCTGTAAAGAGAGACTCCGGCCTTGTTAATTCCTGTGGGACAAAGGCAGAGACAATGCCCGAAGGGAGTAGCGATTCCATGACGTCTCTGCTTGGAAGCACGCGGAAAAGTTCGGATCGCAATATGCCAGGGACGGTCATCGTTTGCCTTTGGTCCGGCCAGCTCATACCGGAGGCTCCGTAATCTGGCAGATTTTATTTTGCCGGCGACGACGGAGACGACGACGACGACGACGACGACGACGACGACGACGACGCCGGCGGACGACGCCCGGCTTCGACGACAGTTCGCGAACTCATATCTCACGGAGCGTCCGTTCCTGCGGAAACTTCGATATCCACCGAATATGGCGTGATCGCGGGTGACTTCGAGCGAGACCGAATTCTCCGCATCCTTCCGCAGGAGCTGCCCGCTCTCTCCTCGATCCTCGATGAAACGAGGCGTTTTGTCGGCGATAGTGACCCGGTTCCCGGTTTCTTTCTTGCCTCTTCACCTTCTTTCCTTCCGAGTTACACGCTCCAGAGATTACACGCTACCTAGTCCCAACCCCTCCATTTTTCCAAACCCCCTGTTCGAACCCCCACACAGGCCACGGCCACTCCTGCCACCTCTCTCGATTTAACGAAGAAAAATTGAAGCTTCGAGTCCGATCGACCGTGATTGCGTCACATGTCTGTCTAATCGCCCCTACGAGACGGGATTATTCTTTCCCTCCGATTGAGCCCCGACTACCTAGAATCTTTCCCGTGTTCCCTGTTACTCCGTTCAATTTACTCGGCGAACGTCTTCATCCCTGCAACGGCGGAAAGGAAGTTCTATCGACTTGATGGAAAATCGTTACCGTCCCCCCGGTCATGGGAAACCAATTGTCAGGAACCGGTCTAATTTCGAGCGTCTCCACACCGCTGTTTGTTTATAAGTCATTGTTCACGCCACCGATAATAGTCGCGTATTCCTTTCCCTCGATACACGGTGAAAAATCGACATTCTGACTTGTCCATTGAAATTGAACAACCTGTCAAATAATTGGAGAGGTGTTTTATTCATTCGCTAGAGAACGTAAGTAAATCAGAAACTCAAAATCATTTCCGTACATCTCAATCAAGGTTTGTAATCATTAACACTTTGACTGCCAAACTGGAAACCTCAAAAATTCCATAAAATCAAAGTAACTTATTTAATGAAATAAAAATTGAAAAAAATTAAATCTATGATATTAAGTAGTCCTCCGTATTTGACAAATCCTAATCAAACTTGGTACAATGAATATATGAACGTAAAAATCCCTTTCAAAACCTAGACAAATAATTCCGTCACCTACATATGGGTGACATGGCAGTGAACGAGTTAAATGTTCAAAATCAAATTAGTAAAAGGTCGTGAAATGTTCGACGCACTCTAGTTTTTCTATGTACCAAATATTCGGAATTTGATGCATGACTACACAAATTTTGACGCACGCGCTACTTTACGAGGACGAGAGTGGACTTTACCGAATCAAGAGGACAGCATTGTTGTACAGAATGATTAATACCTCAAAGTTCGTTATTATATTTACATTTTGAGCCATTCCGAATTCCACTTCGGCGAAGTGATGCATTTAAATTGTAATGGCCTGCTGCGCGGCAATTAAAGCCGCTAATGAACTCCGGCGAAGTGAATTGTGTTTTAATTTTAAATGATCCGAGCTCGCTCTGGTCGCCATCGCTCGAGGATGATACATATAGGGAGCGGTACAAAGTTGCGCGCGACACAAGTTTCATAAAAGTTGTTCGAGGAAATGATTCGTAGGTTGAACAGCCGGCGAAATACCGGCCGGGTACAAATTACCGCGCAAGATGTCGCCCCGAATATTCAAAGCAGTTTTACGGGGTAGAACGGGTCTCGTCCGGGCGAGCAACCGGGACGCGAGTGTCTCTTCCCGCTTCAGTTTTATAGTTCCCTATACTTTACGTCGCTTATATGTTTATCGCATTGTAGAAACAGGGAAGAAGTCACGAGTAATAACAGTCGGGCAAAGGCGACTTATTTATCGTTCTCTTTCCCGGGGTTTCGCGAAAGTGGAGAAAGAAGCTTCGAGGACGTACACCGGGGATAGAATACGCTTGAAATATTAAAGGCATCGCGATTCGTCTGTGTTCCGCCGCGGCACCGGAGTCGCGAACGCAGTAAAATTTATTCAACCGCGTCATCAACTTCTCTGGCGGATCCTGCTTTCGTTCGATCTCGGTCACTACTCAATGTATTAGGTCTCTCGTAAATTCGTGCCGTGGATATGTTTATATTATTCACCATTGACAAGTAGTTTAATGAAAAACCGCAGAGATTTTATAGTGACGGTATGATATCTTTGCCAAAAAGGTCAGAAGAGGTTGTAGAATGAAAGGGTGATTACATGTTTTATTTTTAGAATTTATATGGTACAAGAGTAAACGGCACGAACTTATGGGACGACCTAATATTTAGGAAGACGAAGAAACATTTAGGGTTGCTCTTTATAGCAATGGAAATGGCTCAATCCTCGTTTGCTATTCTCATTTCACAATTAAGTTTAGAAATCTTTCGAGAAATCTTGGTTTTCAACAGCAAAACGTAGAAAATGCTACTGACATAGAATATTTGATTGTACATGATAATAAATCTCCTTTTATCAATTGTTTTAAATACTAGTACGGCGACTTTCAACTGCGGAGTTTAATTTTAGAAAACCCTCACGGGAATTAAAATCTAGCAATTACGAGTATACCTTTGAACGTAGGCGAAATGCCGCTATTATAAATTTTACGAAAAAAGCGAAGCAAAATGAGAAAGAATTACATTTTTATTCGATAAGATATTAATAATTCTTCAACGTCAAGCGCACCGCAATAGAGATTTGGTCCGACGTGTATTCAAACGCGCTCAAACCATTTGTATCATTAGCGTATACACAGTGAATTCCCGATATAAGTCACTCCGAGCCTCGCGTTTAAAGTTCACTGAGACTACCCACACCACCACGGATAGTGACTTTTACATTTCCAGCGTGCACTGTGTCCTTCAAATTCAACGTTCGGCGAGAACCACAGATTTCGTCTAAATGTCACTCGCCAGAGCCGCGCAAGTGACTTATATCGAGATTTCACTGTATACGCTCAAGTTTTCTGGTCACTATCACCGGAGCGTATATATATGGTTAATTTATTTTTTTCTAATAATGCTGAAATACAAAGTTCTTTTACTTGTAGCCAATTTTTGTACTTGAATATGAAGTTTGGTGATAAAGGCCTTCTTTTCATATTTCCTTATGATGCAAACGGGTTAACTGATTAATGTCGCCTTAGACTTCGCCGTTCGAGTGCAGAAATTCATCTTGCATGGTAAGCTGATGCCACCAAATTAATGTCTATACCTCTATAACAAACGATATAATATAAATTTAGGTAGTTTTAGTAAAACTGCCTTGCCAAACTTGGTTCCAAGACTTGGAGGGGAACGAGTTAACCCGTCGGTGGCTGCAGAAGTTCGATTAGCACGACGTTCGGCAGCAACCTCATTACCCTGAAGAAGCTTCTGTCTCGTGGTCTGACGAGACCAATGAATTTCAGTTGGGTGCCGATGCAAAGTCGGTTCTCGCAGGTTCGGTAACTAAGCGTCAGTCGGTGAAGCGGCGCGAAAACAGGTATCGCCGGACAATGGGCATTGTGCGGCGATGCTCCGATAAATACATCGGCGACTGATTATGTTATAGGGTGTCGCCGGGGCCACTTCGCGGTGTCGCGGGCTCCGACGTATTGCCACTTAACCGGGGGGGACAAGTTCGGGAAACGAGACCGTTACGCGAGTAACTGCCGCGGCGCGTCGTCGAGGTATATACGAGCGAGAGAAATCGGCGTCGCTCGTCGGAGAAACAACGACAGCCTGCTCGTTTATTCTTCGGCCGGTCACCTATTGTTGTCGCGACCCCCTTCGATACAGGCTGCTGCCCCTCCCCTCCTCCTCCTCCTCCTCCTCCTCACCCTCTACCTCCCCCTTCTCTGTTCCCACCATTCAAATGTAACGTCTATCAATTGCACGCGGACCAATTGCCAATCGGTCGGATTCAAAGCGTTCCGCGAGAAAGGGGAGAAACAGGGGGGCGGGCCGGGGCTGGGACTTGGAAAAAGGCCCGTTGACACCTCGATGAAATTGGACTAGATCGAAAAGTTGGCGCGATAGGCGGGCCGATTCAGATTTATACGAGCGCGCCCGCGCGCTTTTTTTTCTTTTTTTTTTTTTCTAGACAGATGGCGTCGGGAACGAGAACCGAACAGTTGGACGAGCCATCGCCGGGTATCGACTTTTTATGGCTCGCAATTTATTCCCGACGATTTTTTAGACGTTTTAAACCCAGGTTTCTGCGCGTCGCGCGATAAAACGATCGATCTATCCGGCGCGGTGGCCAGGTCGCGGATATGTGGCCAGGGAGAGGGGGGCCGGGGGGTACGAGTTATAGCTAGCAGACATAACTTCCCGCTAGCCAGCGTTATCACTGATTTCTATTTTCATAAGGCGGGCCAATCGTTCGACGCTCGCCCGCCGATATCTCCCAATACGCTTCCTCTCTCCAAACGAAGCTCATAAAGCTGCCCCGGCGAATGCGAAAATTGTACAGGATCTGGATCCTTTTCTTCAAT
>CM052126.1:1048800-1077499 GCA_028454245.1 Halictus quadricinctus | reverse complement strand
CTGTGTTCGAAACGCGCGGCCCGAGCTATGATTGTCACGAGCGTGTACGTAAAACGACGTAACTTCATTGTAAAAATTAGTATAGTTGCACAACGTTGCGCAAGCCAATTTTGGTATTAAAATAAAGTAGAGAATCTCTACTTTATTATATGTAAAAATCATCGCGTGGGCCGACGTGGACCATATACTAATTCATTAACGAAGAGTAGTAACATGGGCGTTTCTGTGGAAAAATAAGTACCGTCTTTGACACTTAATTTACAAAAATAGAGGAATGTTATCGATAATTTGGAATTACTAAAGTGAAAATACATGTTTTCAGATGTTATATCCATCATATATAGGAAATTTAAACACTCCTTAGTACATTTTAACATATTTCTAGCGCGTATGGAAATGTGCCCATTCATTTATAGGTTAGGTGTTCGTCTTTTAGGTGAAATTTACACGCTCTGTAAACATACAAGAAAAGAATTTTAAGTTTTAATATTCAAGGGTTTTAATACATGGTTATTTTAGATTATATTAGCACAGTTAGTTTTTGTTTATTTGAAAGTTAATTTTGTCCAGCTAAAAATTTCATTCGTCACACAATGCGCCGTCCCTATTGATCTCTGTTTACTCGAAAATCGCGCCGCGGTCAAAGGGTTAAAAATAAGCTATCACGCGAGCTTATCGCGCCGATCCGGCTCGATTAGCAGAAATCGTGGGAGCAGGAAAAGACAGAAAGCTGCGTTCCCGGGTATCGTCGGCTCGCGTTCTCGGATCGCGTGTCGCGCGGCCAAGAGAGCTGGCAATCGCGAGTCGATCTCGCCCCGCTAATTACCAAAACGGCTAAGCCGGACGCTTCCTCGCCGGTTAGCGGAATTAATTGCGTTCCGTCGATTCCTTTTAGATTTTAACGGAATTAATTGCGTTTCTACGTCGCGCGATCGCAAGGGGAGACCGGGCGAGGCCCGGGAGCCTTTTTGTCCGTGGACTCGGCTCGTAAATCGATCAAACGCCGAAATCGAGTGTCCATAGTTCGTGCTCACGATACACACGTTCACGGTCCGAGCACGTACGTGTACGTGTGCGCGTCCCGACTATAGATACATACATACACGATTGCGCCGTCCCCTTGCCGCACGGTGAAAAGGGAATGCTTGGACAGCCGGAGACGAGGGAAAGCAAGACTCGGCCCAGGCTGCCGAGGCTTACCTCCTCGTAAATATAAACGTGTTTCGCACATTAGTCGAATTAATTAAATGCTAATTATGATCGGCGCGGTGCCACGACGTGCATACTGATACCACCGGCACGATTTGCGCGCCCGCTTTCCGCCGGCGTGCACCACCATTACGCCGAAACGATCCGTGTCCGTGCAAAACCGATTCCGAACCGGTGTGCGTGGACGATGCATGTCTTGAATCTTATTAAAACCGGGGCCGAGGAGACCCGTCTCTTCTTCCAGGCCGTTCTTTTCTCGATCCCGGGCCGGCCCCGTTATATCGCGCGCGAACCCGCCCGAGTAAGGGAAGGAACGCGAATTTTTACACGCGAGATGCCGTGTGCGCTCCTCCTCACCCCCTTCCTTTCATCCCCACCCGGCCAACGAACCCCGCGTTCTCTTTGTTCGCCTTTTTACCGGAGATTTATTTCGGCTACCGGTGCCGTGGGTCCCGCCGTTAATCTGCAAATATTCGCTGACGGTAATTAAAGACACGCTCGCTCCGGCTGTCCGCTCCTCCGATCGGCGCGGCCGTATCGCCCGGGATCTTGACGGAACGGCCGTGATTATCGTGTGATGAATCCCGTGGCAGGGGACAGGACCCCGTCCGAGAATCGAGGAACGGGTTACCGTAATTACGTTGCACCTCGGAATTCCCGTGGGAAGCCGGCTTGACCCGATCCCGAATGCGAGAAACCGAGTATTATTTGTTTCCACGCGATTCCGAGTATCCCTCCGACGCGTCGCTATCTTCATCTACTGCTCCCCTATTTTTCTTTTTTTTTTTTTCTTTGTTTCGGGACCGACGCCTGATTATCTACAAATGCCTGCACGCGTAGAATCGCATCAGAATTCTATAGCATCCATCGGATTCGTGTCGGCGATACTCTTCTGTAGTATAGCTCTTTGATGTCCCCTTGAAAATTACATTTCCCTCCGTGCTATCTCGAGACGCAATCTCCCGTCAAACAGCTGCGAATCGTTAGCCAATGAGCATCGAACAGAGTAATCTCTACGCTTCCCGGAACGTATCGTCTGTAGAAGTTTCTCGTGTGCTTTATGCAAATGCTTGATTTATACAAATTTCATATCTGCCGTAACTGTAGGATTTAACTCTCGGGGGGATGCAGAATTGGGTAAATTGTTCAGACCTTGTAACGTCGTATTCATATTTAAACGCGTTTAAATTGCATCCCGTAAATGCGCCACGTGACACGCGTTGTTATCGAATCATTCGTGTTACTCATCTGCCCTGCTCCTTTGGTAACTAGCGCAAGTTTGTCATCTTCTTTCCTGTTCACAATTAACGTACCTTATCAGATGGATCTTAAGCTATATCCATGGTGATGTAACATTGTTTCCTTCGTTTTTTAACGAATAAAAGAATGAAAAGGCAAGAAAAATCAGTTTGGGCATATAGCTTTGCAGTAACAGAATAATGTGATCACTGTACTGCCGATTTTATGCATTCATGACAAAAATGGGTAAGTACAATTTAAAGCAGGGGACGTATTACAAAGATTTAAAGCCACCAGCGTATCGGTTTCAGCTTAATTAAATAATTAACCCTTTGCACTCGAAGCTATTTTTACCCCAAAACGAAACATTTCTTCCTACCTAGAATATTTCCCTTCTATGTACATATATTTTTCATGGTGCAATTTACTCCTACAATACTGAAATGTTTAGTAATTTCTTAAATACAAACAAATTTAATCATTTAAAAAATATTTTTAGGGGTGCCTTACAGTCACCATTCGAGTGCTAAGGGTTGAAAGAATAGAGAAATTTTTATTTTGCTCCTTGGAAATCAAGGTCAAAGTGTCGAAAAATTTTCGTTTATTGCATCGTATAGTACTCATCACTCAAATTTTTCGATACTTTGACCTTAAGTTTCGAGGTCAAAATGAATTTTGCGGTGCATTTTTTTGACAGGTCTCCACCGATCCGGAGGTGTAGAATCACGCTATGATGGTCGTGACATATAATTTTTATAGACCCTGTACCTGTCTCCCATTTCGCGACCCCTTACGCAACAACGTAAAATCGTTTTACCTGACATCGTTACACCGCAACATCGTAAATCGTAATAATTATCACGACCAATTCAAGACACGCCTTCCTCGATCACGACATCAAATGTGCCACGCAAAGTCAATTATTCCGGACGATAAAAGGTTCGCATCTGAAATTGCGGACTCGCTACAATGTTCATTCTGTTCATTCAAGCACGTTATCGCGATCCACGGATAAATTTCCACAAAAATTAGATAAGAGACTGCCAGCAAAAATCAGCGGAAACACACTCAAGCGCAAGTTACACTCAAGTTCGACTTTTCCGTCTAGCAAACAAAGATCCGAAGGTTCATGTAGTAACAGTAGCGCGCTGGCTAATAACACATCACGCGAGCAATTAGGAGTTGTTCGCGAGGCGCGAGCTATAATTCGGCAAGCGAGTTTCAGATACGCGTTGACCGCGGGTTGAGGACGATTACCGACAAGCGTCCGTGGTAGTAATTGCCGGTTCTGGTACCGGTGTACGTTTTAGCATGAACCAGAGAGAAAGAGAGAGAGAGAGAGAGAGAGAGAGAGAGAGAGAGAGAGAGAGAGAAAGCGTGCGTGCATGCGTGCACGCGTCTGCGTTCGTCCAATGTCGTGATCGGATAACAAGAATCTAGATAACGCAATCGTATACGCTGTCGACACTCGAGGGCCGGGCCGGGCCGGGCCGGGACCATTACCCTGTCTCATTCCGTGTATCCACGCGGTACACAAGTACTTTTCGATTGTTTCCCAGACGACCGGGCACGCCCGACGATTTATGATTTCGCGTTACCGTTCACCGGCCGCCGTCGTTTCCCTTCGGGTCTTCGGACGCGCGCGATTTTCACCGACGAGTATACTCGTCCGACGGCATTTCCATTTGTTCGCGGCGAGCCCCGTCAGATACGCATCACGGCGAATGATTAACGACCTCTTATCTGGCTTTCCGTCTTCCCCGGCCGCGACGATGCGCTCTTTCATTTGTTATCGACGCCGAAGACGGAAGACGGAAGCCGCCCGTTCGAGAAGGAACTGGGCCACTTTCTATTAATCGATCAGCCGCGCCGTGACTGTCGTTCCCGTATTCGCGGCTATCGTTAATCTTCTGACAGGTGATTTGTCGGCAATCAACGCGCCGGCATAATTAACCCCTTGTCTTATAATATCGCGGCCGACGCGCCGGCAATCAGCAAATTGATTTTAATGGACGCAAATGCGCCTCGATCCAACGGAAACATTATTTTCCGCTGAAACGTACCGTAGACGTGTGCGCACCATAATCGGTTTATCTTTTGTCCTATTGACCGGTGGGAAGATTTTGATAGCCTGAGAATTTCTCACTTATTCTTACTGTGAAGCATCTTCTAGGCGTCGAAGTGTTTAACTCATTCTGAATTTTATACAACGCTCTACCAACTTGCACAGAGCTGCACGGTCTAGATTTATGAGAACCTTCGAATACGTTTCCTCGATTTTGTGACATATTCTTTGGTACTGTCTGTTTGTGAATATCCTATAAATTTTTCAAACCTGTGACACACAGCTATCGATTTCTTAATGAATTCTTTAGTAGTATTAGAATTCTTCAATAATAATAATTTCGTAAATGGAACATTCCTCTCGCGATCTTCACTTGCTGCACGATTACAACTAATTCTATAATCATTCAATAATAATTTCTTTTGGTATTGTCCCTCCTGTTGGAAGGAAGATAAACAACCAATAATTTAGGCTGTCTTTTAACAAAATTATCGTTCAAGTCCCGTGATCGAAGGTGTAACAGATGGGCAGCGTTAAGAGTAATCTACGACGTTAATATGAACCGAGCCGGGTGCATATTGAGCGTCGTTGGACGGGGTGGACTAAGGGTAGCTGGGTCGCCAAGAAATCTGGTGCAGGGTGCATTGTCTCCGGGCGGCGGAATTGCGATCGTTAGCGCGTGTGCGCCGTCGCCGCGGCGATTCCCGTGGCAGCATTCGGAAACGTATAATCAGAAAATTATGGCATCTTCATCGGGCACCAGGCCGTCCTTTTCGGGCCCCTGCCGCCTTCCCCGTTGATTGTTCCAGAGCTTTGGTGGCCGGCGGAGAAACGAGCACAATAACTTGGAAGCACAGTTAATACTTCGACGCTGTGCGCACACAGCCGCGGAAAGGAATTACAATGCGAGACGGTGTAATTTGTTTTCGCGATAACGCCCCTGCGGCGGGGGGCGAGAAAAGAAGGAGGGAGAAGGAGGAAAAAAAAGACAGGTAGCCCACCCCTTTGTAATCGAGTTCAACGGGCACAACGCAACGGTTCTACGCGAGACTGTTATTTCTTCCGCGGGTGCCCGCCGGGAAGGAAAAGAAATTAGGGGGTCGATACTGGTGTATATTGAAAACGCTCGTGTACCGGTAATAATTATTCCACGGCGGAGACTTACGCGTTACCGCCGAGAGAACAGAATCAGAAATGAAAACTGCTCCGCGCCGATTCAACCGGTGAATATCGGGACGACTTCCCGCTGATTTTTATGCGGAACGAAGCGCATTCTGTTTTCAATGAATACCAACTTTATTCAGTAGCATGCTCGCCGATCTTTCCCCACCTGTTTGCATAATTCCGGAATTTTTGCGCGAATAATGAAACCGATGTAATTACACTATTGTTCGGGTTACCAAGACTGTTCCCTCTGATTCCAGATTTTCCGTTATTCTATTGCACATCCTCGAACCGTATTAATGTAAAAGATGATTCTTCATGCTAGATCTCATTTTACTTTCATGAAAATGTTTGCCCGCGGTATCGAAACCGTTGCTGATTTGGTAAATGTCAAAAAGTTGTTTAGTTGGAAGGAAATAATAGAAGTTGGCTACCTTCTTGAATAAGTTACTGTTCGATCCAATTTCTCGGTTGCACGACGTTATTAAAAATTACGACGGGAATGGTGCGTCAAGAAAAATGAGTTATAAAAAACAAATTTTGTAGTAAATTCAAGTGTCTATTTCTCAATTTATTATATAGTCTCCATCATTGTCAAGGATAGTTTAGCTAGGTTTAGGGGTTGATATTGCTTGGAACGCTAAGAAACGGATCTCTACGAAATCTGGATAGCAATCAAGTGCAAATTGATACTCAATTTTGGATCATCTTCCACTAGAGATTTTCCACTAGAAATTCTTTGCAAATAATTGATTACTTATGGGTACCCCTAATAGTTAGAAGTGGATATCTTGTCTGATAATAATGGAGTGCGAAATTAGGCCTACCAGAACCGCCTCTGAAGTAGCCCGATTTACGCGTCGAGTTCAGCCGCGCACGATTTGCTTTGAAAATTGTTGCCCGATTCGATTGTGAGCTTTAAATTCTCGTTAATTTCTATTTCGCGTGCGTTTGAGCCGTGCCCGGGACAGTAATTATCTGTCTCTAAATAGATCGTACTCGGCGTGCGATTCGCACGCGTCACGGAATCGCTTATGGGGGGACAGTTTACGCGTCATCATCCGTTGCACTTAATTTACCAGGACGCTGACGCGAATTAAATGTTTGATGCGCTTCGTAATTTTACTAAACGCTGTCTCGGTCCCGGGATAAGTGCAAAATTGAGTGAACGTTATAAAATTTACAATTTTAATCGGCGATGAATAATTTCAGTGAATACTTGTTGCGTTGCGTGCTTTCGAATTTGTAACGTTGCAACAAAATCGATGCAGTTAAAAATATTTCGACGTGCTGTTCGCACAGCGTACGTATTCTCAGTGTTCTCCAAGATCCGAAAATGTTTTCCGATCGATCGAAAAAAATAATGTTAACCCGGCAAAGAAGTACAATATCGATGGAAATATTTTCGCGTCGCGTCTGAACAATTTTTACCGGGCCCGTTAAGTCGCAATTCTAGAGGCGAAGTAGTCGTTTCAGGTGACAAAGGTGACACGAAACACCCTATGGATCTCCCAATACCGATCGCTCTCGAGCCTTTTTCGTTCCCCGACTCTCCGATCGGAGTGCGTTCCGTTCGCTGCTATTCTTTTTCAAAGAGAAAATCGTCGAGCGCATCGTTAAAATCGTAATGCGGTTATTCGCGAGTGCGCTCGGCTCGATGGTTTCGCAGTGGCTCACAACGAAAAATATTCCCGGTATTTTCGGATTGCAACCGAAGTTCCATGCCGTTCCACGAGCGCCAGACATTTCTAGTTACCGCGATCGCGCGCTGGAATACTCGTCGGCCGTAGTGAAATCTATTGTAAAAATTGTGGCGTGGCACGGAAACCTGTCACGGCTGTGTCCTCATTCAACCTTACACTTGCTCGATATTTAACATCAGATTTTAGTGCGCTGCATATGAAAATTACAGTCTTCTGCTTTCTCACCTCCTATCAACGACAAACATTTCCTGTTAAAATTCGTACAAAATATTCCCGTCGAAAACGATGGAAATAGTACCAATTTCGAAAGCTAGCAAATTGTTTAGATATTTTTATCGTTGCCGGAGGTCTTCGCGTTTCGTATTTTATTCAGTTCGAACGAAACAATTGCTCGTTCGAAACTTGTATTTCTAAGGTATTTCATTCAAGGTCAAGGGGATATTTTTATAATATGTTGGCTACAGCTACTACTCTGAATTGGAATGAAATAATTGTTAATTTTAAATTTGTGCTTCATATTAGTGCTGTATCATCAATGTTTTTAGTCCAAGGTCATTCCAAGGCCATGCTACTCTATATCGTTGATACAGTACTGATTTGAGTTACTGCGTTAATAAATGAAAAATATGCAATTTGAAAAGTTGTTGGAGATGAAAAGAGCCTATCAAAAGATTTGTCAGTGACAACAATTTGCCTCGTATTTTTTATATGTTCTCCAATATTTGATCCCAACAGAGTATCGTTGATAGATGGTAAGCACAGGTGACTCGAAACTGAAGACTGTATTGTTTTGTCATGTTTCGAGGCCATTAGCATCAACTTTGGTGCTTCCGGTCCTGTTTTACTGTTTCTTTGGGAATGTTCCCGGAATTTTTCGGTTCCCGGGGCACCAATAATCCGTCAAGCGATTCTTCCGGGAGTTTATCGTTCGCCGGAGCGGTTGAACAATGTGCTCAGCCGGAACGGCGAAACTTTGTAATGGAACATGATGAACGATTAATGCGGGCTCGTGTTCTTTCGCGGCAGAGCGGGAAGTTTCTTAAGAGTTGTCGACGTATTCGAGGACTCGGCGAGCCGAGTGTGGAGCCACGCTACGCCACGCCGGCCGGTCGCTAGGTAACGGGAGCAGAACGAAGGAATTCAGTTGAATCCGTCCGTTAATACGTATCATTATTCGCGCGAATCGCCCGGAAATCCCGCGCCTCTCCACGCAGGAAACTTTGTCAATTTGGCGGGCCGATAGTTGCCGCTTTGAGTATGCGACGCGTGTAGACGTCGCAGACGCGGACCAGTGGCCAGGCAGAGTGGCAGCTATTTAAGGGCCGGCCTTAAGCGACGCCGGGAAACTCACACTCCCGTCGTCGTTTACCTCCTCCCCTTCTCCACCCCCACTCCCCCCACTACCTCTGGTTTCTCACTTCCGTTCGCATTGTCCGTCTCTTTCACGGCGAGCTTCGGCGTCGAGATCAAACGCGACTGTTGCCCGAAGTTTCCCGCATGGCAACTCGCACGGAATTATTAGCTCGCTACGATATCGTATAACGTTCGAAACTCCGGGGGTAGTATCCAACTGAAATGCCCCGATTGTCCGTTGTACACAAGTGGTCGCGGCTCCACAACCGCCACGCCATGCCACGCCACGCCACGCCACGCCACGCCACGCCACGCCACGCCGCTGCTGCTACTGCTGCTGCTTCTCTGAAACGAGAGACCAAGTGACCGTCGGACGCCGTCGACTATTCCACGAAATTTATGCGCACCACTGTGCAATTATCCGGCTGGAAGTGCACTTAACGACTTCGGCGTACGAATAAACTCTCGGCGGCTACGAACGTCCGGGGACTACCGCCACTGGCATACCGGGGACAAACGGTATCGGACCCGCCATTCATCCACGCCTTTCCTGCTATACGTAATTCTTGAACTGTTTTACGCCCTCGCCGAGGATTATTCATTAACCTATCGGCCGGCAACTGTGCTCAGCGTAATGTACTTTTCCGGTGACTTCGTTCGTTATCTTCACTGCTTCCTTTAAAATTATCGGTAATGTAAGTTGTAAGTTGAATTGACATTTGAAATGACAAATATATTCCGCGGGTTTTATGCGTTTGTGACGGAAATGGGTAGTCGTATTTTAAAACAGTGGAAAGATTAGACAAATTTTAAAATGGTGTAACATCATTTTCAACCTATTAACCCATTAACTGCCAAATTCTAGAATGAAAGAATGAAACTACACTGTCAGGCGTACCAAATATATTTCTGGCGTCGAGTGGTGTTCGTAAAATTCCAAAATCCCCAAATGGGAATCGTGGCAGCTAATGGGTTAAACGTTTTAAGAAAGAAAATAAATTTCTATTTCACTCGAGGTTGTTGCAATTCAGGTAGAAAATTTTTATTTTGCATAAAGGTCCACAGTCTAGTGACATCAATGGAACAGATGAACATAGATTTGTTTCCAAACGGATGAAATTGCATCCTATGTCTCATGATATTGTTAGTTCTGAATCTCTAACAGGATCCCTCTCCTTCTTTTTCGAAGAAGCAAAATGTTTCAAGAAGAACAGAAAAAATAAGAGAACTGAAATCCAGATATGCAAAGATTCAAGTATCGTAAAATTCGAAGTGGATAATATTCGAGCAATCAGAGCTTCGGAGGCCGAAACGGGTGGTAGCGCATTTAAATTAATCACGCAATTTTCAGCGACGGTGCTCGGCCGGGATAAAGGAGAGAAATCCGAGAGAGGAAGATAGAAGGAATTCGTGACCGCAGTATGTGCCTCTGTGAAAAACATGCGAGGACAGCGGTGTCCTGGGGGTTGGTCCGTGTCGTGAGCGGAAACTTGTGGGATTCCACAATAGAAACTTCTGTTACGGCAGCCCGAAACGAAGGAAAAGAATCTCCGGCCCGGGGAAGGAGGAAGAAAGAAAAAGGAAAGGGTGAAAAATATGTTTTCGACATTGACGAACGGCAAGTTGGCCGCGGGAACGGGGGCAGTTAGATAATTCCGTCGCGAGAAGTTGATACGCTGCAACTGGGTTAAATTTATCGATCGTTCCCACCCCGGCCCGAAAGAGTCTCGATAACAGTTGACTGAAGTTTGTATCCTGCACTTAACTTTTCAGCGCCTCGACCGCTGGCGAATCGATCAAAGCGGTTTAGAGATGGAACGGCAGCGTGCCGGAGCGGATGCCAAACTAAATGGCATAATGCTTTCGGAACGCGGAACGGTGCCCACGGGCTGTTACGCGTTCGAACGACTTGATTAGAAAGCAATAAAGTCACCGTGCGAATAAAAGGATAACGGCGGGCCGATTTGTCGTTTAGTTAATCCATCAAAGCGTCAAATTGAAACGCATGCGGGGTAATAAAATGAGGTATCGGCCGTGTTCCATCATTTTAATCAGTGATCGCTAATGGCGCATTTCATGGACGCATTTATGCCGTTCATCTAATCCCCGCTGGATACTTCATTAGCGTGACCGTGCGACCGAATCAAAGGTAACACTTATTAAAATACCCGTAATAAAAGCTGCCCCCATCCCCTTCCCTTCGATCCCCATTGGTCCCTTATCGGTTCACACCTGCGCTACGGGTGCACAGGCCGAACCTGTAACGCGTGCTCACCCACGACTCGTCTCCAGGAGTGTGTGTAGGTATTGCGGGGTAGTTACCACATGAAACAAACCGCCAGCCTCAATATTGGTCGCCGTGTGATCGTCGCGCTAAACCACCGGGAGGAACTAGTTGCGAGGCGAGCCGTTGCAGATTTTTGTTTGTCGCTGTTCCTCACCGACTTGAAATTAACTCGTCAGACTGCATAGCCCGCGCGCGACATTGTCCGTTCCAGCTCGCCACATAATTCTGGACAAACAATCCTCGGACGCGCGAACACCGGCTGCCCCCATTCAATACGCTCGCGTGTCTCGCAACTGTTCCCGCTTCGGGATTCATAGACGATTAAATCCTCCATCAATTTTATTGCCCCGCAGATTTCATTCACGCGCCAGTCTCTCGGCACGCGTGTTCCTGCCTGATTACAGACGGGAACGTTCCCCTTGCGATCTTCGCTTGGTGCACGATTACAATTCAATGGAGATTTATGACTGCACTCTATTAAACCTATAATCGTTTACTCAATCAATTGTATAATGGCACGCGTTCTTATTTTACAAACACTTTCCTGGTGTTGAACGTTACTTGCTCGAACAACCAGCATAAACTTGAGGCGATATTATGCGTGCTACAAGTTAACGTGCTGATTGAACGTTGTTCGTCAGATCACAGTTCGGGACATTCTACTAACGACGTGTACATTCAATGACTTATGACAGACAGTTTTATTTTATACACTTTTCAGATGATGAAAAACACTTGTTTAAATAAGTATCGTTCAGAGTGATCGTCCATCTAAGTCTGTATGGTTTCCATATATTTTTAATATCTTGAAATATACATATTTCGTTTTCGTCGACTTTTGAACACGTTGTTCGTGTACTCTTTGTCTGATCAAAGACTGACACATTCCCCTAACGATTTCCAAGAATATTTATTAAAGTATTACGTATATTCTATGGGTCGGAACGAAAGTTCATAGGGTTCTTAAATTAAAATTCAAAGATAAAATTAAGATATTTATTCATAGGTTTATTCAATAACATGATAAGTTGCCTAAAAAATGGTAAAGAGTAATAGAACAGAATGGAAACTATGTTATTGAATAAATCTTAATTTCATCTGTGAATTTTAATTTCAAAACGGTAGGAACTTTCGTTCGAATACAAGTTTCAAGCTGTGCATCTACGTTGCATAATGATCTTCAGTATAATAATTTAATAAAATATAATAATAATTTAATAAATATAATAAATATAATAATTTAATTGAACCAATCGAATCTGTTATTAAAAACAGTCTGTAGGAACAATTTAGAATAACAGTTTGAATCAAGGTAGCTTGTTTGAATCTAATAAAACAAGTTTAGCCGGCGGCAAAATTCCTCGTCTGACTAAACGCGGGACCACTCCCCTGCCTGCGGTCCTCGTCACAGAAACGTCTTAATTTTTCGAAATTAATTATCCCGACGAATTTCTCGCATCGACAATCGAGTGTACGATCTCCGCCCACGTTCGAGAAGGCCGACGCGGCGACGGAAAAGGATTGATTCGCAGACGGATCGATCGTCGATAAGCCGCGTTCCGGTCGCGCTTAAACTCCGGCCGCATTACTGCACGTACTTTGCGTAATTGTGTCGGTCAGTCGTTATTGCTTTCCGATATTTCGCCGTGCGACCCGCGCGAGTGCTTAGAGCCCGCTCTCTCGCATTCACTCACGCGCCTGGCGAGCATGCGAGCGCGGATGGGACGCGGGCCAGCAACCGCACCGGGCTTCGTACAATTTGGATGCGCCGGGGTGCTTATACATTGCGGAGATTATTTGCTATTAACCGGCGGGCGTGAACCGTGAATCGGAATGCTTTTGATCGATTCACTCTATCGACGATTAACGTCTGATCCCCTAAATGCTGCGCGCCCCTCCGCGTGCCTCCATCGTCCAACCCTCTCTGTCTTTCGCTGCTTTTGTTTGGGTCATCGTACTGTGGAGGCCCTGCTACCGAAAATTATTTGTCTACAGGAATCTCACGAATAGACTGCGGATTTTGTGCATTTGCGATCAAAATTAGTAGATGAAACGTATAATGTAAGAACGATTAAACGAATTTTAATGTACATTATTTTCAACCTGTTTGTAAGTACAGTTGCATGACGGAAACTATCTTCTTTGTCAGCCCCGAAGGTCTAATTTCTTCCTGCGAGGAAGAACCACCGTTTCCTCGAGTTCACCTGCCGGTAGAACCGCGCAGGTGCGCCACCGTTCCCTCTGGTGCACAGGGGGTGCCGTAAAAAATGTGCCGAGGGGGCTGCAAAAGGGGGCGAAGGGGTGCCACCGACTCGAACCGCCAAATGTTTCCGACGAGCATCCATTATTCATGCGCGGCGACGTATTTGCCGTGCGGAAAACAAATTCGTTCGTTTACGAGGAACGGAAAAACTAGCGTGCTTAACGAGCACCGTTTTGTGCCGTTTCCCTTTCAATATTCAGAACGACGCGCGGTCAGGAGCGCGCGAAGTCCGACCACGCCTTCCCCGTATCCTTTCCACCCGCCGCGCCCGGCCGCGATACGCTCGGAATAATTGAAATCCATAACCGGATGCGCCCGGGCGTTTGTAATAATGTGAAAAAGTTCCAACGACGCTTCCGAGATGCGTCCCCCCCCCCCTCCGTCTTGCGACACGGCAAGACGGAATTTCCGGGACGTAATTCCGTTGAAACGCTGGGACACGGTTATGTTGCTCGCCGTGGTCTGTTTTTCCGAGGAGGTTCCGAGGAACGTGAACCGTCACAATGAGCGCGAGAATTATTATTCCAGTTTCAGCACACTGTACACTGTTTCAGTACACTGTCGAGAGGGTTTAGAATTACGCTTTTAGATCATTTTATAATTTTATTGTTACCTCGTCTTGTGTTGCTCCGAGTCAAGTGAGGGCAACAAGTGTTTCGGGGACAATGTTTCAATGATGCGAGTAGGCGATGTAAGTTGCGTGAAGGAGTATGTTGAGATGTTGCGTACTCGACGGAAGGCTATTGCTGTTCCTTTTCTTGCTCTGTTTGTGGAAATGCCCCGAGGGGGCGTGGCTTCGTTGAACGCTGCGTCTAGAGTGCCCCGAGGGGGCGTGGCCTCGTTGCTCTTGCTGTTGGTGGACCTGGAACAGTGCTCTACGGGGCAGTCGGTGCTCATGTCTATCCTGCGAGGATTTATATAAACTCATACAGTAACATCAACTGTTTTCATGTCAGTGTTATAATACAGTCTATTTTTCTTTTATGTACAAACGTTATATAGAATCAATTCATTTTTAAATGTGGACAGGTAGTGAAGTGTCCTATTTCCGGCAGACGTGGCACTCAAAGTGCCAATAAAACATTGGAATGACGGTTAATCGATTTTAGTGGTTGAAAATGTAGTGTCACAAAATCAGTGTCTACAAATGGAAAGACAATCAATAAATGTATGTTCGAGCAAGAAAAGCATTTTATACGCTTCACCCTTTGCACTATTTTCATTCTAAAACTAGATTTTTCTTCCGTCTTGGAATATTTTCATTTCATTCATACGAAACTGATCCGATTACCACATATAAGATTTAAATGTTTAGTATTTTATTCAATACAAATTTCGTACTGTAACAAATATTTTGTAATTTCTTTGAAATAATGCCACAACAATTTCTAGCGGTGCTTCAGAATCACCACTCGAGCGCAAAGGGTAAAATATTAATATATTCTAATAAATCGATCATTCGAGCATCAAAGGCTGAGGCTTCTGCGCCAAGTGAGAATGTAAAAATTCAAAATAATTTTCAGTTCATCCCCACATTTTTATCATTGCCCTTCCGTGATTAATTTCTCGAGGGGAGAGTGTTGTTTCGAAGTGTGCGCTGTTTGAAACTTTTCGGAAGGGTGCTCGGGCACGAGTCAGTGACAATACCGTAATGTCAGCCATCCACCAAGACGTTGCCTCACCGCCCGCTGGCCGGTCTATATTTTCGCGGAGCGTATGGGGCGGCTGGACCTCGGAAGGTTGTGCCACGGTACGTGGTAAAATTAAAGGGGAGGGAAAAACGGTCGGGCAAGAAAATACGGGGTTGATTTCTTGCGAGCGAAGGGCAAAGACCGCGTTCCTCGCCGGCCCGGAAGTCTAAACTGTTATGAAACAGTTGGGGAGAAAGCTTTTTTATCTCCGGGCCTCCTCCATGCATTTCTTTTCGGTGGGTAATCGGTCTTCTTTCTTCCCGGCGTCCCCCCCCCCCCCCCCCCACCACAACCCCTAATACCTCTAAACTCGGTTCGTTCCGCGTGCAGGATTGCCTCGAGTTTTCTCTTCAGGGTAAACAGAACGGAAATATTCTTTCTACCCCTTTAACGACCGCCGAACACGTCGATTTACCTGGAACGACATGTCGTTCGTTTTCGCGTGACCGAAAACACAAAATGGTGGATCGGCGCGCAAAAAATCTTAGCGTCCCGTGGGAGGGGGGTCCCGGGGCCGGGGGGAACAAATTACATTCCCGACTCGGAAAACGCGGAACGTCGCGAGGGACACGCAACAGCTGCGCAACGCGTTGCGCAAAAATATTTTCCCAGTGTCTGTGTAAATTATTTCGCAGAGAAGTCGCGGAACTCCGCGCGAGATTTCCCAGCAAGACGTTCGCCCGCTTGAAACGCGCGTTGCCATCGCTCTCTTTCCCGTTTTCGTCGGGACCTGTCGTATTTCACGCTCTGTCCCGGGATTGTTATTACGCGACCAGGTAGCCGTGTTATAAACGACGGAAAATGACATTCTACGGTGCAAGTTCAATATTAAACGTCACGTTTACCCGTTACAGAGGTGTTATTGGAAAGCTTTATTGTTCTTTGCCGGAGTTTTCGCGGGAACGCGACAAAGGTCCGACCCTTGTTGGGCCCGACAGTTACGCCTACGCTGAATAACAGCGAAACTGCTGCTCGCGGAGAAACACCTTTTTCCCGCGGGCGTTGTCCGCGCGAACACAGATTTGGTTAGATTAATTGAAAGAGGCTGGAACAAAACATCGAGAGCTCCATTACGTGGTCGAGGCGAAATAAAAATCTCGTTAAACTGCGCCGCGGCACTTTTTACTATACCTCCTGGGAGTTTTTTTTCTTTGTTCAACTATCGACACTGCTCGGATTGCGCAAAAGCGACGGTCTAATTATTACAGCTGTATATTTCGTTCGGTTTTTTGCGAACACGAATCTGACTCGATGAACCGTTCGTTTGAATACCTCGTGCCGGCCGATGATAGTGATTTAAAATAAAATTACACGCGGCGGCGGCTGCAGCTGCAATTGTTTTAACGTGCTCTTTAAATAGTCCCGCACACGGACCAACCATTCAATTACTTGTTTGAATATCAAAGAATTATCTCATTTCGCGTACATCAAAGACGGCAATTTAAAATCAAGTTACGCGCAGCGGCTCTGTTAGATTGTTTCAACGTGTAACCTCGTGACGAAGATTAATTTCCTTGAAATCAAAATAAAATTCCAATTTATTCCTCCTTCTTTTAACAAAATTACGAACGACAGGGAAGTTCTAATCACCGTGACCGTAAAATAAATCGCAGGCGAATTCGATCCAATCTATTCGCTGATGACAGTAATTGAAAACATTAGGTTGTTCGGAAAGTAATTTCGGATTTTTTTTTTTTTTGGTGAAAATGGAAGACGATTTTCTTATAGTGTATAAATATTTTATTTAATTATATATTCCCCATTTTGGTGCAAGACCAAAGTACCCAATTACCCAATTTTGTCTTTATCACCTTCAACTGGCCTTCCAGAACGTGGTGCATCTTCAACATCAAAATTACAGAAACGAAATTTTGCAAACCAGCTTTGGCACTGGCGTTCTATCAATAAATCTTCTGATAAGAATAATTTTTTTCTTGCTTGAACAGCATTTTCACCTTTTTAATAGTAAAAAATTAAAATATGTCGAAAATTCTGCTTTCGACTTTCCATATTCGATAGGGTACAAAACAAAAACTATTGCGCAGAATCAAACAAACTTTTTCAGAAACAAACCTTGCTATATCAGCTGTTAAACTATATAATGACAATGCTTCTTAAGCGTGAAGTTGGCTGTGAAAAAAATACAACTATCTCCTCTGTTGAGAAGAAACGAAATTTCTTTCCGAACAACTCAATAAGACGATAAAATTGTGTTAACTTTAACACTGTGTGCGTAAACGGCATCGACCGTTCGGCGTGACAAAGCGCGAACGTTGATAGACGGGATTTTTCAAATTGTAATTACGCCGCGAAAGACAAATCGCGCTCACAGGATGCGGTTATGCACCGAAGAATTAATTCCTCTGTGTTGGTTGCGCGAGAGGGCAGACACGGCGCGGCGGATATCGGAAGACCGCAAAAGCACTTAGAGCACAAGTGTTTCTAATTTTTCGACGCGCTGCACCGGAGATTGCGGCACGAGTGCAGCGAATGCACGCACGTAACCACGCGAGCCGCTCGGAACCCGATAATAGAGACCCTCGCGGCGAGTTGCGGCTACGTGTGTGCCTCGTTAATTCAGTACTTGATGTTTGTAGCGAGAGCGACACCGGTTTCATTCATTCGTCGGACTCCAGAGGCGTTTCGCCAGCTCGGAGGTATAAAAAAAAAATCGCCGCGGATAATCCGGCGTCGAGCGTTTATACCACGCAGGCTGGATCATCGGCGAACAGGCAGAATGTGGGTCAGTTTTGAAAAGCTCTTCTGCCAACGGCTCTCCCCCTCTCTCTCTTTTTCTCTGTGTCCATGTGTCTCTCTTTCTCTCTTCTTTCTCCCGGTTTCCCCTCTTTCCGCGCGCGGAAATTCGCACGGTCGAAGTTGCACGTTCAGCCGAGCGTTTTTCCAGGCAAGAAAAACAGACCCGTTTTCGTCGATGAAATCCCTTAACCACGGTATTCGCTTTTTTCCCCCTACCCCCTCCTCGGTTCCTATACTTTTATTTGCTTTTATTTATTCCGTCCCCGGATCCGTGAAATCTACACAGAACAGTTGAGAACGGTTCCTTATAACAGTCCAATTTGACGCGTCTCTAAACGCGTAAGCTTGCTCGCTTGATCGCAGAGATTTGAATTTTTTAGTAGACCGTGTCCTCTATGCGTGTGTCCGTCCAAGATCGAGCCTCGTTTATTTCCGTTAATCCCGCGCTAGATTTCATTAAAATTCACTGAATATCCCAGATTACTCGCGAGGTTGTCACTGAGCTATTAATCCCCTCGCCAGCGTTTTCAGAGCCGGCCGTCATTCAAAGCTGAATACGTTTCACTCATAACTGGAGAGTACATTTCCTTTCCAAGAAATTACTATCGCTATCCGATTCGAATCTGCCGAGGGAAGGGATTTGTTGTTCGTGTGGCTGTTTAACGTCGCGTTAATGGAGTCGTGAGGCTACTAGTGTTCCAATGAAATGACATAATTAATAGGAAAATTACTGTGCGCTACATTCTTATTTCAATTTTTACTCAGATGGTACAAAGATTGAGAAAGGTTTGGGAATTTTCGTTCAGAAAATAAATGGTAACTAATTCCATTCAAAACAATACACAAATTAAAAAGCAATTTTACCACAATTTTTTACCACTTTCGTTGTTGTTACAAATTTCTTTCACGTAAATTCGTTCGTGGAGTTCTTGTCTGACCATGACTGGAACATTCCCCTAGCGACTTTTATTAACGTTACAGGAGAACAACAGACGCTTTATTATTGTGACTACTTTAATGCTTGCACGTTTCTGACCTCAACTACGTTGTATACTCTATTCACTTTTACTACCTATTATAATAACAATTTTTATTTGAAAAAGTCAATTCGATGAATTCCCCAAAAAACAGTACGATCAGTTCAAAAATCATTGAGTGTCAAGTTTTCAGTTCGCTTCAATTTTCGTAAACCGACCACCTAGACTCTGTCACAAAATACTAATATTATGTCCGTTATAAAATTCACATTCCTACCTACACTACCGCTCAAAAGTGTCCTTAGACTTGCAAAATATGTATGAGCATTGCATAAAAGTTATTTCAGTGCTTAAAACAGTGACTAAAATCGATTTTTATTAGTTTCCTATGAAATATCTACGTATCCACCGCGGAGTGCCCGGATACTTTTGAGCGGTAGTGTACATCGAGGCGAACAAGTGCTCACGATAAAAGAGTGAATCAAACATTAACCGGCATCGATTAAACCTTTTCCCCCGAAAACTAGCATCGCAGAGCGCACGATCAATACGCATTAGATAATCCAGCAGTCATCCTTAACCCGTCCGAGGATCGACTGATCCATCGCCTTACCCGCAGACCGCAGATAACGCGGAAACGCATCGGCATCGTTAACGCGTCGTGCATCACCTTCCCCGGCCAATTATCGCGACGCAGCGGTTAGCTTCATATCATCGAAGGTCGAGAGATATCGCGTGCAGTTTATGGGAAGCATTTGCATGGCGTCCCGCGCGGGAACAAGCGCGTAAATCTTGCTCGAGCTTAATCGACGCGGCCGAGCCTAACGAAAGAAGCTCATAACAGAGAGACTCGCGAGAAGATCGAACGATCAACGAGATAAAAGAGACAGAGAGAGACGGGGAGGGGAGAGAAAGAGAGAGAGGAGGATCGAGGGTAAAATAGAGAGATGCTAATGATTTATCTGAAACTGATTTCCCACCTAAGCACACGGGAGTAATTAACGATCGACAGCGGTGGCTAAGATTTATCCTCGGTTGGCTCCGACTGCGCTCCGCTCCGGCATTCGCAGGAAATTTCGTGGTCGTACACGAAGCAACGTGCATTCCGAGGTCGTTCGCTTGTTCGCCCGGAAAGGTCGAGGCGAGAGAACTCGTCCCCCACCCCTCCCACCCCCGGGGCGGGGGTCCGGAGGAAAGCGAATTCGATAACGGTATCGATACGTAAATACTCGATAAGAACCGCGACTGGTAAGGCATCTTGTAATTGCGGATCCATGTCCCTACCACGGGTAATGTTCCCTGGACCCGTCCGCTGGAATATTGGTCTCGCGCGAGCCCAGTCCCGATCTAGAGGGTGATCCAATTACTTTCCGAACAAGCTTCAGTCGAAATATCCGGTTTATTTCAGCGTCTTTGAGAAACGCGAGCAACGATAGATCGTATAACGTTGCTCCCGACGAAACTTCGCGGCCCGAGAGAGAGAGAAAACGCTGCGATATTTTCCTTGAAACTTTAATTCGCTGATTTACCTGATACCGGTGACGACCACGCCTCCTCCAGACCAGACGAACACCCTGAAATTGTACCAGCCCCGTTCCCGAGTTTATTGTGCCCCTGGAAGTCGCGCGTCTGCATTCGGGGATTCGTTTGCACTTTCGTTAGGGAGGAAACTTTTTTCGGGAGGGCTCTCGACAAAGAATCCCAAGCGGCGCGAGTATTAGGGGAACGACGACTTCGGCTTCGAAGACCCCGCGGAAGTTCCCTCTCTCTTCGGGGGGAGCAGCTTAAACATTGCTTCCCTACGTATTATTGTTTTCCTCCGTTGCGTCGTGCGCGAACCTAAGGGAGGAACACGGCTCGCTGGGAGCCCGGCGATCTCTGCAATTTTTTTCTTAAGAATCAGCGAAGCGGCTCTTTTCGAAACTTTTAGGATAATTTACCCGGCATTCAAAGAGTGTGCACCAATTTTATTATTAAAAAATATCTGGTATAAATATATATATATATAAACATTTCTCGATATTTAATTTTTATATACTTACATTGTCTTAAAAAGTCCTTTTTTAAGAGTTTAAAATAATCGTGAATAATTTGAGCTAAGGAGGAATACAAAATTGAGAAAGGAGTGGGCTCTGAATATAATTTACGATTTCAGCTAGGAATTTCTACGTTTTTTAGGTTCAACGAAATGTTTAATTTTCTCCTTTTTATAAACGTTTTGTATGTACAAGAACAATTCAATCGATCGAGTAGTTTTTCCTCTATGGTGTCAGCCAATTTCAAATAAATGTTTTTGAGAAGAACCTAATGTTTTAAGTTATCCATTTCCTCGACGAGCTAATTGTTTCACGATCGATAGCCACGTAATTACTTCGAATTTCTGCCTGAAATTTTGGGATCATAATGTCTTTGTGTGCCGCTGTTGATTGAGTGAAAGAAGAATGATTTTGAACGTGCAAAGAGGGTGTCCCGAAGGAAGGAAGGAACACCGGTGAATTTTCGGGCACCCAGTACGTGGCCCCGGGAGAAATAAAGATAGCGCGTGGGTCGCTTTTAGGTGCATTCGAACGTTGCACTCGGTCGTTCGCGCGTTATCTTAACGGATACTCGTATTCGAGTGTGAATATCTGTCCCAGGCCGTGAGATTTAAACTTGTTCTCAAGCCTTTCCCTATCGGGGAACATTCGTTGCGTTTCTTTCGCGACTGCGATAAATAATACCCCTGCGAAGACAGTCTTCTTAAGGCGGTGCTCGTTGAGACTTCTTCCCTTCTCCTCCCGGAGATACCGTCGACGAAATCACGTGTTACCGTCCGTACACTTTTCTCCCCCAGGGGCCCCGAGTACCTCGAAATCCGTATATACGCGAGATAAGCGTCGAGTAAAAAGTCCGAGCGCCGCGGCTCGCCTTTTTCCGTTTCACTCTCTCTCTCTCTCTCTCTCTCTCTCTCTCTCTCTCTCTCTCTCTCTCGCTCTCTCCTTCCCTCTCTCGTCAAAGGAGTATGCCTTATCGGGGCGTATATCGTTCGGCGAACTGACCGAAATAAAAATATCATGCGTTTGCATTTTGCGTGCTAAACCGCGGGGCCGCTAAAGCTCTAATTATTTTCGCCGGGACGGCCAGTGACAAAGTGTGCCAGCTCACGACCGTGCAATTAGGATCGGCGATAGCGCGCCGGGCCGGCAACGTGCTTTTTAATTTATCGGCGGACGACGGTGCCGGACGCCGCTACGTCTCTCAAGAATGAACCGGGATCATGGGAGCTTTCTTGCGAAAAATTCGTGTCGATGCCTCGTGAGATAGACCCGCGATTGTTCTCTTGACGAAACAATTGCACGGAAAACCTCTGGATCCCCCGCGAGCCTGAAAATCGCGATCGAGGGGGGAAAACGTACTAACATTTTCCGAGAGCCAATTTCACCAACCTCGAATATTTCAGCAGAATTTCGCGCGCGTCGGACTGCGAAAAACTTGTTCCATCGTCGTTAATGCATCGCCTACGGAAGTTCGTCGCAAACTTGACTCGCGCGAAAACCGTCGAGCTGCTCTAGGAGCAACCTGTGTTTCTACATCTAGTTCAAAATTTATAGACAAAAGTTCTGGTCGACGGTTTGCCACTTTTCGAGAAAAACTTCCAATAAGTGGGTTGCCATTTTGTTGAGAAGCATGGCTTCATTGATGTCCACTGGAGCTGTTCCTTGCGGAGTACTAATATTAGAGGGACTCATAAGTAATCAATTATTTTGAAATCTAACGGGTTTTCATTTCTTAATTTATTCTATAATCTTCATAACTAATTACTAAAGGCGAAACAAATTCTTTGCAAATAATTGGTTACTTATGAAAATGAAATAAAATTTCTTCTTTGCGAAATGGGACACATTTGGTATACACAAGGTAGTCCGTTGCTTCAGACTGGTAACATAGGATCGGTGTAAAAGTGACTAGGGAGCAGGAGAGAATATGAAAATTGACGACCAATAAAAAATTTAGATATCGTCGACAACCACGAAACAACATTCGGGGAAAATGAAAACCTGCGCCGAGGATCGATTAAAAATTGAGCGTCCCGTGGATCGAATAATGCGGGCATACCGGACCCGTTCGAACGAATCGGAAGAATTTCACTTTACAATATTGGTTCGGATGAAGTCGAGTGGCATTAGTTTCTCAGCGAATTCGCGTTTACGCGCGCGACCCCTCGCCCCTCCGGTGTGCGTTTCCCTTCATATTTCACGGGGCGCGGAGCCGTCGCGTCGTCTCTTTCCAACCGGAGCGACGCGCAGATGAAATGCCGCGCGACGACCCGGGGTTTGTGTACGTCCAAAGGCTCTCGAGGTATTTTCAATATCCGGCAACGGTCCCCGGGTTTCCGCTTTTACACCCCGGCCACGTACCGGCAACCATTTCCCCCACCCCCGTTTTCCCCGAAGTTTTTTGAAGGCCAAGGACGCCACGCTGATCCGCGTTCGGATACTGTCAACGTTCGCCGTTCTATACTCACGATTCTCGCGCTGTGCTGGCTTTCGTGGCTGCAGGGTCGCGGACGGTAACCATGGATACCACGGAGAAAGCGGACGTTAATTAAGTGACAGAGTGTCCGGGCCGCACTACGAAATATTAAAAGTTTCCTCGGTGCTGCGTCCGAACCACTTAGAAATGATTTGAGGATGTTGAACAGGGGTTGATTTTCTTGGACGTGGTTTCCACTGATTACCAGGAAACAACCCCCTGAATTATCATATTAAGCGCCACGACTTCAGTTACATTGTTACTAATTTTTCACCGGGTTCAGATTTTCATTTGTATTGCGACGTAAGTCAAAAATACTGAACGTTATTAGAATGTCGCAAGAGAAATAATTTCTGCTAAATTATCCAAGGTTTGAAATAAAATGGGATTCTCGTCGAACTCTCAAAATTTTTCGATTTATTTATTTATTTATGATCTTTGATCTTGATCTTTGTGAAATCGAAAGTGTAAAAGGGCTTCGATTCAAGGGTTCCGGGCACAGGGCGAGTTCATAGCGGACAGGCTGCTGTGATACAGCAGTGTCTCTGATTTCACGGCATGTTAATCTAACTTGGATATTTATGCTGTCGATCAGCGACAGGATAAAAATAGTGAATCACCGATCCCCAGGGCTCCATAATTCATGTCCTGACATTAATTCTGTACGATTAACTCCATGCGATATCCCGCCACGCGAGATAGCCGGAACTGCAAAACTCGAGCACCAGCTCGAACTGTGGGATTAATTCCCGGTTTAAGATATCGCCTGTTAAACAAGCGTTCTCTTGTCCCTCGACAATTCTGTTCCGCGCTGGATCCGCCCGATCGCAGCCACCGATGTGGCCGATTGAATTCCCACCACATTTTTCGGACATGACGTAATTTATTCGATCGCTTTGCAGCGATTTGTACCGTCACTTTTAAGCATCTGTATAAATAAAACAAATGGCCTTCGACATGTTGATCCTGTGTGTCATTTTTGTACTATTAAATTGGCAATCATAAAAATTGCTTGGAATTAAAGTGATTTTTAATAGAAGAACAACTGAATACAGTGAATTCTCGATATATGTCAACAACAATTAGCTTATGTTTACACGCCGTCCGAGTATACTCCGCGGTAGTGGGGATAATTCCGCGACGTTTATCATCGAGGCCTTGGCGACATATGTAGAGAAATCTCTGTAGTGATATGATTGTGATTATTCTTTCGACCCTCTTACAATTGGTAGATCTTAATCAATCTTCGTTTAGTATACCATTCAATACATTGAATGGTGACAATTTAGAGACAATTTTTGCCTTCCGAATGAAAATTATATTTCCCAGGTCCTTTAACTATGCGCGCACTTTGCAACAACTTGATTGATGCATAATCTATTAATCTTTGAACCGTTTGAAGAGCCCATGTTGTATCGAAGTTAGCATCTGGGATGTTCATGTAGTATCGACACCGTCGCATTTAATTAATGAATGTGCTAGGGCGATAGAAGTTTGTTGATCCCTCGGTCCGTGAAAATTATGCGCGATTTGTAGTTGCAGGGACGGGACAGGCCGGCGGAGTTTTGCAAAAGCCGTCGGCCGTTCTTGGGTAGGGGTCAAAGTGATAGTAGCCATCGGCGATTGCGAATGCAGGGAGCATCATCGCGCTCCTCATTAGCCAATTGGCCAATCTCACAAAGGGCCGCGAGGATTATCTGGCGCGGGTATGAGTCGGTGTCCAGGAACTGTTTAGGACCCGAGGATCGTTTCACCGGTCGGAATCGGCTGGGGTGACAGCGTCGACGACGACGCGAAGCGACGGCTGGATAGGGAAAGGCGGCGAGTTGAACCGGCTGTTGCCGTGGCGTATTATGACATTGTCAAATCCATCAAACGCCGGAGCGCTTCAAAGCCGCCATTAAGCTGAGAATCGTCCGAGGGGGGCGAGAGGGGAACACGAAAAGCCTGGGGCTCTGACAAAAGCCACGTTGTTGGCTCCCGAAAAAGCTCTGATTCGACAGTCGTTTGCTCTTTATCTTCGATCCTCTTCTCTCTTTCTCCCCCTATCTCTGTCTTTCTCCTTTGCCCAAATCTCCCGCACCCCGCCCCCTTCCCAGCGGCGGAATAATCGGAAAATTGGCAAACTATTGCGTAAAGAGCTCGGTTATATGCGCGGTAACGAGGAACCTCGTTTATAACGAGCTAATTAAAAGCCGGCGCTAATTGTCCGAACTGTTTGCGTACTGATCACCGCGGTGACTATAATCCTGGCTGTTTCTGGGATTAGCGGTGCCCACCGTCTGCCCCCGTCCAGACCTCGATCCTTTTTTGCACCCGGTTGTTCCCGCGCACGAAAATTATTCTTCCTTCGTCCTCGCGATTTTCACCTTCCGCCGAGGAATTATCGACTTAAAGATTCTTCCCCAGACGCATTTATCTTCCAGATTAAATTGTGCGTCGGGATTGAAGGTATAAATTAAACCGAACAAAGTGAACCTCGTCGCATAGAAATCTCGCGCGAAGTGCCGGACAATTTACGAAGCAACAAATCCATTCTCTACGGCGTTGCTCGTTCGACGCCAGTTATAAATATCGGCTCCCGTGTATTGTCTGGTTATTTACAACGCTGTGAAAACTGTCTCCGTATCGATCTTATTTATAATATGCGCGCATGTCCTGGAACCACGTCCTGATAATAAATGCGCGTTGAGATATAGTGAATTTTCGATATATGTCAACAATATGGGTCTCACCAGTGTCTTGTATCGTACAGAAGACGTACACGAGCAGTGTCATGTTTACACTACTTGATTTACAAAGCCTTCGCGACATATATAGAGAAATCACTATATTTTAGTATTTATGTTTAGTATTTAGGAGACATACCCGAGCCGTGTTATATTTGCCCTCCTCGGATTTCGAGGCTCCTCACGGGGTATACGGTAGTGGGGATAATTTCGCGACGTTTATCGTCCAAGCCTTGGCGACATATATAGAGAAATCACTGTAATCAGATCATATTAATTGCTCGATTCTTATCCGGTGATATATGAGGAAACGAAGTATGAATCTGGATGAAAGAATAAGTCAAAAACGTGGAATAAAATGTTTTTGTTCGAGATTTCATTTCCAGAAAAGTCGAATTAGAAGATTCATCAAATACCTCACGCTATTGGATAGAAATCGTGTGACGCGTCTTTTCATCGCTTGCTGATTCTACTTATTATCGCACGACGACCTGACTCTGCGCTTTCAGAGCAGATCTACTAAAAAACAGAGTCTCGTTTGAACAAATGATTCTCTATGTATTTCGTCTTGCTTCTTCCTTTACAATCATTACTTTTCTAGCTGTAGCATCGGATCTGAGACATCCTGTGCAATCAATCAGATTAATTTATTTAAAATTGCTAAAATTGTCTGGAATTATATTTAAAATTGTCTGGATTTCGTACGGAAACGACGGCGATTTTCACGGTTCCTGTCTGAGATCATCGATATCACAGCCTCCCGGACACGTGGATTTCCCAGCGAACAGTTCCATCATCGGGCAACATCTGTTCCGATCTAAATATTCGTTGCGTGACAACATTTATCGAGTGCCGGTCCGCTCCCCATCAATCAATAGTTGCTCTGTGTGAATTATTTATCGCGAAAGGCCGCGGCGTGCCGGCCAATGAAACCAATATTTCCGAAAACAAATATCCAGGGGTGGACACTTAGCGGCCGTTAATCCTTTCAGCCGGTAGTCTGATTTCCGGTTTCGTTGTCGCGCAAGGATGGCGCGGCGGTTCGTCAGAGCAATTAGTAATTGTAATAGGTGATTTCGACGGGCGCGCGCGAGTCGGACGCGGCTGATTACTTACCATTAATATTGCATTCGCGAATTAATTAATGACAAAGCCCACAGTCGGCCATTGCGACCGGCGGAATGCAAAGCGAAACGGGCCGGGTCGGGCCGGGTCGGGCCGGATAGCAACGGGCAGAGAGAGAGTCAACAGCGGTGGCTCTCAGTTTCGCTCTCAGTCGCGATTCTCAGTCATCGACGTGTCTAAAATCAATCCCAGAACCACCCACGGCGGTTCGAATGCCAGCTCGCGCGTGCTGTGACACATGCATGAAGGCACGCGCGATAACCGATTGCGGCTTCCTCTTTGCTCGGTCCCGCAAATCGGCCGATCCGAGCCGATCCGAGCCGATCCGAGCCGAGTTACAGTGTCTCCGATGCGCCGAGCATCTGACGGATAGATACGCAAATTGGCTTCATTTGGCCCAATGACAATCGGCGAAGGTTGCGGGCTACAATCTGTTTTCGAGGACCAATAGATGCCCGGTGATATATGAGGTTTGACGAGTACGTACGTCGGCCGGCTGATAAATCAACGATTTGGTTCATGACACCGTGACGCTGCTCCGACGATCACGACTGCTGGAACTTATGCTCCCACGTGTCACTCTGTTTAACTACTTGGAACAGCGATATCACGGACGCGCTCGCGTCCGCTACATTTCGACCGATCAATTTGGTTCTGTACTACCCGGTGATCGATCTCGGAGAAGCTTAAAGATCGTTCTTGCGAGATCCTTGAGAGGGATTTCCAATAGTTGGGAGTGAGACAATTTTAAAAACTGTGCTTCAACATAAATAGTTGTAAATATGTAAATATTCTTCTGTACTGACTTTAAAGTAAAACAGAATGATCACTTTAGTTTACTCTCAAAAGGTGGTATAAGCAACCTAGATATTAATTTATTATTTATGAACGATGTAAACAACGATGTGAACAATCTTGTTCTCATGTTATGTCATCCTATAACTACTTATCTTTCCATGTTATTAATTTCACCATTCTGTTGAAAAAAAATGAAATATAGGTAAATCAAGATTTACACAACTCTTCATGTTTCTTTCCAATGATGCAACGAATAGTGCATTCTAACATGACGTAGAATAACAAAGTTCAGAAGACATTATTAAATGTCTCTGCAACAAGTTCTTCAATAATTTACAGTGTAAATGTAATGAGTAGACTGCGGATCTTTGTGTAAAATAAAAATTTTCTACCTGCATTGCAACAAACTAGAGTGAAATAGAAATTTATTTTCTTCCTTAACATGTTTAATAGGTTCAAAATAATGTAACAGCGTTTCAAAATTTTTCTAATGTTGTTACTGTTTTAAAATACGCCTACCCATTTTGTCATAAATGCATCAAATCCGCGGTAATGAGTCATTATGACTAGATTGCAGATCTTCGTATAAAAACAAAAATGTGCTGCACCAATTGCAAGAGAACGGACTCAAATAAAAATGTCTCTCTTCTCTTAATAATTTAAAAAACTAATACATTCACGTTTTGAAATTGTTTTTACCTCTTCACTTGAATTCCACCTATCCTCTTTTTATCAGAAATGCACAAACTGCACGCTGCAGTTGCAGCGAAGTATTTCACAATTTAAGAATGACTGTATCCATCAATTAATCCACGTTGGACAGGATC